>CM045453.1:26079231-26483155 GCA_024666655.1 Dascyllus trimaculatus
ATAAGCACCAGTGTTTTCCTCTTAAAAGCAGGGAGCTGAACAACTTCCTCGTATGAAATCACATCCAGTTGATCAAAAACTGCAAAAAGAAGTCATTTTGTTTTTGATTAAATCATACTCAAGTGAAACTCAGTGAAAGTGCAGAATCCTCAGTTCCAGTGTTACACTCACTCGAGCTGTGTTTAGCAAGGTACTTGTCTTTGCACTTCTTTTTCTTCCCGAACGGGCTGCAGGACTGGCTGCCCTCTCTGGCCTTGCTTTTACTGGCCACCCTCCTGCAGGGAAAACAGAAATTTGGGTTAAGTTGAGAACATTTGGTACAGTTCTTAAGTCTTTAATTATGGCTTCATTCTGCAGGATTAATCGTCACGCCTTATTCTATTAATCTGTCAAGCAATAACGTCATAGTTTGAGCCACGGGGACCATAGCCCTGAAAGGAACTTTGTTAGGATGGATGGCTGTTCTGGACACTGTCTTTAAGCTGTGCAGTGTTGTTGCTTTCAGTTGTGCAATATGTTCTGATTTGTGTAATATGGTTAAGTTGTGTAATATGTGCGTATATGCGTATGTATGTAGCAACAGTAACCTTGAAAAATTTCCCTAATAAACTATATTGTACTGTACTGCATCGTAAATGGTATATATATGAATGAGCTGTTTACCATTCTTGGAGCTCTGGGGAGGGTATCAGTCCAGCAAAGTCAGCAGCATTGCTCTCCACTCTGCCCTGCCACCAGTTTGGATCCTGCTTGTTGATGATCTGAATGATGTCGCCATTTTGAAACTTCAGACCCGCTTCTTTGCATGGGATGAGGTCGTCCTTGGCAGGGTCATAGTCAAACTGGGCCCTCATGTACATCTGTGGATCAAGAGCACATCTGATGAACTCCTTCAGTGGGAAAATAATTTAACATCTGTCGTATGTTTTTGGTATTTGTAACTCGACATTACAGATAACCTGTAGACCTTATTGTCGTGTTCAATAATCTCCCATCACCAACTACAGATCAGGCTGAATACAGCTTCCAATATCTACATATTTGCTGCTGCTGAGCACAAACTTTCAGTTAACCCTGAATTTGAAACATAAAACTGTTTCTGTAGTTTCTCTGGAATCTATGAAGACATTCTCCTCAGATTTCATTCAGTCTGTTCTAACAGATCACATCCTGCTATGCCAGCTGCTTGCTGAATCATTGTCATTTCTTTGAAATCTTTGAAACACTTCACTCTCCAACCTTGAACTAAAATACACCACATTTTGTTTTTCTCAAACATTTCAATGAAAGTCTAGAAGCTGTTGCCAGCTGGCTGATAACTGCAGCGTCTACAGAACATACTGCTGTAACGGGGACAGAATGTTTGGAACTATTTGCCTCAGCTGAACATTTAAGCCCTCCAGTGCTTGTACATTTGCACAAAGAACATCCTGGAGAATAAGCATTCATAGTGGGACATTAAACACATGTATGTTGGATTCTAGTAATGTTAATTGTGAAATTCACCCTTTAGTAGAAGATTTCATGATATGATCTTGGACAGCTCAATTCAAATTGGGAACATATTAATGCTCTGTCTCATGCTCTGTTTGTGCAGACCACTAACTGGTGCCCTATTAATATGCTGAAATATTCTTTATTTATATAACAGATTACAATTCTTCCTCCTTATATATAAACTCTGTCTAAGCTGTCAAAGATCACAGCAGGAACACATGTAAATTCCCCTCAGGGTAAATTATTACCATTGTTAGTGTTAGTAGAGATGAACATTTGTGGTTTCCCCAAGACTCTCCAGTGTACACAGAAAAATAGATAACCTCCAACGTGTGAAAGAAGTGGGAGCACTGGAGTAGTCTGGGTCACCAAAAATGATGCTCTTTGTAAGCAAAGCAGATTAACTAAGGCTACACATTAATGGACTACAAGCTGGAAAGTAGATTGCCATAACTGACCACAGCAGAACTTAATGCAGAAGAGCAGCATCACAGAAAGCAATGGATTTTTTAACAAGGTCATTAGAATAAAGCTCTTTTACATTCATGTAGATCACAGACTATTGTACAGTGTGTTGCTACAAGCAGCCATTTTTATGCTACACGAGGAACACATATGGCTGCTGGAGAAACATGTTGTGGCCAGTAGATGGCAGAATGAAACACACTACCAGAGTGTTTCAAGTCAAACTAGCAAAGCTAAGGTGAGTGATGTTTTTTTAATTTTGAACTAATGTCATAGTCACCTGAGTTGTTCACTGACTAACAGAAGGTTCACCTAAACAAAATCATTTTAAACAGGTAAGTTTATGAAAAAAGAAGAAAAGTAATCAAACTCATCTTTGTATTCTAAATCAGAATAGAAAGTTGGTTTTCTCGGTTTGATCATGCAAATTTAAAAATAAACACAAAGTTAAGTCAGAACAAAAGCATCACAAGACCAAAGCTGTGCACGTTCTGCTGGTTATGCGATTACCTCACAGGCTCTGGATCGACTCTGCACGTTGGGAATGATCTTCATGGTCACTACTCCATTGGTTTCTTTCTGCGAGTGAAGACGACACAGTTTAACACCTATTTAGTCAGTTAAGTGGAGAGATAATAAAAACATAGCATAGATTACAGTACTAAAATTAAGTAATGATGCATCAACTTACCAGGATCTTTTGTAGCTGATCTACAGTTTGGTTTGTCACACTTCTGCCATTGATTTCTGCTATTTCATCCCCTTCATGTAAAGACCCTGAACAGACAAGGAGACCAAGATGAATTCACATGTGCTCTTCTGCATTTTGCTGAGCAACACGGAATACAAAATGTTATGATATTATCTTACACAGCTTAATTCAGAAGTGTGATAATAGCATTTTGTTGTCGATGCACAGAGTCTATTTGTTGTCGACCTCTAACTGTTGACCTACTGACATCCTAAAGTGACTGGTCGACTGATCAAATGATATTTTAGGATAATCTGCATTGGCTGCTAATTGTCTCACAAGACTAGTAAACAATGCAATAATGTGTCTTTATCAGTACTCAGTGGCTTCTGTGAAACATGCCACTGCTGAATGTAATGTTAAATTGCTTTCAAAGCTCAACATATTAAATGCGTGATCCTGATAAAACAAACAGTGTTTATTGTCAGTTTGATTAGCTTGATTTGTGTCTTTTGATAAGGAAAAACTTGTAAGTTGGAAACGACAATGTAGCAAACATTCAAAAGCTGCTGAACCTGCTCTAAGGGCTTGAAAACCTATGAGATTTCTAGTAGGCCCGGACAGCTGAAACTGCAGATCATAATGTTGCAATGAGAAAACAGCAAAGACTGCAGTTTACCATTTGCTTTAAACAGCGTATGTGATCCAGGGTTCAAACTGTTGTGTCAATATGATATTTTTTTCCCAAATCACTCAGCTCTAGACCCCACCCTTCACTCCTACTCCTGAGAAGCCGTGGTCTTAAAACTACAATCCATCAGATTTATCATTTGGGATGTTTATGGAGCGGCAAAAAAGCGTAACGGTTAGCCTTAGATAGCATAAAACCATTATACCTGACAGTATACCTCTTTGCTATTATCATTACGAGGGATTCGTTGACATGTGACTAAAAAACCTACAACAACTTGGTATCTGCATTATTTATTGGCATTCGTCATTGAAAAACCCAAATCAGTTGATCACTAATGTACAGTATAAACACCGATCAGGCATAACACTGTGACCACCTGCCTAATATTGTGTTGGTCCCCTTATGTGCTGAAAAATGCTCTGAACCATTGGACATGGACAAGAGGACCTCTCAGGGTGTCTTATTGGGTCTGAAACCAGGATGTTGGCACTGGATCCTTTGGGTACTCTGGCTTGTGCAGTGGGGCCTCTGTCAATCTAACTTGTTCCAAACTTGTTGATGCTTGATCAGAATGAGGTGTAGGAAGTTTGGAGGTCAAATCAACATGTTGGACCATTGTCATGTTCCTCAACATGTTCCTGGTTGTTTGATGTTTTTTCCATGTGGTGGGGTGCATTTTCCTGCAGGGGTAGACCAGTGACATTTGGGATTTCCATTTACATGAGGGAGTGTGTTTGTTGTGGAACAATGTTTATTTGGGTGTCTAAGTCTCATCAACACGGATGTTAAAATCCAAGGTTTTCCATCAGAACAGCACATAGTACCAATATGATCAATGTTATTCACTTCACCTGTCAGTGGTCAGAATGTCGAGATTGATTGGTGTATATTGAGTGAAATACATTTAAATAAAATTGATCCTCTGATTATACAGTTCCTGATCAGGGCATCAATTCAGCCTCTTGCACTAGACATAGATGCAAATGTATAAAACAACATGACTGTAATTGGGACAAAATGGGAACATTCACACTCCCCACTAACACTCAGATCAATGTGTGATTAACTACCTTGTCTGTGGATCATCCCCCCGTGCAATATTCTGGCCACTGTGCACCGTTGTTTGTCGTTCAGTTTCAGAGTGACCCCCTAAAGACAGAGAAAACAGTCAATGACGAGGAATCAACTATTTAAATGTGCGCATTCGGAATTAGATAATATACCATTGGCTCCGAGGGATTCTTTTCAAACGCTACTTCTTTCATCTTGGTCAGCTCCGTGCCGTTCATATGTCGAGCACTGCCATTGGTGTAAACATCAGCCCCTTTATTGTCATAGGTTTGCATAGCCGCCTGCTGAAATAAAGAAAGACAAAAGAGAAAATCCTTTATTATTCCACTTAAAACGCAAAATGAAATTGACTTTGATCAAAATTACCATAACTGAGTCTAAACCTCTCATCATAGAGGTAATTTAATTCACTGCTCAGTTCATCTGTTCTCATCAGGATCGTTATCTCGGCAGTGTCTCCAATAACTGCGGCGAACACTTTCTGCTCATGTGTGCCAACAGCTATGTTTCATTTGCAGTTTCAACATATGTTCGAGGTTGAAAATTAACCCGGCGTTATAACACTTCATTAACCATGTCCATTCATCTGGTGTGTGTGGTCATGGATACCAGCAGTGTCATCAGGTGATCGCCGAGAACAAAAGCATCAACGCAAGAAAACTGGAAAGTCTTTGAAGGAAAAAGGCTTCATGCTGTGTTACGACAAAGACAGGCCACGTCACTGTCAGAGAAGTAATCCACACATTTTTAAAGTCATATGCGAAAGAGCTCCACCGAGGCATCACTTTAAATGTATTACGTACAAGATAAGATATATATTGACTCCTTGGAAGTAGTTTTCCGTGGACAGCGAGTGCACAATATCAAGAGGTTTATGAATCGGTCACTAAACTGACATCAGACACGCGATCGCCTGCATCAGCACAAGTTTCCTGCATGAAAGTGACACATCAGCACTGCTTCAGCAAAACTATATTATCTATCTTCCAGCATCAGCACTACAATAAACCAATAAATATCATTAACCCCCCCTCCTCCTCTTAGGCTGTTAACCTCACCTGTACAGTAATGTCCACAAAGGGAACGTGGTGCAGGCAGGAATTCAGTTATACATGTATGGTAAACATATATATATATACACTATTATTTCTTGGCACAGGCAACCTCTGGAAACCCGACTTAGAAAACTACTTTTCTATTTTTGCACTGACTGGATGCAGGACAGTTGTTTGTCTGTGCAACGTGATAGTTATTTACCAGCACCGGGAGTACTGGGACGAGATCCTGTGATGAACTGATGAAATTACATCTCCCGACGAAAGGAATCTGTGCAGCAATGAAAGTCCTGAATCACCACCACACACTGATTTCTCACTTTCGGATTTCGCTTCCCCACTCTTACAGCAAATCGTCTTAGTGTGGAGCTGCTTCAGACACAATAAGAACTTCATATTGGGGATTAGGGTTAGGAAACTGGACTATTAGGGTGATCGTACCCATATTTATAGACACTATTATGTGTTTTCAGTGCAGGCAGGAATTACTGTTGACACGATATCGACAAGTTTGCCTCAAACCACCTACAGAGAGACTTTTTCCCCTCATCAAAGCGCTGACCCTCAGGAGGGAGCAGGAAGGAAACTGAAAGGTTAAATCTGAATGTCAGCTGCAATAATCTGCTTTAGCACAAAGCAGCTATTCGAAGAACAGGTCAGGCAAAGTGAATGCATCGTACCTTTAGAATATTTAGATGACTGGATTGGGGTTAGAAGTGAAAGGCCTGTTAATTGTCTCATCAGGATGTGAAGAGATGAACTCCTGATTAAAAGTATTCGTCTTGTTTTATCCCTGTGCTCTAATCACTGGCAGGACAACGCTACAGTCAGTGGAGCCAGGAAGTCCTTTTATAAACTTGAATGTCGGCTTTGGGTGTGGAGAAGCAACAGGATAAACAAACGACGGGTCGAATGCAGCCAAGAGAAGGGGAGAGCAGGCCTTCTCTTCTGAGGGTGGGTTTGTTTGTTGTTAAACATGATGTAATGGGTACATTTCAGAGCTGATTACTGCACAATATGCCCCTTTTTTACCTCCCTCGGGATAATTTGCCTTTTAAATCAATGACTATCAATTATTAATCCTCCCCAGTGCAGCATTTAGGGTGCCTCTCCTTTGTCTCCCATTGATCTCCTCAAGAAACACAGTAAGAGATCAATATCTGACCTATAGTGGGACTCACATTGTGGCTTATCACAAAAAAAGCTCCTTTAACGGCTGCAGTTTCTGAGAAAACAGGCTGGAAGATTTTAGACAGATTATAGAGAAATAGCCGGAAGGGCTGCTGACGTTCAGGCAAGACATTCAGTCCTCTGTCTGTCTTCCCCCTGAAGTCTGTCCTGCCTGAACTTGTTTAAGTCCTAGGGCTTGGACTTCTGTGTTGTTTCAAGGCTGAAGCAGTGACAGAGAAAGGAATGGTTTAAAAAAAACAAGTTTTGAGAAGCTTAAATGCTTAAATGAGTCACAGCACTGTTAAAAAAAAGTGTAAAAATCTGACAACATGGACGGCAGGAAAAAATACTTTAAAAAGGTAGAATTCTGTAACATTAAAAAAATGTAAAAATAAAATAAAATAAAGAAAAGGAAAAAAATCTGTCAACATGAGTGGCAGGAAAATATGTGAATAAACAATGGATTAAAAATTGTAAAAATGAAAATAATTTAAAAAGTGATGACACTTAGATATTTTAAATACAGTAAGGCAAAGTAATTTTATGGTGGAACATTATAAAAGAACAAATTACTATTTGTAAAAATACAGATTTTTAAAAATGTGGACGTTTATGTAGCCTGTTTTTTTTTTACAGTCAGTGTTTTCTGTGATTTTACTAGATATTGTCCATAAATTATTACTTTTAAACCATTTTTCAGTCTTTAATATACATATTTGTTAATTTAAATAAAAGGAAATATTTGTAAAATCTTGACTTTTTTGGCAGATTAAATTGCGATTTAAAAATAGTGTACATATGCAGTCAAACATCAAACTGATTTTTGATTTTATTTACCATTTTTGTCCTGGTTTTTAAAATTTAACGTGTAAATTAATACTTTATTGAGTGATTTTTACTAGTTATTATCTGTATTTTAACATAACTGTAAAATAAAATAAAAGTTTTATAAAATACGGTTTAAAACTGCTAAAAACTATTTTTAACAGTGTATGCAGGACTGTGCCCAGTTGTTCAACCTGAAGTATTTGCAGTGGGTTTCCAGAGGAGCATAACTTAACGCAACACGGAGCTGGAACATGTACAGAGCAGAACAGGCTTTCCCACTCGTCTCTTCATTCCTAAACTCAAGATAAAGAGTCCATAAGATACCAGTAATTGCCCGTGACAGATATGACACACAGCACTGGGAGATAATGGCCAACGTGACCTCCCTTTAAAGACACTGATTTCACAAAGCAGCACCAAGCAGAAGAACACAAGATCCTAACTCAAGGCTATCGAACTGCAAACTGCTGATGTCAGGAAAGGAGTTTCCTCTCTTCCCCATGGCTCACTGCTGACTTTTCAATTTCAGAGACGACTCTTCAGCACAACAGAGTCCTCTCTCTGCTGTCACCGGCTGCCAAGTCCAGGCCTAAGTGGTCGCTGAGGATTTCACTGGTCCTTTGCAGATCACTCAGATGTTGTTTTTAACTACTCTGAGGTCGTATAAGTCAGGTGCTGCTTGCTTGGAGGGAAAGTCAGCGGTTTTGCAACATAATCCGGCCCTGAGGTTTAAAGAAAAGCCTGGTACAGTGTGATGTGGTAAACAACCTGTCTGGTTCAGCTGCTGTTGACTCTGATTCCTGAGGCAAACTTACACTCAGCACTGTTCAAAACACCAGTAACTGTTATACATATCTATACTGTATTACTACACCATGCACACCACTGTCCCTTTAAGATGAGTTTACTGCCACATGATTCACATGGGGGTCAGAACAATGACATTTATAAAGCTGAGTAACACTGGCTTACTGGGTCATTGTCTCATGATCGTGCAGACTCGACCACACGTGATCCAGACTAGTTCCATCAAGTTCTCAAAGGACTTTCATGTGCAGTTTTTTTTTGGGGGGGGGGGAGAAAGCAGAAGTGAAATTGCCAACGCAATGTCTGCAGGACTGAGGCTGACAGGAGGAATGCAGAGTCTGCAAACGCCGAGCAGCTGTGAACATGTACACGTCTTTGTTCAACACATCAACACGTTCAGCTGTAGAAGCACGAAAACATACAGCGGCTCTATTTTTAGAGATCTAGCCGAGGAACAAACAGCGGTCACAGCCTCTGCCCTACATCTGCTTCCCGGAAGCAAACACCGAAATATGGGGGGGGGGTCCCAAAAAATAAGCCCACTCACACATAAGGTTAGAAAATAAACGTCCTACCTTGTCAGACTTTGGTTTGTTTTGAAGGAGCTGCTCCAGGTAGAGGTCGGAGAGGGCTGTCCGGACGCTGCTCACCGGCTCCAGAATGACAGCAGGTTCGTTTTTATTGGATTTTAACGTCATCTTTCCTGATAGCTAGAGAAAAAAAAAACCTGTGAACCCGACGTGCCCCCCGATCAAGGTCCGCGAAGAGGCCGGACAAGACGCAGAGGAGGCCGCTGATAAGAGTCCTGACGAGGCGATAAGTCACAAAAGTCCAAGGTTTGATCAGCAGCAGGTGAGGGACATGAGATAAGTGCTGCGGGGACACCGCTGACAAAGCAAGTAAACATGCAGCTGACTGCTGCTGCTCAGAGGGGCTGGCTGCTGAGGCCTTCACGGACCGGAGGGAAGCTCGGAAATCACACTACTCAGGTTGTTTACTATGTCACCAGGCAGTGTACAGGTATCAAAGCATAATATACTGTTTTTTATGTTTGTTGCACATCTGTCCACTCATGTTAAGTCACATTATTATTTTATTACATTTAAAGCAGCAGTCGATGAACTGAAGTTGTTTACAGTAGAAAAATAAGATTGCCATTAGGAAGTAGCCTAATAATTTAAAAATATTGAGGTAAGGTCCTACTTATTGATTAGCATTTACCAAAGTAATTTAAAAATTAAGGATTAAAACCCTACAAAAATATTAAAAAATTTCCCTGAATGTAATAAATATTAAGACTGAGACACTACAATATTATTAACTACTGGAGATTAACTTGACCAATTTAATTATCGAGATTAAGACCCTATGGTCGTAATTATGATGGGAATTGAGCAGAGCAGTTTAATTATTAAGGATTAAAATCCCACAAAAGGTATATAAAATACAACTTTAACTGACTTATTGATAAATATTAAGGCTAGTATGCTGTAGTATTATTTATGATATGAATTTACCAGAATAATGTAAATATTAAGGATTAAAACTGGAAAAATTGTAATACAACTTCACCTTAAGTATTAAGGATAAGATTCTACATTCTTAATAATTATAACCTAAAAGGATAAATACTAAGGTTTAGATCCTGCAGTGTTATTTATGGTGGGATTTTACCTGAGGAATTTACTTGTTAAGGATTATAATCCTACAAAAATAATATACAACTTTGCCCGACTATAATAAATATTAAGCTTAAGATCCTATACTGTTATGAATAATGACGATTACCCTAGTCAATCTAAATACTATGTCCAAGACCTGACAGTGTTATTAATCATGGGGATTAAACTAACTAATTTGAATATTTAATTGGTTTCCCAATCAGTAATCTTTATTTTATTTTTTTAATTTTTTGTTGTCTTTCTCCCTTTTTAATCTTTCTTTTTCCTAATTATAGTCAGATTATATTTTTGTTTCTTAAATGCTTCTTGCAGATCAATTTTCATTTTAATGCATAATCAAAATAATTAACTCACTTTCTTAATAATCTGGTCAAATTACTCCACTACCTAATTTTTAATAAAGTCTGAGAAATGGAGAGGATCTAAACTGTCCAAACATTTTTCTTTAAATAATGATGTCATTCATTTAAAGAGCTACTATGTATGCATGATGTATAACCCCTTAACTTGGCATTCTGGTGAACAACCCACTGTCATATGACATATTTAAGCCCATCATGGACGCTCTGTACAAATTCCTAAGCGTCCGACAGTCCCTGAATGCAGCATTACCGCAGCGTTTCAGCAGGGCTGCCCTCTGAGGCTACAAAGAAGCGAAACAACGTCGTCCTGCTGATGCTGATCCCAGCAGCTGATAGCAGAGGTGTTCGTCACAGCGGCCAGCTGCAGTGCGATGCTCTGTGTCCTAATTTAAAACATGATCACAAAAAAAATGGTGGAGTAATCTGATTACTTCACTAATAAATGGGCATTTCGGGGAGACAGACTTGACTCAAATGGCAGCAGTGTTGCAACATGTGTGGGGGGTTTCTGTAAGACTGATTAGTACAACGTTGTGGGGGACAACGCCCATAAGCATATGGTCTTTCTTAAAATAATAATTTGCACAGGGGCCCAAAACATAAAGTTTATACCTACATGTATACTGAAGTACAAAACTGAAAAGTGCGCACTTTATTTTGACAACAAGGCCTGAGTATATAGAATCATATTTCCTCAGTTGTTTTCACTCTTTTTCCGGATTTGCCAGGTTAAACAAGCAAATACAGCAAAAGAATGGCTTTGAAACCGACACGTCCAATACAAAGAATAACTAATCATTTATTGCCCAATGAGAGATAACATACAGTCTGATTTATGGCTGCCTGGCTTACACAAAAGGGCATTCTTCACTATGACTGCATGTAAAAATCACTCTTGTTTCCATGATGAATGTTTTTGTATTAACATTAGTTGAACACCCCAGTGTGCACGAGGGACCGGGCCATGCTGAACACACAGCGGAGTCCCTCTGCTCTACATTGTGAAGCCCAACAAAACAGGCTGGTAGTCAAGGTGGCAAGGAAAAAGACAGTCATCCAGCCAAGGAGTGTAAAACTGACAGTTTCTACAGGAACCTGCAGAGGGAGTCGCTGAGCAGGTTTGAATATTCACCTTGAAGTTCCTCTCTGTCATTGATTTAACCCCAGAATCCATCTACACTAATCAGCCACAACATGATGACCACTGACAGGTGAAGTGAATAACATTGATCATATTGGTACTATGTGCTGTTCTGATGGAAAACCTTGGATTTTAACATCCATGTTGATGAGACTTAGATACCCAAATAAACATTGTCCCACAACAAACACACTCCCTCATGCAAATGGAAATCCCAAATGTCACTGGTCTACCCCTGCAGGAAAATGCACCCCACCACGTGGAAACAACATCAACCAATCAGGAACATGTTGAGGAACATGACAATGGTCCAACATGTTGATTTGACCTCCAAACTTCCTACACCCCATTGTGATCAAGCATCAACAGGATGCAGTGGAACAAGTTCGATTGACAGAGGCCCCACTGCACAAGCCAGAGTACCCAAAGGATCCAGTGCCAACGTCCTGGTTCCAGACCCTATAGGACACCCAGAGAGGTCCTCTTGTCCATGCCCAATGGTTCAGAGCATTTTTGAGCACATAAGGGGGATGTAGTGTCTCGTGGCCTGTAGGGTTTTTAAGCTAATGGGACCAGATTGTTTACGATGATAAGTTTTAGGCCTGTGGGGATGGTTAAGGTAATGGGTATCGTAAATATTTGACCTTACATAGGATGTGTGATTTTTGACCTTTGCCCTTTCTGGTATGTGCCCTATGGCCAGTCTTTGTGTCTTGGGGGCAGCTCCCCTATATAAGTCAGAAGGAAAGGTTGTTCGGGGTGCTGATTCAATCTGGCTGTGAATCTCACCCAGGCAGACCATGGAGCCTGAAGATTCTGTACTTGTTTTAATAAATCTTTTTATATATAAACTAGACAGTATCGGCGGAGAATTTCTTCAACATCTTCACTTCATCACTACACAATTTACTACAGGGACCAACACAATATTAGGTAGGTGGTCATAATGTTATACCTGATTGGTATATAAAAAAATACCATATAGACATGTTAACAAGAAAAATAATAGATTTTCACCAGCTGGAGATCTTTAACGTCCCCCTTCTGCATTCAAATGAGCTTACTAACCCTTATGAAGTGGGTCAGTAAGCCAGTTTTCAGTTTAATCTTTGCCTCTCAAATAGCCATTAGATCCATGTCCTCCTATCTCTAACCAGTCTGGAAAAAAGACTTGAACTGAGTCAAAATGGTGCTTAGAAACAGGCTCCTAAACAGTTGAAACAAAAGCAGAAAGTGAAGATGTGGCAGTATCCTTTTTTTTGTTGTTGTTGTTGACATCTCCTGTAATACCTGTCTTTCATCCACAAGTTGCCGAGAAAGGCTCCAACATCCACCACCTCTATTTTTAGCTGAAAATCAATCTCAGTGGACATTATAAACTAAGCATCTCACTGGTCTCTCCTGTCTGCAAGCATAGTACAGATATACTTGTTTAGTAGGAACAGTAATAGTGCAGATAATCAAAGTAATGATGGCTGAATTCCATTTAGCTTCAGTTTAAGGGTCTTGCTGTTGTTCATGCTGACTCACTATCGTGCTTTCCTGGTTACCGGGAGTCTCCAGCACATTTCAATGTCAAGTCAATCCGTCTGCTGTGGACAAAAAGCCCAGGCCATCATCGAATTATGGTAATTATGAGATGAGAAGTGTCAGGCTCAAAGTGTCAGTTCCCCAAGGAAGACGTACTAAATGTGCTAACCTGACTGCCAACTGCAAAAAAATAAACAAAAAAACAAACGAATAAATAAACAGTTGGGTTTATGTCTGAAATTAATGACACTGTTGTGTTTTAGCCACAATATTTATATGTCTTTAGTAGGTCAAGTCTAGTAACTGATGATCTCTAGCTTTATTATTACATTTATGAGGTTATTTTGCATAATTAATGATGACATCAGGTTTCACTTTAATATGTCTTATAGTCAAGTATGTCATTTTTGTAGGGTTTAATCCCAGATATGTAAATTACTGAGGTATAGTCACTCCCTAAATAGCACAACAGACTCTGAACTGCAGTGTTTAGTCATGTGTGGCTCCTTTTGCAAAGCCATTCATTATTGTTTTAATCGAGGGGACTTTGTCTTGACCTTACATAACTATTTTATGTTGTTTTTGTTGCATGTTTGCGATCTCATGCATTTGTTAAATTTGTTTTCTAACTTGACATTGGTTTTATTGCAAAACACCTTGTAAATAAAGTTGTTATTTATCATTATTATCACTGATCAGTCGCTCTGCTCTCTCTTGTTATCTATACCTGCTCTCCTCTCTGTTTTTTCTGTAAACCTGAGTTGAGATTAAGTTCAGACTGGTTTACCCTAATATATAAATTCTCTTTTTTAATTTCAGTGACTTTGGCATGAAACCAAAAGTCTGACAATCCTGCACTTTTTTAAGGCAGTATAGTCGTATAATCCAGTGGTATTGTCTTGAAAAGTTTAAACTTGCTCCCTATTTAATAAGTAAACCTACTATCAATCTGGATGTAAAGGACAAAGTCTTAAAGATTGGAGACTAACAGAAAACACTGATACGAACAACTTTACTGATCTGCATTATACAGAATGCAGTGGTTTCCAGCTTGAGTGACAGTGAGGACTAAAAGTCAGAGTATGTGAGTATTGCCTGATTAACTTTGACTCCTGTCTCCTGTGAGAACCCAATTTCTCAAATATACACTTTAATTATTTTATTTCATTTATACTTGAGCTTTCTTTATTAAATGCCCGCTGTGAAGAAACTATTTAGGCCATAGGGAGACACATATATCAGATGTGAGTGTACATAGCTGGATTCTCCTCATGCTATCTGTTTATGCATATACTTTATTTATTTTTGTAATTTGGAGGAACTATCTCTTTAACTGACCTCTGACAGCAAATCCAGACTGGTACAGGTAAGTGCACTTATGTCCAAGTCTTCAGTAACATGCCGGCTAATATATTTAATCCATGTATTTATTCTATAGCTGCCTCTGGGCACCGAGGTTAAGTGAAACACAGATAGATGAATGGTGTGACCGAGGGAGGCTCCACTGAGGCTGTGACATGCAAAATATGGATATAATTAATAGGCTTTGGAACAGCTCCTCCATCAGTGTCTCTGCTAACAGAGAGGTGGGAGGTTTAATGGGGCAGCTGCATTAATTCTATAGGAAAATATTTAGAGGAAGAGGCTAAATGTCCCTTGATGGCTGTGGACAAAGGTTAATATAAACGTGTCAATAAGAAAATTAATACAGAAAGGTGAAATAGGAAATCTTGTGGTACATATAGAGGAACACCTTGGGAATATGAGGGCTGACCATATAAATACTGAAAGTAGAAGAGTGAGATTTGGCTCATATAGTTCCTGCAAATCTGTCAGGCTGCCTGATGGGATATTAATATTCTCTGCAGAATTAGTCGCTATGTTGTGGGCACTGTGGTGGGTGGGAGAACGGAGTTTTGATAAAGGTCTCTTGTGCAGTGAGTCACTATCTGCCTTGGTTTTCAGCGGGGAGTGGAAAACAATGAGGTTGGAGCTATAGGCCAAGTTAAAGGAGGGACAGTGGAGGTGTAGGAGCTGTTTGGCAGGATGATGTTCTGCAGCAGCATCAATGAGAGAGTGAATCTTCAGTGGCAGCAACAGTGGGATGGAGACAATAGATTAAGAAGACTACACAACACCAAACCTTTGGGTAACTATGGAAATAGAGTGACTGTGCCTCGGAAATGATGCAAATGACAACAAGGCTAAGTGAGGAAGAACAGAGATGGTAACTGTGAATACTGTGGAGTCCTGAAGTTGTCTTGATGCTTTACCTCCATCCATCCATCCATCCATTGTCTTCCGCTTATCCGGGGCCGGGTCGCGGAGGCAGCAGTCTAAGCAGAGAGGCCCAGACTTCCCTCGCCCCAGACACCTCCTCCAGTTCTTCCGGTGGGACCCCGAGGCGTTCCCAGGCCAGCCGAGAGACATAGTCCCTCCAGCGTGTCCTAGGTCTACCCCGAGGCCTCCTCCCCGTGGGACATGCCCGGAACACCTCCCCAGGGAGGCGTCCCAAAGGCATCCGGAACAGATGTCCAAGCCACCTCAACTGACCCCTCTCGATGTGGAGAAGTAGCGGCTCTACTCCGAGCTCCTCCCTGGTGACCGAGCTCCTCACCCGATCTCGAAGGGTGCGCCCAGCCACCCTGCGGAGGAAACTCATTTCAGCCGCTTGTATCCGGGACCTCGTTCTTTCGGTCATGACCCAAAGCTCATGACCATAGGTGAGAGTAGGAACGTAGATTGACCGGTAAATACAGAGCCTCGCCTTTTGGCTTAGCTCCTTCTTCACCACGACGGACCGGTACAGCGACCGCATGACTGCAGATGCTGCACCGATCCGCCTGTCAATCTCACGCTCCATCCTCCCCTCACTCGTGAACAAGACCCCGAGATACTTAAACTCCTCCACCTGGGGCAGGATCTCTCCACCGACCCGGAGAGGGCAAGCCACCTTTTTCCGGTCGAGAACCATGGCCTCGGATTTGGAGGTGCTGATCCTAATCCCAGTCGCTTCGCACTCGGCTGCAAACCGCCCCAGTGCACGCTGGAGGTCCAGGTTCGATGAAGCCAACAGGACCACATCATCTGCAAAAAGCAGAGACGAGATCCCGCGGTCCCCAAACCGGACCCCCTCCGGCCCCTGGCTGCGCCTAGAAATTCTGTCCATAAAAATTATGAACAGAACCGGTGACAAAGGGCAGCCCTGCCGGAGTCCAACGCGCACCGGGAACAGGTCCGACTTACTGCTGGAGATACGAACCAGACTCCTGCTCCGGTCGTACAGGGACCGGACTGCCCTTAGCAAAGGGCCCCGGACCCCATACTCCCGGAGCACCCCCCACAGGACGCCACGAGGGACACGGTCGAATGCCTTCTCCAAATCCACAAAACACATGTGGACTGGTTGGGCAAACTCCCATGAACCCTCGAGCACCCGATGGAGAGTGTAGAGCTGGTCCAGTGTTCCACGACCGGGACGAAAACCGCATTGTTCCTCCTGGATCCGAGGTTCGACTATCGGCCGGATCCTCCTCTCCAGTACCCTGGAATAGACTTTCCCGGGGAGGCTGAGGAGTGTGATCCCCCTGTAGTTGGAGCACACCCTCCGGTCCCCCTTCTTGAAAAGAGGGACCACCACCCCGGTCTGCCAGTCCAGAGGCACTGTCCCCGACCGCCACGCGATGTTACAGAGACGTGTCAGCCATGACAGTCCCTGCACATCCAGAGACTTGAGGTACTCAGGGCGAATCTCATCCACCCCCGGAGCCCTGCCACCGAGAAGCTTGTCAACCACCTCGGTGACTTCAGCCCGGGTGATGGGCGAGTCCGCCTCTGAGCACTCAGCCTCTGCCTCCTCAGTGGAAGACATGACGGCGGGATTGAGGAGATCCTCGAAGTATTCCTTCCACCGCCCGACGACATCCCCAGTCGAAGTCAACAGCTCCCCACCCCCACTGTAAACAGTGTTGGTGAAGCACTGCTTCCCCCTCCTGAGGCGCCGGACGGTTTGCCAGAATTTCCTCGGGGCCGACCGGTAGTCCTTCTCCATGGCCTCCCCGAACTCCTCCCAGACCCGAGTTTTTGCCTCCACAACGGCCCGGGCTGCGGCACGCCTGGCCTGCCGATACCCGTCAGCTGCCTCTGGAGTCCTATGGGCTAGCAACGCCCGATAGGACTCCTTCTTCAGCTTGACGGCATCCCTTACTTCCGGTGTCCACCACCGGGTTCGGGGGTTGCCGCCACGACAGGCACCAGAGACCCTGCGACCACAGCTCCGAGCAGCAGCTTCGACAATGGAAGTGGAGAACATGGTCCACTCGGACTCAATGTCTCCAACTTCCCCCGGGATCTGAGAGAAGCTCTCCCGGAGGTGGGAGTTGAAGACCGCACCGACAGAGGGCTCCACCAGACGTTCCCAACAGACCCTCACAACACGTTTGGGCCTGCCAAGTCTGTCCGGCTTCCTCCCCTGCCAGCGCATCCAACTCACCACCAGGTGGTGATCAGTTGACAGCTCAGCCCCTCTCTTCACCCGAGTGTCCAAGACACGCGGCCGGAGATCAGATGACACAACTACAAAGTCGATCATCGACCTCCGACCTAGGGTGTCCTGGTGCCACGTGCACTTGTGGACACCCTTGTGCTCGAACATGGTGTTCGTTATGGACAAACTGTTACTAGCACAGAAGTCCAATAACAGAACACCACTCGGGTTCAGATCAGGGAGGCCGTTCCTCCCAATCACCCCCCTCCAGGTCTCACTGTCATTCAGAAGCCCCTATGAGAAGACATAAGAACAGGACCGTTACGTCGCCCGGCACGGCGCAGCCGGGGCCCCACCCTGGAGCCAGGCCTGGGGTTGGGGCTCGCAAGGGAGCGCCTGGTGGCCGAGCCTTGGCCCACGGGGCTCGGCCGGGCATAGCCCGAAAGGACGACGTGGGCCCGCCTTCCTGTGGTCCCACCACCCGCAGAAGGACTCGTAGGGGCCGGGTGCTTTGTGGATCGGGCAGCAGTCGACGGCGGGGGCCTCGGCGACCCGATCCCCAGACTCAGACTGATGCTTTACCTGCACTTGCCAAATAAAGGAGATTTGTATTTATGGATGTAGGCAACTGGAAATTATAAAAAAATCCTTAGAACACTGCTGGTCAGTGGAGTGCTTAAAAAGAGAGAGCAAGGGAAGTAGTAGGTTTCCTCTAGACCAGTGGTTCTCAACTGGTCCAGCCTCAGGACCCACTATGTCTCTATCAATAACAGTCGCGACCCAAATTGTTGAAGTTTTCTGTTCCCGTTAACAAATTAGGGTTTATTTGGGTGTAGTCTCAATGCATTTTGATACAACTTAGGAAATTTTGGCTTATTTTTTTTTGTTATTTTATTTTTGGTATATTTGGATGTTTTTGCCAAGTTTTTGGGCATATTTTGGCCCATTTTGACAGATTCTGAGCACATTTTGGTATATTTTTTGGCACATTTTAATATTAATTTCTCCCATAAGCTGGCAGACTCAAATCTAGAGGTTAATAGTGGGCAACTACTGTTGTCACCACCAATAAATATCCTGCTACTGAAAGCAAACTGTGTCATAAGAAACACATCCTTTAAAATAAAAGACTTTTATACCAGTACTTTTTTGGGGAGGGGGGGGGGTGGGGGGGTGGGGGTGGGGGATAAAATACATGTCATGGAGATATTTTACTATCTCCATGACATAGATTATAACTAATCCGGTCCTCTTTTTTCTCGTTGAAATATCTTTAAATGACTAACTCAAGTTTTATGATGCAGTTTTCCACTTGGAAAAAGTGACTGCATCTCCTCTATTGTGACTGTAATTTGATCACGCATTAAGAAGAGGTGTATGCCAAAGAATACAACCCAAAGGATAATTGCAAAAGAGACAATATCTTAATTTTTCATAAAAGCCATCCATAAATCTTGTTACTTACTGTTAAGTCTTTAAATATAAATAAGGATATTAACCATTATGCACAAAAACAGCATAAAAATTGGAAACAGAGCTGCAGTTTTGCTTGATTGCGCTATAAACAGCAAACACCTCTTCGGTCACAAGGAAATACAAGAAAGGTTGAAGCTATTAAAAACACACCTTTGCAGAGCAGACAGAGTTCTGTGTGTTTGCACATGATAATGGCACTTTGATAATAGCAGCTGTAGGCTTGTATAAACTGGTTGATCGACTTTTGGCAGGTGATAGCTGTTTGACACAACAGGAACACTGTGATCTGGTAGAGACCGCTTCCATCAGAATGTTCAACCGCAGGATAAAGATGACAACCCCGAACAGCTTTGAAATGATTTGCAGTGACTCTTCTTCATAAGTGAACCTGAAAAAGAAAAATGCCTTCCATAGGATAACAGAGCCACCAGATCCTCTCACTGTAGGGGGTCAAAGGTTCAGGATTGTTCTTTAATTTGTCCCCTCGTAAAGACACCGCAACAAGTAGACACCAATGGGGGGCAGCAGTGCAGTAAACCGAGCCAAGTCTGCAGGAAAGCAGGAGAGGAAGAAGAAGCGGTTGTAACGGTGGCTGCACAATCACAGGAGGATCTATGAGGTGTTTATGACTGATCTTTCACTACACTGCCAGAAAAGAATTGTGCCAAAGTGAGCGCCAAATTGCTGCGTCTCTGTTCTGCGATTGTCTTTCCAGGAAATCATCCCTTTAAGTTAACTTCTTATAGCGCAAACTGTGAGCTGCGTTCAGGCTCCGGCATGTTGGTCAGGCTGAGTGTAAAGCTGCGTCCTGCGCTCGGGCAGCTGTCATGGAGACACAGGACGCAGATCCGCGGCTGTTCTTCCACATCCGCAACTTTCCGCCACCACCAGGACTGCCTCGGTGGGTTTACCGTCATTATTCAACCAGACTGTTGTTTTTACCCTCGTACTAAGACTCTCTGACCCCGCAGAGCTCCACCATGGAGGGACACCGATGCGCTTTAACTACGTGTGGCTGCGGGATCACTGCCGCTCCGCAGCTTCTTACAACCACTCAACCCACCAGAGGAACGTGGACACCGGCAGCATAGATCTCTCTATCCGGCCTGACAGGACCGCAGTGGAGGATGGACACCTGGTCCTCACCTGTAAGTCTGGAGCACTCATGAACTGAACGTGTGGAATAATAGAAGAGTGAGGTGGACTGTCTAGAGTGTGCCTCAAAGTGAATGCACAGTAATGTCCAGAACTAATGGCATATAAAACCTTAAAATCAGCATAATACAAATATTTACCTGACAGTTAAAGGCACCTAATATGACATTAAAGCCACTGATGTCTACAAAAATGTTTAAATAATAAAGGAATAATATAACATCTTTAATTTTTTAATATGTTTTCAATTGATATGAAGACATTCCCCTCAAAAAGATTTAAAGAAATCAAAACAATCCTTCCTGGAAAAGCACTGTTGAAATGTCCTAGAAAGTGGATTTTTTTTTAGCTCTGAAGCTAATTTTAGGAAGTCAAAAAGTATTTGGAGTAGAGCTGTGGGAATTTGCAAGATTGCATGGTTTAGGTAGAAGTTTTTGCATATTTTTTTCTCAAGAAAATCCATGACCTCAGTTGGGAGGCCCTGGGTGAGTTGGCATGGAATGACTCTATTACAAAGCTACCAGGCAGCTGATGAGAAATCAGCACAAAGCCAGCTAAAGTGGGTCCTGTAGAATTCTGCAGTCTGGTGGTTTTGCATAAAGAAAAATGCATTCATGGCTGAATTTTGAGTTTTTAGTGCAAAGGTGGTTGATAATGCTGAATAAATTGCATTTATGCTCACAAGAAACCCACGATCTGGTCAAAATTCACAGTACATTTACTTAAATACTGTACCAAAAGCCAATTTTGAGGTGCTTTTACTTTATTTCTACTTTGTGCTACTTCCACCATCCATTTTCTACATTTTATGGAGACATGTTGTACTTTCTACTCCACTACATTCACCTGACAGCTGTTTTTTAAATGAAGATTTTACACAGTGGATAATACAGTCTTTTAAAATGCATTTTTGGCTTCTTACAAAAATCTGTGTGCAGACATTTCAGATGTCTATGAGCTCCACAAAACAGTCATCTTCCCCTCTAAACTCCTACAGTTCTACAGTTTCATTTAGCAGACGCTTTTCTCCAAAGCGACGCACATCTGAGAGTAGATACAACTCAGACAACCTGGATAAGTGCCATAAAACAAGTTCTAGTGTGATAGGACCGCCTACAGGCAGTGCGGGAGGTAATAGGAAATTTATTTTATTAGGGCCCGAGCACCAACGGTGCGTAGGACCCTATTGGATCCCTACTGGTTATTAGGGCCCGAGCACCAACGGTGTGTAGGACCCTATTGGATTTGTATTCGTTTTTATTAGGGCCCGAGCACCAACGGTGCGTAGGACCCTATTGGATTTGTATTCGTTTTTATTAGGGCCCGAGCACCAACGGTGCGTAGGACCCTATTGGAATTGTATGCGTTATTAGGGCCCGAGCACCAACGGTGCGTAGGACCCTATTGGATTTGTATTCGTTTTTATTATTATTATTTTTCTCCTGACGGAAGAACTGCATTTTTGAGGGCCTAAACGCGCTCAAAAACTCACGAAAATTTGCACACACATCAGAAGTGGCGAAAAATTTTATATTTCATGGGAGCTGCACGTGTGTGGCAAAATGGCTCTATAGCGCCACCTTGAAAATTGGGTTCTATGGGAGTTAATACGGCTAGTTTCATGTAACCCTACCAAATTTGATACACATGTGCACCAAGACAAGACAAACAAAATTGCCTAATCAATCCATCAGCAAAAATGTACAGGAAATCCGCCATTTTGCTTTATATTTCTGATTTTTGCTCATATTCAAAAGCTATAACCGCACACAGGGTAACTGCAAGACAGCTGAAATTTGGTCAGTATATACAACAGGGCTTCATGATTAAAAGTTATCAAAATGCTCCGCAAAAGTCTGAGGGCGTGGGCGTGGCGGCCTCCTGAACGTTGATGTCTCGCCATGACTACTAAAGTGTTTATATCTCAGCTGTACATGATCCGATCTGGCCCAAATTTCATGTGCTGGACATAAGTCCACTTCTGAACACATCCACATTTTAAAATTTAGTCATAGTCATAGCGTCACCTAGTGGTAAAAGGATTCTCTCTGACGAGGACATTTGTCCTTACCACTGCTCCATACTTTGTGATATCATCCTGAAATTTGGCCAGTATACACAACAGGCCTTAAAGATGAGAAGTTATCAAAATCTTCCACAAAAGTCAAAGGATGTGACCGTGGTGGCCCTCTGACCTTTATGTACTTTTACCATTGTACAGCAGCTCTGGATTAAATCCAGATAAATGGTGCAACGCTGACACCTACTGTTCAAATCGTATAAATGCAGGTCTGTGTCATTGTAGAAAAATCCCTCTGTTTCAATACATTTTAATGTATTATTATTATTTGGTTGACCGTATTCAACTGAAATTTGGTGACATAAGCCTCAAGATGTTGATGATGATTCATGGAGAAAACTGTGACTGGTAACTTTGTGAACTTCGATGTCTCGCCATGACTACTAAAGTGTTTATATCTCAGCTGTACATGATCTGATCTGGCCCAAATTTCATGTGCTGGACAACAGTCCACTTCTGAACACATCCACATTTTAAAATTTAGTCATAGTCATAACACCACCGATTGGTAACAGGAACTTAAAGACAGTATATTTGCAGGTATCATTGCTTCAAACTTTGCAATATAAGCAATATATATATAAAGCTGACGTGCAAAAGTTCATGTCTCTCCCAAAACCTTTCACTCATGTTTTAAAACTAAATTTCTTTCTCATATAAATAGTCAGTGCCACCAAAAATGCACTGACTATTCTCAATTGCTTTGGCTCATTTCTTGAAACAGATCAGACGTTCTCAACTCTCTTGGTGCTTTTGCCAAAACAACATGGATGGTTCAGCACAAAACCATGGTTCACCTGCAAAAGCTCATATCTCTCCCAAAACAGTTCACACAACTGGTCAAAACTAAATTCTATTCTCATATAAATAGTCAGTGCCTCCAAAATTCATCGTCCCTTTGGCATTGTGTGAGCACTCTTAAATATGTCTATTCATATAATGGTTTGTGTCATTTGAAAACAAAATAGCATTTTGAGAAGTAATAACATCATTTTGAATGTAAAGTTTCAATTGAAGGAGAATTGAGGGCTTTTGCTCATTGTGTGTGTGTGTTTTCTCATTTGTATGCAGAGTTCTGAAAGTATGAGGCACGCTTTCACAAAATGTGTGTAAACTATCAAGAAAACTGTATTGACACACATAAAGCAACTTTCATACATCAGAGTAAAAAGAAAATCTATACAGCATAACATACTGTAATACAAGCACATAAACAAAAAACAAGGAACATTATATGGAGCCTACAGTGCTGTAAATAAAGCTGTCCTCACCGTCCCTCTCCTGGCCACCGTATGTTCATGACTAATCCTGACAACTGAACAGACTATTGTGTTTGTGATAACTTATACAATGAAATGATGCTGACATGTTTTGGAGTGAACGACCATCAGACTGAGAAGTCAACAATCAGTTTAGATCAACAAGATCTATTCACTTGGAAATTGTGCTAAATGTAGGCAACCTGTACTAAATCATTTGCAAAGATTTACTGAGACATCGAGACCAGTACTAAGATGTTTGCAATTTGATGAAATGAAGGAGAAATGCCAGTCTGTTGTGAACAATTGCCAAGTAGTTTGGAGGTTTGTCCATGTTGTTTTGAGAATTTAATTTCAGTTTCGAGAAATGAGCCAAACCTATGGAGAAAAACTGTACAAACAACGATATATCAAATATATATTTCAACTAGTTTAATTATACATTCGTCAATATTCATATCATCACAGATTGTAGCTAGAAAAGCAGTCAGAGAGCACAGACCTCCGCCAAGGAGCTCCAGTCCACCCCAACACAATCTACCAACGACAATGTATACTTAAAAAACACTCAACATCTTTGTCCTATATATGTGCACATATATGCTCTGTCCTACCACAAGGTGGCACTGCAGGGCTTTCTAACACTCCCAATGTTAAATATCTTTTTAAAAAATTCCCAGATCCAGACACTGATCTGGATCACTCCCAAAACTCAATCATTTGTTCCTTGTCCCATTTCACAGAGGCTGAGGGGGCAACTCCCACTTCATTTCATGTGGCCTATTCTGCCTATGGCCGGAATATGTACAAATGATTATGTCTTCTTTTCCTTTTTTTAATTCATGAAAAAAAAATATCGTAGCCTCCTGAGACACCGTGCGTTCACATGCGTGGACATGGTATTTTGGCTTCCCTGCACCATAAGTTGAAGCTGAGATTGTTAATTTGATTATAGCACAAAAAATAAATAGAAATTTGGGTATGTTGCAAATTTGCAACAATGGGCATAATGGTCAATAATAGCGACCCAATAATACAGTAATATAACAATAATAAAACAGATTTTTAAAATCTGTAACAGAACAGACAAAAATGGAACAGATAACATCTCACTCACAGATTTTTACATTAATAACACAACAGACAATAGTCAATGAGAAATGAGTTTGACACCACTGATGTTCATGGTGGCCGAGAAAGTTTGTGACACAATCCTCGAAATTGGTCAGCTAAGTCTGAGCACCTTGAAATTTCTGCCACATCCCGACATGCGCCACACCTGGGCGTGCGCCACGTCCCGACACGCGTGGGGGTGCGAGGGCCCGTTCAACGCTGCTTGCAGCTTTAATTTTTCTTTTTCTTCTCCCGGAAGAACTGCATTTTTGAGGGCCTAAACGCGCTCAAAAACTCACGAAAATTTGCAAACACATCAGAAGTGGCGAAAAATTTTATATTTCATGGGAGCTGCACATGTGTGTGGCAAAATGGCTCGATAGCGCCACCTTGAAAATTGGGTTCTATGGGAGTTAATACGGCTAGTTTCACTTACACCTACCAAATTTGGTACACATGTGCACCAAGACAAGACAAACAAAATTGCCTAATCAATCCATCAGCAAAAGTGTACAGGAAGTCCGCCATTTTGCTTTATATTTCTGATTTTTCCTCATATTCAAGAGCTATAACCGAACACAGGGTAACTCCAACACAGCTGAAATTTGGTCAGTATATACAACAGGGATTCGGGATTAAAAGTTATCAAAACGCTCCGCAAAAGTCTGAGGGCGTGGGCGTGGCGGCCTCCTAAACTTTGATGTTTCGCCATAAAAATTCAAGTGCTGTCTAAATACACTTCACAGGCTCTGATCTGCCTCAAACTTTACACATTTGATTATCGTCCTGCCCTGATCACGTCCATATGACAATATTCATCCACAGTCATAGCGCCACCTCCTGGCAACAGGAAATGCGACTTTTTACATTTTAATGTACTGTTATTAGCCGGTTGACCGTATTCATCTGAAATGTGGTGACATAAGCCTCAAGACATTGATGATGATTCATGGAGAAAACTGTCACTGGTAGTCAAACGATGTGTCTGTGGCTGGGTGGCGAACTTCGATATCTCGCCGTGACTATTAAAGTGTTTATATCTCAGCTGTACATGATCCGATCTGGCCCAAATTTCATGTGCTGGACAACAGTCCACTTCTGAACACATCCACATTTTAAAATTTAGTCATAGTCAAAGCGTCAGTGAGTGGTAACAGGAATTTTAAATGGGACATTTGCAGTTGCCATTGCTTCAAACTTAGTGATAGCATCCTCAAATTTAGACAGTACATACAACAGGCCTTAAGGATGCAAAGTTATCAAAATCTTCCACAAAAGTGAAACAGTGTGGCTGCGGCGCCCTTCTGAACTTTGAGTCTTGTCAGCCTGAAATGTGTCTGTTGGCAGCTCCTGTCTGTCCCCTGCAGCAGCATGCTTTCACCCCTTGCTCCTCCCCCAGCACACAGACAGAGGCACACAAACACACACACACACACACACACACAGACACAGGCACTCAAACACACACACAAGTACACACACACAGAGACACACACAAAGACACAGGCACTCAAACACACACACACACACACACAGAGCACAGAGAGAGAGAGCGAGAGAGAGATAGAGAAAACTCCAGTCCTGGAATGACTTTAACTGTCTATACCTCAAATACTGCATGCTGCTACATATATAAAAAAAAATCATGCATCCAACACTGTGCTTTTAAAGTAATGCATAGACTCATGTTGATTAGTTTTTTTTAACATACATAAAATGATGTTGTGACATGTAAAATGATAGTAGTTTAATCTGAACCTAAAACTAACAAAAAAGCCTTGGTAAGCTGTTGGAACTCACACATGTAGTGTCCAATCTGTACCAACTGTGTTGTTTCATGAAAGCTGTGGACTGACCACATCTACAAGCTAATATTCAGTCATGCTCATAGACATCAGGAGACAGTGTAGCCGAGACAAGGCTGCTCTCAGCGGGCTACTGTGAGCGCTGACCTCCTGGTTGTAGACGTCTAACCAAGACACTCACATCTCCGACATCGTCAGAGTAAATTTTTAGACAGACTTCATCTAGATAAAATGAGCACAGATTTGACGTCTATACAACCACTTTCTCACTTCAAATAACCTTAAAAGTGCATTTTGTGTCATAATAACAGTAGTATTTCCCCAAAACTTGTATTACCTTTGAAAGTTTTCTCATACAAGCAGAATAACTTCCACTTCAAAAGCTAATACGGCTAGTTTCATGTAACCCTACCAAATTTGGTACACATGTGCACTAAGACAAGACAAACAAAATTGCCTAATCAATCCATCAGCAAAAATGTACAGGAAGTCCGCCATTTTGCTTTATATTTCTGATTTTTGCACATATTCAAAAGCTATAACCGCACACAGGGTAACTCCAAGACAGCTGAAATTTGGCCAGTATATACAACAGGCCTTAAAGATGAGAAGTTATCAAAATCTTCCACAAAAGTCAAAGGATGTGACCGTGGTGGCCCTCTGACCTTTATGTACTTTTACCATTGTCAGCAGCTCTGGATTAAATCCAGATAAATGGTGCAACGCTGACACCTACTGTTCAAATCGTATAAATGCAGGTCTGTGTCATTGTAGAAAGATCCTTCTGTTTCAATACATTTTAATGTATTATTATTATTTGGTTGACCGTATTCAACTGAAATTTGGTGACATGAGCCTCAAGACATTGATGATGATTCATGGACAAAACTGTGACTGGTAGTCAAACCAGTCACAGTTTGACTACCAGTGGTGGCGTGGTGAACTTGATGTCTCGTCATGACAACTAAAATGATTATATCTCAGCTGTACATGATCCGATCTGGCCCAAATTTCATGTGCTGGACAAGAGTCCACTTCTGAATACATCCACATTTTAAAATTTAGTCATAGTCATAGCACCACCGATTGGTAACAGGAACTTAAAGACAGTATATTTGCAGGTATCATTGCTTCAAACTTTGCAATATAAGCAATATATATATCAAGCTGACGTGCAAAAGCTCATGTCTCTCCCAAAACCTTTCACTCATGTTTTAAAACTAAATTTCTTTCTCATATAAATAGTCAGTGACACCAAAAATGCACTGACTATTCTCAATTGCTTTGGCTCATTTCTTGAAACAGACCAGACGTTCTCAACACTCTCGGTGCTTTTGCCAAAATAACCTGGATGGTTCAGCACAAAACCATGGTTCACCTGCAAAAGCTCATATCTCTCCCAAAACAGTTCACACGACTGGTCAAAACTAAATTCTATTCTCATATAAATAGTCAGTGCCTCCAAAATTCATTGTCCCTTTGACATTGTGTGAGCACTCTTATAAATGTCTATTCATATAATGGTTTGTGTCATTTGAAAACAAAATAGCATTTAGAGAAGTAATAACATCATTTTGAATGTAAAGTTTCAATTGAAGGAGAATTGAGGGCTTTTGCTCATTGTGTGTGTGTGTGTGTGTGTTTTCTCATTTGTATGCAGAGTTCTGAAAGTATGAGGCACGCTTTCACAAAATGTGTGTAAACTATCAAGAAAACTGTAAGACACACATAAAGCAACTTTCATACATCAGAGTAAAAAGAAAATCTATACAGCATAACATACTTTAATACAAGCACATAAACAAAAAACAAGGAACACTATATGGAGCCTACAGTGCTGTAAATAAAGCTGTCCTCACCGTCCCTCTCCTGGCCACCGTATGTTCATGACTAATCCTGACAACTGAACAGACTATTGTGCATGTGATGACTTATACAATGAAATGATGCTGACATGTTTTGGAGTGAACAACCATCAGACTGAGAAGTCAACAATCAGTTTAGATCAACAAGATCTATTCACTTGGAAATTGTGCTAAATGAAGGCTACCTGTACTAAATCATTTGCAAAGATGTACTGAGACATCGAGACAAGTACTAAGATGTTTGCAATTTGATGAAATGAAGGAGAAATTCCAGTCTGTTGTGAACAATTGCCAAGTAGTTTGGAGGTTTGTCCATGTTGTTTTGAGATTGTAATTTCAGTTTCGAGAAATGAGCCAAACCAATGGAGAAAAACTGTAAAAAACCGATATAACATCAGATATGTATTTCAGCTAGTTTAATTATACATTCGTCAATATTCATATCATCACAAATTGTAGCTCGAAAAGCAGTCAGAGAGCACAGACCTCCGCCAAGGAGCTCCAGTCCACCCCAACACAATCTCCCAACGACAATGTATACTTAAAAAACACTCAACATCTTTGTGCTATATATGTGCTATATATGTGCTCTGTCCTACCACAAGGTGGCACTGCAGGGCTTTCTAACACTCCCAATGTTAAATATCTTTTTAAAAATTCCTGGATCTAGACACTGATCTGGATCACTCCCAAAACTCAATCATTTGTTCCTTGTCCCATTTCACAGGGGCTGAGGGGGCAACTCCCACTTCATTTCATGTGCAGTCAATATGACCGCCTATGGCTGGAATAGGTACAAATGATTATATCTTCTTTGTCTTTTTCTAATTCATGAAAAAAAAATATGGTAGCCTCCTGAGACCGTGTGTTCACATGCGTGGACATGGTATTGTGGCTTCCCTGCACCATAAGTTGAAGTTAAGATTGTTAATTTGATTATAGCACAAAACATAAATAGAAATTTGGGTATGTTGCAAATTTGCAACAACGGGCATAATGGTCAATAATAGCGACCCAATAATACAGTAATATAACAATAATAAAACTGATTTTTAAAATCTGTAACAGAACAGACAAAAATAGAACAGATAACATCTCACTCACAGATTTTTAAATTAATAACACAACAGATAATAGTCAATGAGAAATGAGTTTGACACCACTGATGTTCATGGTGGCCGAGAAAGTTTGTGATGCAATCCTTGAAATTGGTCAGCTAAGTCTGAGCACCTTGAAATTTCTGCCACATCCCGACATGCACCACACCTGGGCGTGCGCCACGTCCCGACATGCGTGGGTGTGCGAGGGCCCGTTCAACGCTGCTTGCAGCTTTAATTATTATTATTATTATTTTTCTCCTGACGAAAGAACTGCATTTTTGAGGGCCTAAACGCGCTCAAAAACTCACGAAAATTTGCAAACACATCAGAAGCGGCGAAAAATTTTATATTTAATAGGAGTTGCACATGTGTGTGGCAAAATGGCTCTATAGCGCCACCTTGAAAACTGGGTTCTATGGGAGTTAATACGGCTAGTTTCACGTACACCTACCAAATTTGGTACACATGTGCACCAAGACAAGACAAACAAAATTGCCTAATCAATCCATCAGCAAAAATGTACAGGAAGTCCGCCATTTTGCTTTATATTTTTGATTTATGGTCATATTCAAAAGCTATAACCGCACACAGGGTAACTGCAAGACAGCTGAAATTTGGTCAGTATATACAACAGGGCTTCGTGATTAAAAGTTATCAAAATGCTCCGCAAAAGTCTGAGGGCGTGGGCGTGGCGGCCTCCTAAACTTTGATGTTTCGCCATAAAATTTCAAGTGCTGTCTGAATACACTTCACAGGCTCCGATCTGCTTCAAACTTTACACATTTGATCATAGTCCTGCCCTGATCACATCCATATGACAATATTCATCCACAGTCATAGCGCCACCTCCTGGCAACAGGAAATGACAATTTTTACATTTTAATGTACTATTATTAGTCGGTTGACCGTATTCATCTGAAATGTGGTGACATAAGCCTCAAGACATTAATGATGATTCATGGAGAAAACTGTCACTGGTCGTCAAACAGTGTGTTTGTGGCGGGGTGGCGAACTTCGATGTCTCGCCATGACTGCTAAAGTGTTTATATCTCAGCTGTACATGATCCGATCTGGCCCAAATTTCATGTGCTGGACAACAGTCCACTTCTGAACACATCCACATTTTAAAATTTAGTCATAGTCATAGCGTCACCTAGTGGTAAAAGGATTCTCATTTGTCCTTACCACTGGTCCATACTTTGTGATATCATCCTGAAATTTGGCCAGTATATACAACAGGCCTTAAAGATGAAAAGTTATCAAAATCTTCCACAAAAGTCAAAGGATGTGAACGTGGTGGCCCTCTGACCTTTATGTACTTTTACCATTGTCAGCAGCTCTGGATTAAATCCAGATAAATGGTGCAACGCTGACACCTACTGTTCAAATCGTATAAATGCAGGTCTGTGTCATTGTAGAAAAATCCCTCTGTTTCAATATATTTTAATGTCCAATTATTATTTGGTTGACCGTATTCAACTGAAATTTGGTGACATAAGCCTCAAGATGTTGATGATGATTCATGGAGAAAACTGTGACTGGTCGTCAAACGGTGTACATGATCCAATCTATCCCAAATTTCATGTGCTGGACAAGAGTCCACTTCTGAACACATCCACATTTTAAAATTTAGTCATAGTCATAACACCACCGATTGGTAACAGGAACTTAAAGACAGTATATTTGCAGGTATCATTGCTTCAAACTTTGCAATATAAGCAATATAAATATAAAGCTGACGTGCAAAAGCTCATGTCTCTCCCAAAACCTTTCACTCATGTTTTAAAACTAAATTTCTTTCTCATATAAATAGTCAGTGCCACCAAAATTGCACTGACTATTCTCAATTGCTTTGGCTCATTTCTTGAAACAGACCAGACGTTCTCAACACTCTTGGTGCTTTTGCCAAAATAACATGGATGGTTCAGCATAACACCATGGTTCACCTGCAAAAGCTCATATCTCTCCCAAAACAGTTCACACGACTGGTCAAAACTAAATTCTATTCTCATATAAATAGTCAGTGCCTCTAAAATTCATCGTCCCTTTGGCATTGTGTGAGCACTCTTATAAATGTCTATTCATATAATGGTTTGTGTCATTTGAAAACAAAATAGCATTTTGAGAAGTAATGACATCATTTTGAATGTAAAGTTTCAATTGAAGGAGAATTGATGGCTTTTGCCCATTGTGTGTGTGTGTGTGTTTTCTGATTTGTGTGCAGAGTTCTGAAAGTATGAGGCATGCTTTCAGAAAATGTGTGTAAACAATCGAGAAAACTGTATTGACACACAAAATAAGTTTCATACATCAGAGTAAAAAGAGAATCTATACAGCATAACATACTGTAATACAAACACATAAACAAAAAACAAGGAATGTGGAGCCTACAGTGCTGTAAATAAAGCTGTCCTCACCGTCCCTCTCCTGGCCACCGTATGTTCATGACTAATCCTGACAGTTGAACAGGCTATTGTGCATGTGATGCACAATTTCATACAATGAAATGATGCTGACATGTTTTGGAGTGAACGACCATCAGACTGAGAAGTCAACAATCAGTTTAGATCAACAAGATCTATTCACTTGGAAATTGTGCTAAATGAAGGCTACCTGTACTAAATCATTTGCAAAGATGTACTGAGACATCAAGACAATTACTAAGATGTTTGCAATTTGATGAAATGAAGGAGAAATGCCAGTCTGTTGTGAACAATTGCCAAGTAGTTTGGACGTTTGTCCATGTTGTTTTGAGATTGTAATTTCAGTTTCGAGAAATGAGCCAAACCAATGGAGAAAAACTGTACAAACAACGATATATCAAATATGTATTTCAACTAGTTTAATTATACATTCGTCAATATTCATATCATCACAGATTGTAGCTAGAAAAGCACCCAGAGAGCACAGACCTCCGCCAAGGAGCTCCAGTCCACCCCAACACAATCTCCCCACGTCAAAGTATACTTAAAAAACACTCAACATTTTTCTCCTATATATGTGCATATATATGCTCTGTCCTACCACAAGGTTGCACTGCAGGGCTTTCTAACACTCCCAATGTTAAATATCTTTTTAAAAATTCCTGGATCCAGACACTGATCTGGATCACTCCCAAAACTCTATCATTTGTTCCTTGTCAAATTTCACAGGGGCTGAGAGGGCAACTCCCACTTCATTTCATGTGGCCTATTCTGCCTATGGCTGGAATATGTACAAATGATTATGTCTTCTTTGTCTTTTTTTTAATTCATGAAAAAAAATTATGGTAGCCTCCTGAGACCGTGCGTTCACATGCGTGGACATGGTATTGTGGCTTCCCTGCACCATAAGTTGAAGTTAAGATTGTTAATTTGATTATAGCACAAAAAATAAATAGAAATTTGGGTATGTTGCAAATTTGCAACAACGGGCATAATGGACAATAATAGCGACCCAATAATACAGTAATATAACAATAATAAAACAGATTTTTAAAATTGATAACAGAACAGACAAAAATAGAACAGATAACATCTCACTCACAGATTTTTAAATTAATAACACAACAGACAATAGTCAATGACAAATGAGTTTGACACCACTGATGTACATGGTGGCCGAGAAAGTTTGTGATACAATCCTTGAAATTGGTCAGCTAAGTCTGAGCACCTTGAAATTTCTGCCACATCCCAACATGCACCACACCTGGACGTGCGCCACGTCCCGACACGCGTGGGTGTGCGAGGGCCCGTTCAACGCTGCTTGCAGCTTTAATTATTATTATTTTTCTCCTGACGAAAGAACTGCATTTTTGAGGGCCTAAACGCGCTCAAAAACTCACGAAAATTTGCAAACACATCAGAAGCGGCGAAAAATTTTATATTTAATAGGAGTTGCACATGTGTGTGGCAAAATGGCTCTATAGCGCCACCTTGAAAATTGGGTTCTATGGGAGTTAATACGGCTAGTTTCATGTAACCCTACCAAATTTGGTACACATGTGCACCAAGACAAGACAAACAAAATTGCCTAATCAATCCATCAGCAAAAATGTACAGGAAGTCCGCCATTTTGCTTTATATTTTTGATTTATGGTCATATTCAAAAGCTATAACCGCACACAGGGTAACTCCAAGACAGCTGAAATTTGGTCAGTATATACAACAGGGCTTCGTGATTAAAAGTTATCAAAATGCTCCGCAAAAGTCTGAGGGCGTGGGCGTGGCAGCCTCCTGAACTTTGATGTTTCGCCATAAAATTTCAAGTGCTGTCTGAATACACTTCACAGGCTCTGATCTGCCTCAAACTTTACACATTTGATCATAGTCCTGCCCTGATCACATCCATATGACAATATTCATCCACAGTCATAGCGCCACCTCCTGGCAACAGGAAATGAAAATTTTTACACTTTAATGTACTATTATTAGTCGGTTGACCGTATTCATCTGAAATGTGGTGACATAAGCCTCAAGACATTAATGATGATTCATGGAGAAAACTGTCACTGGTAGTCATACGCTGTGTCTGTGGCTGGGTGGCGAACTTCGATGTCTCGCCATGACTACTAAAGTGTTTATATCTCAGCTGTACATGATCCGATCTGGCCCAAATTTCATGTGCTGGACAACAGTCCACTTCTGAACACATCCACATTTTAAAATTTAGTCACAGTCATAGCGTCACCGAGTGGTACAGGAATTTTTTCCCCGGAGGACATTTGTCCTTACCACTGCTCCATACTTTGTGATATCATCCTGAAATTTGGCCAGTATATACAACAGGCCTTAAAGATGAAAAGTTATCAAAATCTTCCACAAAAGTCAAACGGTGCGGCCGTGGCGCCCCTCTGAACTCTGAGTCATATGAAGGGGGAAATCGTCTCCCTCTAGGACCCTGAGCGCGAGCACTGTGTGTGTGGGTCCCTGCTGACATGCAGGCTCAGAAAAACAGATAAATGGTGCAACGATGACACCTACTGTTCGAATCGTATAAATGCAGGTCTGTGTCATTGTAGAAAAATCCCTGTGTTTCAATACACTTTAATGTATTATTATTATTTGGTTGACCGTATTCAACTGAAATTTGGTGACATAAGCCTCAAGACATTGATGATGATTCATGGACAAAACTGTGACTCTTAGTCAAACTGTTAGTCTGTGGCAGCGTGGCGAACTTGATGTCTCGTCATGACTACTAAAGTGTTTATATCTCAACTGTACATGATCCAATCTAGCCCAAATTTCATATTCTGGACAAGAGTCCACTTCTGAACACACCCAAATTTTAAAATTTAGTCATAGTCATAGCACCACCGATTGGTAACAGGAACTTAAAGGTAGTATATTTGAAGGTACCATTGCTTCAAACTTTGCAATATAAGCAATATATATATATAAAGCTCATGTGCAAAAGCTCATATCTCACACAAAACCTTTCACTCATGTTTCAAAACCAAATTTCTTTCTCATATAAATAGTCAGTGCCACCAAAAATGCACTGACTATTCTCAATTGCTTTGGCTCATTTCTTGAAACAGATCAGACGTTCTCAACACTCTCGGTGCTTTTGCCAAAATAACCTGGATGGTTCAGCACAACACCATGGTTCACCTGCAAAAGCTCATATCTCTCCCAAAACAGTTCACACGACTGGTCAAAACTTAATTCTATTGTCATATAAATAGTCAGTGCCTCCAAAATTCATCGTCCCTTTGGCATTGTGTGAGCACTCTTATAAATGTCTATTCATATAATGGTTTGTGTCATTTGAAAACAAAATAACATTTTGAGAAGAAATAACATCGTTTTGAATGTAAAGTTTCAATTGAAGGAGAATTGATGGCTTTTGCCCATGTGTGTGTGTGTGTGTGTGTGTTTTCTGATTTGTAGACAGAGTTCTGAAAGTATGAGGCATGCTTTCAGAAAATGTGTGTAAACAATCGAGAAAACTGTATTGACACACATAAAGTTGCTTTCATACATCAGAGTAAAAAGAAAATCTATACAGCACAACATACTGTAATATGAACACATAAACAAAAAACAAGGAACATTATATGGAGCCTACAGTGCTGAAATTAAGCTGTCCTCACCGTCCCTCTCCTGGCCACCGTATGTTCATGACTAATCCTGACAATTGAACAGACTATTGTGCATGTGATGACTTCTACAATGAAATGATGCTGACATGTTTTGGAGTGAACGACCATCAGACTGAGAAGTCAACAATCAGTTTAGATCAACAAGATCTACTCACCTGGAAATAGTGCTAAATGAAGGCTACCTGTACTAAATCATTTGCAAAGATGTACTGAGACATCGAGACAAGTACTAAGATGTTTGCAATTTGATGAAATGAAGGAGAAATGCCAGTCTGTTGTGAACAATTGCCAAGTAGTTTGGAGGTTTGTCCATGTTGTTTTGAGAATGTAATTTCAGTTTCGAGAAATGAGCCAAACCAATGGAGAAAAACTGTAAAAAACCGATATAACATCAAATATGTATTTCAACTAGTTTAATTATACATTCGTCAATATTCATATCATCACAGATTGTAGCTAGAAAAGCAGTCAGAGAGCACAGACCTCCGCCAAGGAGCTCCAGTCCACCCCAACACAATCTCCCAACGACAAAGTATACTTAAAAAACACTCAACATCTTTGTGCTATATATATGCATATATATGCTCTGTCCTACCACAAGGTGGCACTGCAGGACTTTCTAACACTCCCAATGTTAAAAATCTTTTAAAAAATCCCCAGATCCAGACACTGATCTGGATCACTCCCAAAACTCAATCATTTGTTCCTTGTCCCATTTCACAGGGGCTGAGGGGGCAACTCCCACTTCATTTCATGTGGCCTATTCTGCCTATGGCCGGAATATGTACAAATGATTATGTCTTCTTTGTCTTTTTTTAATTCATGAAAAAAAAATATGGTAGCCTCCTGAGACCGTGCGTTCACATGCGTGGACATGATATTTTGGCTTTCCTGCACCATAAGTTGAAGTTGAGATTGTTAATTTGATTATAGCACAAAAGTAAATAGAAATTTGGGTATGTTGCAAATTTGCAACAACAGGCATAATGGTCAATAATAGCGACCCAATAATACAGTAATATAACAATAATAAAACAGATTTTTAAAATTGATAACAGAACAGACAATAGTCAATGACAAATGAGTTTGACACCACTGATGTACATGGTGGCCGAGAAAGTTTGTGATACAATCCTTGAAATTTGAAAGGTTTGTGATACAAACCTTCAAATTTCTGCCACATCCCGACATGCGCCACACCTGGACTTGCGCCACGTCCCGACACGCGTGGGTGTGCGAGGGCCCGTTCAACGCTGCTTGCAGCTTTAATTTGTCCTGTTTTTTTGGGGGACAGACGTGTTTAATTCTTACCCTCTTTAGGCCTGACGCTTCCCTTTGAAATGGAAACAATGAGCTCATTGGTATTCCTTATAGAGAAGTGTAAGTGTGTGTATAGGAGATGGAGAGAGAGGGTGAACACTTGTAAGACTTTGAAGTTTGTGTTTGGGAGGTGGAGTGATGCTGTAATTGATGCGGGGCATTCAGATGAAGTCAGCGCAGAAGTTGCTCTTCATTTCCGCTCTGCTGCGGCTGCTATGTGATTACTGCACCCCTGAGAGAAATTGTCAGGGAAATTCAAAAACTGGTTTCCATTTTGGTCCTCGGCCTTCACGAGTCGGAGGGAGCGCTGCGGTCGTACCTGACGATAATCCAAATGAGAATGAGAGCGCTAATGCACCGTGTGTTCAGTCGCAGGGGGAATTTAGTTGAACGGCATCCACTCAAGGTTACAGATTCACTGCTTCACGATGAGTAAATGCAGAGCACATGCTTTTAAGAAACAAAGATAAAAAGGAAAGGGGCTGTCACAAGTCAGAAAGGATCAAGATACATCCAACTTATACTCTGAATTTAAATGCAGCTCTAGAATATTTTAAGTCAGATGTGTAACTGATCTCTTTTGCAGCTCACCTCTTCTGCAGAGCGTCCAGCTGCTCAGTATGCAGAGTGTTGTTTAGGTGTTTGTACACTTGGGGGCACTCTGACAGCAGCACTGATTTGTTTGCCGTTGCAAACCTGCAGCCCTAACATGGGAAAAAATGGAATTAAAGGGTGGAAGAGAAGGGAGACGAGGAAGCATTTTTAAGAAAAAAACATAGTGAAGAAAGAAAAGAAGGAAGGAAGAAGGCAAGTGAGAAAATATGAGGGAAAAGGAAAGAAGAGGCCACAGATGATCAAGGTCAAACATGTGTGGTTGAGGTCTGTTTTTATAGGTGAGGATGTGGATGTGTGTCGAGGACGTGTGTGCACATTTGTCATGCATGTCCATGACACGGATGAGTGGACGTGTTGGGGCCGAGTGTGTAATTGCGATTGTGTATTCAGTCCTGGAGACTGTGACTCTGTGTTGACCTGTTGACTCTCGGTGTCGCAGCTTCAAAGGACTCGCTTCATTTCTGTCGTGCTCAAACTAATAAACTGTCTGTCTCCCCTCCGTCGGTGGACCACTGATGTTTTCCTGTCGTTACTCTGCTGTCTGTGGCCACAAACACATGTGCTGCAGCAAACAAAATCAACAGATGATTAATTGATCATAATGCGGGCGATTGAGTTGGAGCTGCAAGGAGTTGTTATCAATTAAACTGCTAATTATTTACCTTGTTAATATTTAATCAAACGCCAGAAAATAATCAAAGGTCTTCATAGCAGTTTCCTAAAACAAGCAGTGATGTCGTCTATTGTTTTTGTCCTTTTAGCAGTTGAAAAAAGACTTGGAAAACTGAAAAAGATAATGAAAATACTCACTTTTTTGAAACTGACAAACTAAATTTTTGATATTTTGGCCCGAGAAACCATAAACAGTTAAAATAATTTTCTTTCTATCAGCTAATAATGGCTCTACATTCAGGCTCAGTAGTAAAATATATGTCCTAGTTGTATGAGCGCATGTAGCTTGTATTTCCCCTTTGGCATATTGTTAATTGAATAGCATAGAGTATAAATACTTCATCAACCCTCGAGGGGAAATTTGGTTGTTACAGCCGAAAGAGTAAAGTTACCACCACCATAAATACAGATACAGATAATACAGATAAATACTTGCACACATAAATACAGATAAGTGCAATATACTCTCTAAGTAAAAATGTCCTATGTGAAGTAAGAAAGTACAAATGTTACATTTAAATTGTTATTTATCTATATAAAATAACTCTGTAAAATCGCAAAATATGACTGTGATATCTGGACAAACTGCAGCTACTGAGGGAGACGGCGTGATAAAAGCACCTTAACACGCACTAATACTATGACTACTATCGAGAACTACTTATCAAAGCGCTCCTGTGTTATCTGAAGGTGTCGAGGTGCCATAAACCTCTCCGCAGTTGGATTGCACGTCCTAACAACATCCTGGTTTTTATTCTTTGACTCCGCTCCGCTTCTATCTGCGCTGTAAAACATCTTGCATCATTATTTTACACGTAAAGAGAACTCCGAGCTGAACTCCCGTCTGATATTTCGACAGTCTTGCGCACAACTCTGTCAGTTTTGTGGACGTGAATAATTCCCTCTGTAAGCTGTGAAGTAAATGTGACTCTCTGACAGCTGAACACTGACTTTGTTGGTACTGGAGGATGTTTGCTTGACAGTTTAGTCTTAATAAGCTGCACTGTAGTGTTCTCTTTATATGTATGTGTCCACAAATGAGTGAAAATAAGGGTTTTCTCTTTTATAACTCCACTTTGAGTTTGGTTTTGTGTGTGTGTGTGTGTGTGTGTCAGGGTCGGTGCATTCACTGATTCATTATAGAGAGGAAATTGTGGGTATAAATTGTTGTGTGATTTTTGCACCTCAGGAAGATAGGGTGCCATAGCAACAAATCGGAGTCAGTGTGGCTATTTCATGCACACACACTCACTCACACACACACACACACACACACACGCACACACTACATTGTCATTACCACTTGTAACATCTATTCAACGCCACATAGTCTTGACGCTGCGTTTTCATTTGTTGCATTGAGAAACCAATTAGATTTGAGAAATGGAGAGACAAAGAGGGCTTGCAGGTGATAATATGGGCAGATAGTCTCTCTCTGTCCGATCTGATTGCCGCTGACACATGCAAACACATGCAAACACAAATACACAAATATGGCACAAATCCTCTGTTTGCATTTCCAAACACACATCACAAACACAAACACGCTGAGTGCCGTTTGGTACTGCCGGACTCGCCCACACCTCATTAGTTGTTGGGTAGTTTTTTTTTTGTGCAAAGAGAGTGAAAGGAAAAAAAGCAGCAAGAACAAGAAAAGGATGTGTGAGAGGGGGGAAGAAGAAGTTTTGTTGGTTTGCCGCAGTGTTTCTGTCTTGTTTTTTCTGTCACTGCCGCTGCTTGCTTCTCCCATCTATTATTTCTTCTAGTTTCTTTCTACAACTGTTGTTGTTGTTGTTGTTGCTGCTGCAGTGTTTTCTTTTTCCCCGTCCCCGTTCTTGTTCTCCCTCCCTGTCTCGGCCGCTCTGTCTTTGTTTTCTGTCTCCCCATCTTTTGACCTTGCTCTAATTTCTCCTACCTTGCACGCTGCTGGAGATTGTCCGCAGGACTCACTCGCTTTCCACTTGGTTAGTTTTACTCTTTGTAGTGCATGTTGGTGTGCCTGTGTTCGACAACTTTTCTGTCACCTTTTAAGCGTTTCAGCTGATCATCGCCGGAGGCTGCAGTGGCGGTGACCCACAGGGTTCCTCCCCTGCAACGTTTCACTTCCCATTAGCAGCTTTGCCACCTTTCTTCCATGTGTCTGCTTCATTCTTTATCGCTCTGTCTTCTGTCTATTCTTCCACTATCTTATTTCTCTTCCCCATTCTGTGAATTTCATCCCTACTTCCTCCTGCTGCTTACTTTTTCACCTCTGACATGAGCAGCAATAACCGACTACTGGAGGAAGGAAATGGGTGTGTGAGTCCGAGTGTCTGTGTGTGCCTGATCAGGAAGGAAGCAGCTAACACACGTTTAATTTACCTATTTATGGTGGCATTGTTTTTTGAGGATGTTCAAGGTAAAAGACAGAAACTCTGACACTCCAGTAGCTCAAACAGATCCAGTGTTTTATTTTATTCTTTTTGTTTTTTTATATGGTGAATGAAGATGCAGTTGCAGATTAGTACCTTGCATTCCTTTCTTTAGGTGTCCCTGACCTCTGCTGTACCGCTATTAAGGGTTTACAAATGGCTTATAAAGGTTAGTAAATCCTTTACTAACAAACTTTAGATTATGAGGTTTGGAGAAGAAAAACACACAGCTGACCAGTGTTTATCCTCCCCCAGGCACTTAATTTATATGTTTATCCACCTTAATAAGTGGCTTCATTGGCTTCTTTGACCACTTACCTCCTGGAAATGAGCTGCAGATCCAACATCCATTTATTACTGTTACACACTTAATAGGGAGCTGCAAACACAAAAAACAACTTAATCACATACTAACATTTATAACTGCAGCCATGATTGCTTCGCAGGAAGCAACAAACCTGTCCAGTAATGTAATTGGAAAAAAGTGTGCAGCTGTAAAGGCTGATGAGTTGTTAACAAATGGATTTTTGCTTCACATGCTCTGCAGCCATCGGAGAGGTGTTTCTCTTGAATTAAAAAAGCGAGCTGTAGAGATGAGTGACAGTGTGTGAGTGTGAAACAGGAGCAGAACCAACCAAAGGGTTTATCACAACCTGCCAGCGACAAATGTTCTTCTCATAAACGGCTTCTCATCTGTAAAGAATGTGTTTATTTGTTATCAGCAAAACCATTAGTTACAACAGATGATCCCTTTATAGTGGGTGCACTGTTAAAAACCCCATAATACATCTGCACACCCCAGATGAATACATCTACAAGCAGCCTGCATCCATAAACAACCTGTGAGACTCAATCAAACACATGCTGAGAGACATTACCTTACAGAGGAGTTCATCTCCAAAACACGTTTTTTTTTTCCTGCTTTCTGCATGCATGACATAACAGCCATTTCCTTGCTCAAATGATCCCAAAAGCAAAGAAGAACCTGTGAACCTTTTCATGATCTTTTCCTTCTGTAGTGAGGAACCATTGAGGGTTAAAAAAGCAGGATCAGAGCAGCTGTTCTCCCAGGTGAAATGATGAAGGGTGGAGTCCAGCCATCCATGAAAAAGAGGATTTATAAGATTGAAATGAGTCAGAAGCAATAAGCTGGTTAGCTAGTTGACATCTAAGGATGATATGTCATCTTCTGGCTGAGGCATTTCTAAAAAAAAATAGTATATAAACTTAAATGAAGATGAAAAATGAAATATGTAGCAGCCAGGGTTTTGATTTACAGTGAAGTTAGTTAACATTCACCAATTAGCCACAACATCATGACCACTGACAGGTGAAGTGAATAACATTGATCATATTGGTACTATGTGCTGTTCTGATGGAAAACCTTGGATTTTAACATCCATGTTGATGAGACTTAGACACCCAAATAGACATTGTCCCTCAACAAGCACACTCCCTCATGCAAACAGAAATCCCAAATGTCACTGGCCTACCCCCACAGGAAAATGCACCCCACCACATGGAAACAACATCAAACAATCAGGAACATGTTGAAGAACATGACAATGGTCCAACATGTTGATTTGACCTCCAAACTTCCTACACCCCATTGTGATCAAGCATCAACAGGATGCAGTGGAACAAGTTTGACTGACAGAGGCCCCACTGCACAAGCCAGAGTACCCAAAGGATCCACTGCCAACGTCCTGGTTCCAGACCCCATACTACACCCTGAGAGGTCCTCTTGTCCATGTCCAATGGTTCAGAGTATTTTTGAGCACATAAGGAGGACCAACACAATACTAGGCAGGTGGTCATAATGTTATGCCTGTTCGGTGGATAATGATCTAGCTACAGAAGTATAGTTAATCCAATAGAAACATAAATCTGGGAATGTCTTATAGAAATGTTAGGATAAAGGGTGAAACTGTTTTCATTAAAGGTGCACATTGAGGGTCAGTGAGGTACAAATTGGCAGTCACAAGTGCCGTCATATGACAGTCTTGCTCGCTTTGGTAGAGAAAAGTGTTTCCCACATCAGCATCTAATGCCTGCATCACAATCCAAGCAGTAGAGTGACAATTGAATAGTTTCTTGGGAAACTACATCCTAAATACCACCCTAGTTAGTTTAAGCAACAGGCCGTGCAAACACGATTAGTGAAAATCAACAGCACTGATTGATTCCAGCTTCTCAAATGCCATTTGCTTGTTTTCTGTTTTTTATAACTGGAAATTGGTCAATCTTAAGACAGACAAGACAAACAAGCTAAAGACTTTCCCTGATCACAAACACATTTTGATTGATGCTTTTTTTCTTACAGTTTGAGGCTTGTGAACATTTTCCAGTTTTTTTCTTTTAAGATGTTTTATAACAAGAACAGATAATCATGAAATTGCACATTTTTCATGTACAGCCCTACAACCAAGCAACAGTTTGCAGATAAATGTCTCCTTAGCATTTTAGCTTTTGAAAATTGGCAAAATCACACACTTTTTCAGAAACTGTAAAAACTATTTAAACCTTTGGATGGTCCTACTCACCTGTGACAGGCCGTTCCATCGACAAAACTACTCACATCTAAGCTTGAAATTGTGATGTTTAATTTAAATTACTTTGTTCTGTCTCAGTTGAAAGTTGAAACATGTTTAGTATGTAGACCCTTCAATTTTCCAGTACTGGTAGCATCCGTAGGCATTCGGAAACATTTTTGCATGTTGAGTCTAGTTTATGTCAATGTTTTATCTCTTCTTTTTATGATTCATAGCATGATATCTGTGTCACACTGCATTTTTATGAATTATTTCTGCTTCTAGCAATGGTTGTGCTGTTTCCACTGAGGTGCAGGACTTTATAATGCCGGGAAACAAGAACACACAGTGAGGAAAATTTGAACAGGAGCAACAATACCCACAGACTGATTGAGATTCAGAGGGTTAACTAATATGTGTACACAACCAACAGCAGAAATGTGTCCTTAAGCCTTTCAGTAGAGGAAAGACTGTTGTCTGATTTTACTGTACCGTTAAGATGCTGCTGTTGTTGTTTGCTGTAAATCCACTTGAAGCCTCTGTCCATTATCAGCCAGTGACAGTGTCCCTACATGGATCAAAGGATCAGTTATAAAGTCCAAGAAACAATTACTGTCACAGAGCGAGGCCTCACATCAGGGTCACTCCCGTTCTTACATAAAGGTCGCTGAAGTCCTGACATTTTGATCAAAGAACAAATACCAAAGAACAAAGCGGAGCATGTGTCCGTTTGGTTGCTGGAAGCTCCCCAAAAAACTGTCTGGTTGCATCTCATGCTCAGAAACATCTTCCTGGCAGCTTTACCATTATTCCACAAGCTCAGCAAATTGACAGCATTGTAGCATCACAAAGACATGCTACATTTTTCTCCCTCTCAGTGTTAAAGCTCTTTACTTTGCATGTTCATTTTCCACACACAGCTCACTTAAAACACTGAATGGTAAATAGACAAAACAAAAGATGAACAGCTGGATTTCAGACAGTGACGCATCAATCAGGTTCAGCTCAGGAGTAAACTCAAATATGATACAATTAACCAGCTGTTCCTATCTGATCCTATCCCATGTACCTGTCAGATGTGAGATAAGTGTACGTCTTAAATACACAATCCACATGTTCGCAAATACACTTTGAGGTAATGATGACTTCAAAGTGTGTCCTGCACACGCACACACTCACAGAGCGAGGTAGAGCCATTGTATTGCTCAGCATGTGGGATTTCTAAACAGAGAACGATACAGAGATTTCTATAAAACAGTAAGGCCTCCTCTCATCTTTTCTCTTCTGCCTGCACTCAGTCAGACAGCACATGTTGGTATGGAAACTGGCTTATAAACCTTTCAGGTTGCCAACAAGCGAAGTCACATTGCAGCCATGAAGCAGCCTCTCGAAATGTTGCTTTGTGGTTTCTGATGAATAGGATTCAGAAAAGGCTCATTGTGTGGATTATTCCTGCAGGTCATGATACAGTGTATAGCTGCTTTAGCGATGGAGCGCAGAGGCCAATTAATTTTTACAGAAAGAGATGGATTTTTGAAGCGTCACATCAAGTATTTCAATGACAAAACAACTCCCACACAACAACCTTGAAATTCAGCAATACTTCAAAGTTTGACTCATCTTAAGATCTTTGCATACAAAACACTTTTAATGTTCATGTAATTTGATCGCTTGATATTTGATCAACTTCATACAAAGGAAGAGTACATCTCAGTGGGCGCAAATTCACTGTAGTTTGCTTCAGGCAATGAAACAAGCACAATTTTTCTTACTTTTAGTGTGCAGCAACATGTTCTGTTATGAAGTTGTCAATACTCGCTGGACATGATGTCAAATATGTAATGTATGAGTTCTCCAAGTGGCTTTTCCTGCATCCCTCTTGCAGCGTTATTGATGCTTGTAGGGAATTCATTGTTTCCAAGTGCTGTGCCTTACAGAGTCGAGTCAGACCAAGCAGCACTCTGTTGAAATAGGTTATCAATACAAACAGTGCAGTTTGCTGTTAAGTGTGTGTGTGATTGCGTATGTCTGCGTGACTTTCCACTGTAGGGCGTGTCATTGTCGCTTTCCTGCTGTTGTTTTACTGCTTGTGTTGTTTAAGGAAATTAGCAATGAGTAACAATAAGGTTAAGTACTTTTCACACACAGACACACACTCAGACACACACCTTTTGGTAGGCTCTTAGCCGTACACCATGTGGTGTAATACTTTTAACCAAGGCACTTTACAGTCCTGTGAGAGCATAAATTGTTGGCACTGACAGGCCCAGCAGGAGTCACACCACAACCTTCGGGTTTTTTCTCAGTTCCATATCTTCCTACAGACTGATTAAGTAATGGCACAATGCCGCACTGTTCTACAAACAGGTGACAAGTGAAAAAAAACCCTTGTCCACTACAACAAGGGGATTCACTGGCTCTGTTATGCTGTGGAGACATTTTACTGATGTGGTGTGGACCTACTTCTCTCTTTAGAGGAAAGGGTCTCTGCAAATCAATGCAAAGTTATTCCGAGTGATCACCTTTATCCTGTGATTAAACAATCCTAACCTAATGGGAGTGGTCTCCTCCAGGATGATAATTCCTCCATCTGTAGGACACGAGGGGTCACTGGATGTTTTAATGAGAATGAAAATGATGTGAATTATATGCCGTGGCCTTCACAGCCACTAGATCCCAACCCAGCAAAACACCAATGGGAGATTTTGAACCAACGCGTTAGACAGAGCTCTCCTCCACCATCATCAAAACATTAAATGAGGGAATGTCTTTTGGAAGAATGGTGTTTCATCCCTCTAGTGGAGCTTCGGAGCTTGGAAAATCAATGCCAAGGTGTATTAGAGCTGTTCGGGCAGCACTAATAGCCTGACACCTTATAAGGACCTTTTTCTTAGTGAAAGTTTTTCCATTAATTTCTCACCCGTCTGTATTCGTCTACTATATATTCTGAATGAGTCTTGGAGAGGTAGATCTTGCAACTACATTTTCCCTTGATAAATTATTAAATTTATGAATCAATTAGATTTTATAGTCAGTAATTAAGGAATATTTACTAATTGATCCAGTGCCTAATTGTTTCTGCACCTGTATAATGTGCTAAGCTAAGGCATAGGATCAAGATCAAACCCGATCAAGACTGGATTTTCTTAACGCAGATGCTAATACATATTTTTAGAAAGTGAAAGGTTCTGATATTGATATTTTGGTGGTTATTTTTCACATATATAGTATATACACTGATCAGCCACAACATTCTGACCACTGACAGGTTTAGTTTAGAAAATAGTTCATGTAATAGGAAGTGATGTATAAAAAACTAATAAAAATGCAAAATAAAAAATATTAAAATTAGACTTTTTCGTGCAATGTTTTCACAATTAACATACATTGATCAGCCAAAACATTATGACCACTGACAGGTGAAGTGAATAACATTGATCATATTGGTACTATGTGGTGTTCTGATGGAAAACCTTGGATTTTAACATCCATGTTGATGAGACTTAGACACCCAAATAAATACTGTCCCACAACAAACACACTCCCTCATGCAAATGGAAATCCCAAATGTCACTGGTCTACCCCTGCAGGAAAATGCACCCCACCACATGGAAAAACATCAACCAATCAGGAACATGTTGAGGAACATGAAAAAGGCTCAACATGTTGATTTGACCTCCAAACTCACACACCTCATTCTGATCAAACATCAACAGGATGCAGTGGAACAAGTTTGATGGACAGAGGCCCCACTGCACAAGCCAGAGTATCCAAAGGATCCACTGCCAATGTCCTGATGCCAAACCCCATAGGACACCCTGAGAGGTCCTCTTGTCCATGGCCAATGGTTCAGAGCATTTTTGAGCACATAAGGGGACCAACACAACATTAGGCAGGTGGTCATAATATTATGCCTGATCAGTGTATATATGTTAGTTTTTGATCTGCACAATCATGCCTCTTTGCTGGTGGGTGAGATTTGTGTGTCCTGCTTGCTGAATGAATTTGGATCCTTCTTCATCAGAATACCTTATAGTGATCCCCGATCCAATCTAACAACCTACACCGTACATTCCCCCTGTGTGACGCCTCTCTTTATCTTCTCCAGCTCCCCACCCAATAGAAACATTTCTCCAAATGCACATTGCTCATCAGGCTGAGCTCATTTCTGAAGAGGCCACCTTAAGATGGGAACCACTATTGTTCCAAAGAAAAGGATGTCAATGGATTAGCCGATCCCTTTCAACCTGAGATGAGGTTGGAGTGAAAGAGATGCTAATATGGTTTTGGACAATGGTGCCCAGAAAACGCAGTGGATTCTCTTGATTTTAACCGAGAAAGATAAACAACGAAATGTCATTATATCTGTGCAGCAGCAGTAATCTGTCAGCTGGAGGGTCATTATAATCAGCAAGTGTGATCACAAGTATGATGACCATAAAAATGCGTGAAAACTTAATGAGCATTCTAACCATACAGTTAATCAAGGAGTGAGAGGAGTAAAAATACACCGTTGTCTTTACTGTTGTTTTCTCATTTTTATTTATTTTTTTTTGTGCCTTTTTATGGTTCAGTCAGATCAGCAGGAAGAAAACTGCTGTTGTGGGGGATGAAAAAAACTCCCACTCAAATGACACCTGGGTGTGTGTGCATGTGTGTGGGGATGCTGTTAATATAGCTCCACTATTATGTAGATTAGCCCTATTCTCCTGAGTGCACCTTTACCATTTAGAGCTTTCAATCACTCTGGGAGTCAGGACAAACACACACACAGGCACACTAACAGATTTCCATACATGTGCACTTTCAATCACCATTTTTTATGGACATCGTGTACACACAGAAAATCGTGCATACACACACATACACATCAGATCAAGGTTACTGGCTGGATCTTCATCACATTCCAGATGCACATTCTGCTAATTAAGTGCTCTTGCTCGGTATTTATTCATGCTGCTGCACTTTGTGTGCTTGTGAGTCTGCGAGTGTGAACGAGCAACTCGGCGAGTGAGTGATCACGGGGTGGGTTTGTGTGCTGACTGCATCTGAGCGGCAACGACAGACCCTGTTTTAATCACAAACTTGGGATCAATACTCTTTTCAGCGAAACCACAGCAGCAATGATGTTCAGCAGAGTGTGTGTGTGGGGGTTTGTGTAGAAGGTAATCTAGATCACCGAGTCCACAGCGGATGAAGAGAGACAGTCTTTGAGGAGCATTTGCTTTGAACTAACCTATTTTCAGGTGCGTGTTTGTACTTTCCCGGCTGCTTGTGTTGTTCTGAGTGTATGTAAGGGTCTGCGCTCTCCTGCTTGTGTGTTTTTCATGCGAGCTCTCTCTGTGACTGACACAGTGCAGAATTGATAATATGAACTGTGTGCAGTGCTGATTATTTCTCTGTGTGTTTTGCTGCTATTAGCCAACGCTGGTCAATACAGTCTGAGGTTCAGCTGCACTGGAATAACCTTTCACCGTGTTTACAAAACAGGTAGCCTCAGGGTTTCCTGGGATATTACAGCATTTTATAGCGGAGCACACTCACCTCGACATGACTACATGAACTCAGAGTCGACCTCTGACTAGCTGCCCCCATGAACTCTCTACCTCTACTTGCCTCTTCATGTTTTAAAGGTCTCAGGCTGATCGGATTTATAAATTTTGAAATACGTTGCCACAGTATAGACATATCACAGCTTTAACATACAGTATATACAGTAGAGGAAGCCTGCTACACCTACAGAATACAGTCTGATTTCATAATGAATGGTAAAAATGTGCTATAATTTGTCAAAGAATCTAATTAGTCCCTGATCAATGTGATTTTGTATGAGTGCTTAAAGTTCTCTTTCAATTTTCAAAGATCCATCATTCACTTCAGGCAATTTCAGCCTCCAATGAACGCGTCACAACAGAACCTAGTTTTTGATTGTTTTTTTCCAAACAATTAACATTATCTTCTCCCAGTCAGGCCAATTTTCAGCATTTGAACCGAAGCAGCTTACTTCATTTGTTCATTAGTCTGCTGTAATCCCACACTGTGCCTGTTTGTCTGTGATAGCTCCAAATCTCTATGCAGTCAATAGTCTTCTTCATTCAGGAACATCACCATTTAAGAAAGTATCATGCAGGATGATGTTCTTATCCACAGCCACAATGCATCCTTAAATAATCCTAAGGCTCACCAGCTAAGTGTTGAAATAGGTTTTCATTGTTATATGACATGACTTTGTGCGTGGCTGCTGGCTAGTTTGTTTTTAGTAAATGACTCTGATGTTCGCTGTCAGGCTGATGGACTACATGAGACAGACCTCCTCAACCTGTTGTACACCTTCATGCTAAATGTCCTGTTGCTATCAATGTCACCTCTGAGAGTCAGCTGTCAGCGCCCCCTGGGACTCTTCCTGCTGCAGTTTGTGGCACATATGATGAATCTGCCAGCTGATTAAAGCATGGGGCAGTGGGGATGAAGATGCATTTGTGTGTCACCGCATTTCATTTAAGCCGGTTGTAAGGATAAAGTAGGGTTTGTTCAGCTTTAGATTTTCAGGATTTATTTCGAAGAATTTATCCTGTTTCGTAATGCCTCTGTGACGGCAACAGCAGTGGCTGGAGGCGATGTGTTTTTGGGTTGTCTGTCCCTACATACATCCATTCTGCTTTGTGTGATGTCTCTCGAACGCCTTAAGGGACGTTTTTTAAATTTAGCACTAACTTTCACTTAGACTCAAAGATGATAGTGTTTGGTGGTGACCTCACAGGACACATTTATGGCCCAAACTCAAGAGTTCATACACTGATCAGGCATAACATTATGACCACCTCCACTGCATCCTGTTGATGCTTGATCAGAATGGGGTGTAGGAGGTTTGGAGGTCAAATCAACATGTTGGGCCATTGTCATGTTCCTCAACATGTTCCTGATTGTTGGATGTTTTTGTCATGTGGTGGGGTGCATTTTCCTGCAGGGGTAGGCCAGTGACATTTGGGATTTCCATTTGCATGAGGGAGTGTTCTTGTTGTTGGACAATGTTTATTTGGGTGTCTAAGTCTCATCGACACGGATTTTAAAATCCAAGGTTTTCAGCAGAACACCACATAGTACCAATATGATCAATGTTATTTACTTCACCTGTCAGTGGTCAGAATGTTGTCACTGATATTCTCAGTTAGTCAACTGATTTCCATTTGCATGTGCTTGTTGTGGGACAGTGTTTACTTGGGTGTCTAAGTCTCATCAACATGGATGACAAAGTCCAAGGTTTTCCATCAGAACACCACATAGTACCAAATATGATCAATGTTATTCACTTCACCTGTCAGTGGTCATAATGTTGTGGCTGATCAATGTATGTTAATTGTGAAAACATTGCACGAAAAAGTCTAATTTTAATATTTTTTATTTTGCATTTTTATTAGTTTTTTATACATCACTTCCTATTACATGAAGTATTTTCTAAACTGTGTGCGATGCAAGAGGAGCTTACTTACTGTAGACCCTGGTGAAGATGAAACAGAGCGTCTCACACTTAATACTAGCTGTTCTTGAGCTTTTCTTCTCTGTTCTTTTATAAAGCTTTTATAAAGGTTTTTGGCCAAAGTAGACAAGAAGTCTTTAATCAATGAAAACCATGTGACCTGACTGTAAGCTCTAGAACAGCAACTAGATTGTTGTTGTTTAATCAACAGCAAAAGACTTCTAAAATCACATAGAAAGCAATATACGCATTTTTTGTTCATGTCATGATGAGATTCTGTAGTTAAAAGTTCCTTTCTGATTGCTAATTTAACCCCTAAAAACTCTCAAAATTCCCCACTTCTTTCTCCATCCAGCTGCAGCTCGAGCACACCAGCTCACCTGCTCAAACTTTGTAAAGCTACTCTGTGCTGCACAATAGCAAGTTGTAATTTTTGACTAATTCAGGCATGCGTGTTCAAACCGGTCACCGATTCTGAAGAAGAATAGTGAGACCGAAAGCCCCAAGAGGCAATTTGACAGGATTGCTTCTTTTGCTTTGTGACATATGAAATCCAGGAAGTCTGAATCTGTGTTTCTGAGACAAGGTTTCAAGGTGGAGATGCTCAGCCATGGCCGTGACTCTCATAATGTATCCTCAAGCATTATAAAATCACCGTATGGAGATGTGATCAAGGTAAACCTGACTTTCACCTGAGGGGCTTTTTAATTTTCATGACATGAGAGGTTTCTTGTCAAGAAAGCATAAAACTCTCTTTTTAAATGCTCGAACAAACAACCAGTGGTGTCAGCTTCTGAAATCTGTGCGAAAATAACAGCTTTTTAAAAACATGTCTTCAAAAAATCAAATAGACGGTTAAAGTGAGTCCATCATGTACAGTACCTGAGTGTTTTGGTTCCCTGCTCGCGTACACACTGACAACAGGGATGCAAAAGATGGGGAGGGTTGAGAGAGGCAGTAAGACCCAGAGGAGGAACAGATAAAGAGAAAGAGAGAGAGAGAGAGAGAGAGAGAGAGAGAGAGAGGGAGGGAGGTGGGAGGAGAGAGGAGAGAGGAGGAGGGACTGCCGGCTCTATGCGTTGCAGCTCGTGGTGTTAGCGCACCAGTGTGTGTCTCAGCCTGCCAGCGCCAGCGTGTGCATCGGTGCGTCTCCGTCTGTGTGAATGTGTGTGTGACTCCCGCGCTCTCTCTGCGTACGACAGGTGGAGATGACATGACTGCGCTCGAGAGGAAAAAAGGAAAGGACCTGTAAGGACTTCACGCTCACATACACACACACACACACACACACACACACACACACACACACACACACACACACACGTCAACACACTCTTACCTTTTCCTCTACATTCCCTCACACACACCTTTAAATTCCTGCACTCCTCAGATAGATACATTGTTGACTGTGAGTGTGTGAAAAGGCTCTTTTTCCAGCAGCTTATCGCTCAGACACCTGATTTCATGTATGAACAGCAGCAAACACACATTCAGAGGTCCTGACTGTTGTTTTTGATGCCCGCAGACGTGGTCAGCAAGTGTTTCTGCGTCCTGAGGAGAGTTCAGCTCCAGCCCTGACTACCAGACAGTCCACCACGTTGTCCGAACAACTCCAGGTAGGATCTTCTTCTCTTCTCTTCTCTTCTCTTCTCTTCTCTTCTCTTCTCTTCTCTTCTCTTCTCTTCTCTTCTCTCCTCTCCTCTCCTCTCCTCTCCTCTCCTCTCCTCTCCTCTCCTCTCCTCTCCTCTCCTCTCCTCTCCTCTCCTCTCCTCTCCTCTCCTCTTCTCTTCTCTTCTCTTCTTTTCCTCTCTTGCCCACACTGTCTGAAAAACAGGATGCTATATGCTTGATGCCCTCTGCCCTCTTCTGTTCCTTCCTCCTTTCAATTTTTTTTTTGGCATCCTCTGTAATCGAGTCTGTAACAACCGGTAACAACAGGTGACAGATGTTGCACGTTTTACTCTATAAAATCAATCTCGACATCCCCTCTGAGGAGCAATTTTCCTTCCTCCCTCACACACTTCTGTCGTCCTGTCATCCCTTTTCTGTTCTCGCTTTTTGAGAACGATGAACTTTTCTCTGGAGGAGGTAAGTTCTGACTCCTGTTGCTGCAGCTTTCTGTGTTTCTCTGTTGACTGGAGTCAGTGAGACACTTATTACTTCCCCGGGGCTTCTGTGTCTGTGTGTGTGTGTTTGTGTGTGTGTGTGTGTGTGTGTGTGAGACTGAGGAATCAATCAGATAATAGAGGGAAAGATAAAACAGCTACAAACATGAGAGAGAGGAAATTAATGACAGTGACATTTTGTTTTTGATGAGTGCCCATGCGCCACCATCTCTGTTTGTGTCTGTATGTGTTTAAAGCTGCTGCGTTTTGCAGCCAAGTTGATGCCTTTTGTTCTCGTGGTCCTCAGATCAGTAAACCTCATTTCATTCTTGTCCATCTTTTCCTTCCTACACATTGTTTTGCTGTGGTGTCGAGCCTTCGTTTGCATTCATATGATTTATAACGTACAAGCAGATACATAAAGATTCAGAATTGCTGCTCTCTTGTATCTTTAAACGTGCCCCAAAGTAGCACGAGTGTGTGTGTGTGTGTGTGTGTGTGTGTTTGTGATTTATGTTGCAGAGGGATTTAATGTTGGCAGCTAAATAGAAAAAATGTTTGATTGGCTGCCAGTGTCAACATGTTGCGCTCAGATCCAATTACCTAGACATGTATACGCACACAGATATGCCGGCACGTGTGCACACACAAGAACCCCTCACACACCTGTAGTTTTTGATTCTTACAGAAAGAGATAAACAACACGCAAAACACTTACTCATTAATCACTGTCAGTGTGTTGCAGGACAAAAACCCAATGCATAAATGCATATATTTGATGATATCTCAGTAGATTTAACAGTGCAGCTCTATCTCTTACAATTTCAAACATGCTTTCTGTAATTACTGCCCTTTATGCGTTCTTTTCTTCACCCGTGCACTCGTTTGTGGGTGTGTTTCGTTTGTGTATCTGCTGTTACAGTGTAATGTCAACCCTCTACAGTCGGGCTCCTTTAAGTCTTGTTCAACTGCATTCCTCTCTTACAAACCCGTGTGTGTTTTGAAATTTCTTGTTGCTGATGGCTCGTTGTTCACTGTAACGCTGTCTGTGATTCGTGTGTGCAGCGCCTCCACCAAGGGCGACCTGAAAGAATGACATCTGTTTAGATCTCAAAGGTGTGTTTAGAAGGACACTTTTGTCTTTTTTTCAAATTCTCTTGATTAGTGAGGTTTTACAGTTTTGTCTCTGCGAGTCCAGGAAAAAGGTTTTTGGTGATTTCATGGCTTATACTGTGTGATGTAGCAGCACATGACAACTGTGTCTATGAAAAGAAGGGATCTCAGTGTCCAGTAATGCTTATTTGCATCTTTGCATATGTGCAGTCATACGTCAGTGAAATTATGTGATTCTGCATATTACAGTATCAAATGCATGTGTGTGAGGGAGCGAGGCAGTAAAAGCAGCAGGTTAATCTCTTCTCAGTCTCCAGCAGAACAGATGTGAGGATTAATTCGTCAGGGAATCGGGGTGGTGCTTCTGTGCCTGTGTTTGTGAGGGAGAGACTGCCGAGCTGCACAAAAACTCAAACATAAAAAAGGTGTTTTTGTGGATCGTGTGTATAGATGTCCACTCTTGTGGAAGTCTGTGTGTCAATACGAATGCATTTTCTGTTTAATAGTTGTTTATATTCACACATGCCAAAGCCCCGCAGATGTGATGTGTACGTGTGCGCCTTGTTTGGAAAGAAAAAAAAAACGTGAAGCAACACTTGGGGACAGGTGTGTGGATTCACCTGTCTGGATTCCTCCCTCCAGCTCCTAGTTAACTGTCATCCTCGTCACTTTGTCAGCACGGATGTCACCACGTTTTTCTCTCCTTTAGCCAGAGATGACGTGTGCGAGTTGAAAGCAAAGGAATATTCAGGTGGAAAAAGCCCATTTAAACTTCTTGTAATTATCCTTGTGTGTATTTGTTTGGGTGGTTTTGTGTGTGTGTGTTTGTGTGTCTGAGCCCCGGATAGCTTGACCTTAATGACATGAAAGTGTTTTTGCCGGATGGAGTAGGTTTAGCCGACTCAAGTTTGCGCTCTGTAGTGTTATATTTTTCAGTTTGGGGACAGATGGGAGGCTCTGCGCTTTGAAATCACTGCTGCAGGAACATGAAGAGAGAATTTTCTTACGGGAATAAAAACATGATGACTACTGCATTAGTTGCACTCAGCATGCGCCTGTTTGCCCACATGTGCCGGCCCGTCCTTGTGACGGTTAATGTGATTTGACAACATAGATATTGATTTTATGATTACAGAAAATGGTTTAATTTGGTGGTTAACACCTCTGTGAATTGTTCTCACTCTAATAGATGCCTTTATCTTGTTGTTGTATGTACAGTGAGCTGCATAGAAAGCTTTTTTCTCTTTTCATACAGTCTGATGTAGACAATGTGGGAATAGCAACAACACTGAATTGTAGCTACAGTTTCTTCTTTCAGTATTAGTCAAGAATGTATTTTCTCCAACCCCCAGCCACTTTTCCAAAATAAATTTTGTATTTGATAAATGCAATAAATTCTTTTGGCAAAGTTTCATCAAAAATAACCCCCAAAAAACGCACCTACGGCAGCCAGTGTCTGATGCAATAAACTAATGGAGGTCCCAGTAATATCTAACATTTTTAGTTTGAAGGGAGACACGAGGAAGCAACAATTTAGTCCTTCAGGTCTGATGTTGTCATTTCAGCCCTGTGTGAAACCCCCAGTGTGTATTTTATTCCTTCTTGTCTCGTCTGCTTTTATCCTTAATGTGAGTAAACCAGCAGCCTGACATGCGGCAGCAGCTACAGGGCGTGATAGTCAATCAAGTAGACACAGCACTGGAGCCCATTAAGAATGAAACAAATTATCTCTAATGGCAGCAGAAGACTGGTGACCTCTGTAGGTAGTGTACTAGTGTAGGATGTGTGAAGTGGTGTAGGAGCCACTACAGGGAAAATGGATTGGCACCAGCAGATAACCACTGTAACACACGACCCTGGAAACCTGCAGGAGCAGTTTGCTCTGTGAAGATTCAAATGGAATCTCACATTGTAGTGACAGTACCTGGAGGGCCTGAGTTTTCCATGTAGATGCAACACAGCAGGTCACATGCTCCGAATTATACCTCAGTCATATAGAATTTGTATATGTAAAATCTTTAAACAGAGGGCGAATAATCTATGTGCACACAAAACAAAGCACAGTGACAGAAGAGAAGATAACTTTGCATAATAGCTGCACCTTGCATCAGAATTTCCATGATCACAATACAAATTTAGATTTTTTTGCTTAGCCTGTTTAGCACTCAGTATTGTGGTCTTATGGAGCTCCAGATACTGTCAGTCACAAAGTTAATAGCCACCAAATGTGTGCTTCTGCTCTCAGTTTTATTGCTTTAATCAGTGGCGGTGTGAAATGAACTAGCAGCATTCGCAGTGTTGTGCAATTCCCGCTCTTCAATTTCAAACCTCGAGGGGCTCGCCGATAACAGGTGAGGCATGACATGCATGAGCAGCGGCTGCAGCGGCGCAGATTGTGCAGTGAGCTGACAGCTGAAATTGATCGCTCACTCAGTGGCGACGGGCAAACTTGGTTGCTCATTAGCTGATCAAGATTGCAGCGCTAGTTGAGTTTTGGCACATGAGCAGGTCTGCAGGCTTTAATTTCTGTTTTTACTCAGGCAAAGGTACAGCATCAGTCCAAGCACGACCAAGATTAACATGTAGTAGGTGCCACGGTTCCTGCTGCAAAACAAACCCTTCATTACAAGTAATGTGTGTTTGTGCATTATGCTCATTCATAAAGATGGATTCTGCTGGGCTTGTTATGATCCCAGGAAGGTAAATGCACACACACTGATATTTCAAGGAGGTGCTTTATGTACAGTCTCCATGGGGGGTGCTCATTTGGTCGTCCATTGATCATGCTGAGCGCAGAGCAGCCATTAAAATACCACCCACCTGTGCATCATGAAAAACAACCCTCGGCTTTGCAACTAAAGCACTGAACAGAGCCAGCCTCAAGGCTGACGGTAAACGTGATGCATCAGTAATAGTTTGTTGAGTTAAAGACTACAAAACACAACAGATGCCAGTTTGTCTGAGATGCAGCTGAGATGTTCTCATCTACGAACGTTTTTACCAAGCAGAGCAACAGTTTCACAGTTTGTTGCAGTTTACCTTCGTGAACTTCATTTATCCCCTGGGGAAACAAGATCGTATTGTGTTTCTTTATTTCTTTTTAATGTTTTTGTGCATGTTTCACTTTAAAGTGCACACAGTGTCACTGTGGTGCAGCAGGCTTGAAGCATTCTTCCTTAAACAGAGTCATGATGCAGCAGCTGAAGCAAGTTTATCTGCTGTATTCCTCATTAGGATGCTTTAATATAAATATATGTAATTAAATACAAAAAAAAAACAAAAAAAACTTATAACTATTACAATATGGAAGTATCACCCATAAAATTTATTTGTTCTGAAGTTGTGATGCAATACTGGTAGCGATTTACTGTTGTATCAGGTGGAGTTTGTTTTAATTACTTTATGTACTATTTGGTTGTTTAGTCCACTGGTTTCTAATCTAGGACTCAGGTCTCCTTCAAATTTTCTTGTGATCGGTTGAGTTTAGCTCATCAAATGTGTGTTTATTTTGGGAATTTTCTCCTGCTTTTGTAAAAATATTGGATTTTGTTTTTCCTTTTTGGGCCTCAAACTATGAAATTAAATCATCTGAAAAGTTTGGCCACATAGACATCAGAATTAAAAAGAGCCCTGTATTGCAAGGATTTACAGAGCCTCTTATAAATGGATGTTTTTGATTTACAATGTCATTAAACCAATGAGAACCCATCTGTCATATGAATCTACAATATTTATCCCTGATGTATCTGTGTTCTTGTCATACTCTCTTCTCTTCTCCTGTATTTTCCTTTACTGATGTTATGCCAAAAAGGCAAAACTGACATGAATATTAAACAAAAAAAAAAAATTTACTTAGTTACTTTTAGAATTGGTCATAAGATACCTTCATTTAATGCCTGTTTCGACCAACAAAAACCAAACAATATATGTAATTTATTTATTATTTTATTATTTATAGATATTTTAGGGCTTTATAAACCATCCCCACACTCACATAAACCTTTCCCACACTGTTATAAACACTTCCTATGCTCTTAAACACTTTTTACACTCTTAAACCTACATAATTTTAACAACATATAAAATTCTATAAGGGTACTCACCGGTGAATATACCACAACTTGAATGATGAAGATGATGATGATGAATTAGCTGCGCAGCACTGATGACGATGCACAGCCAAGAAGAGCATTACAGCTCTTCTAAAGGTGCCAATTCATCACCAAAATCCCGCAATATAGCGAAAAATCTGTGATACAAAATTAGATATATACAAATAAAAATGTGCAATACAGTTAGACCGTGAAAGTGAACCGCAATATGGCGAGGGACGACTGTACTGCCAACAAAGTAATGTTGTGAGATCTTACCTAAGTTGTTAAAATGTTTGCAGTACTTTAATTTCCATCCATCCATTATCTGTACACCGCTTAATCCTCTGCAGGGTCGTGGGGTGGCTGGAGTCTATCCCAGCCGACTCGGGCGAAGGCAGGGGACACCCTGGTCAGGTCGCCAGTCTATCGCAGGGGCTACACACAGAGACAGACAACCAAGTACACTCACATGCACACACTAAGGACAATTTAGAATCATAAATTAACCTCAGCATGTTTTAGGACGGTGAAAACCCACGCTGCACAGGGAGAACATGCAAACTCCACACAGAAAGATCCCAGACGTCCTAACCGGGACGCGAACCGGGGATCTTGTAGCTGTGAGTACTTTAATTTAAAAAATGACTTAGTTTAATGTACCTGAAAACAACTGAAGATCAATCCTGCTGCCATTGGTTCAACTGACAGTTAAACAGTTGAATCTGTATAAATCCATTCAGTCTCAAGCTGAGAACATTTATCGCTTCACTCTCAGTCTTTTTCAGTGCTGATTGTTTGGAAAGTTTCTATTACTGGAAAAAAAAAACAACTTCTCTGCACCAGCTCCAAACTTCACCTCATACTGGGCTAAAATATAGTTTCTTTGTTTATCTGACCCTTTCTCCCGCTGCGGTGCCATTTCTCCTGTTGCAGAGCTCACTGTGGCTGAATGATGCAAATCCAAACACAGGGGGGAGAGAGTATTTCATATTACAGGGGCACCGCGGCGATGCATTATGTGCTGTAAGGTTCAAAGCGATGTGAAGAAATTTGCACAAGTACAGACCATCGGGCTTCGCCAGCCACGGCACTTTGAATCCGGTATTCTGATAAATGACCACAGACACAAGGGCACCTTCACTCCACAACAACCCGCCGAGAGTGCTGTATATGTACGGGTGTGTATGTGTGCATGTCAGGGTTTTTTCTTTGATAAATGGACTGTATTATTTAGTGCTGCTGAATTTTATCTCAAGTGGATCCCCGCAAGGTATTGAACAAGCTCTTTCTCCTTGTGTTTGCGAGTGTGTGTGTTTGTGTGCACATCCCTCCACAGTCCACTGCAAGCACCTATCTGCAGGTAAATATACAGTATGATTATATATAAGCTGTCCAAGCCCCCTGCTGATGCATACAACTCCGAAGAATAGGTATCCAAGCACTCTCCATTTATTCAGACAGATAGCTGTGCAAGATAGTAAAGATGCACTCATTGTCAGCTACCTTAGTAAAAATAATAAAAAACAAGGCAAGAGGACACAAGAGCTCACAGGCATTGCAAATAAATGCAAAGAGGCAGCAGAGGATGCTGCAGAGGTTGTAAATCACATTCTTGCAGTTTATGTGCTTATTGCTGTAATACAGTTGAGTTTTATGCTCAGGAGGTAGAGTGGGTCATCCATTAATTGCAGGATTGTTGGTTTGCTCTTCGGCCAGCCATTTTCATGTTCATGTGTTTTTGAACCCCAAATTGCTCCTGATGGCTGGCCAGCACATTGCATGGTAGCTTGCTGCTAATGGTTTGACTGTGTGAATGAGAGAGGGAATTCTATATATTTTACTACACTGCAGTTTATTTTACCTTTTAGAATTTGTCATATTTTCTGCAATAGAAAATGGCAGTTTTTCTTACTATTATGCCAACTCTCACCATATTTAATGCAGGTCTTGTCATTGTTCAGCTCTTTATCCTATACATCATGTTCCTCTGTAAGTAAACTGGTTTTCAGTTACACCAATCAGGCATAACATTACAACCACCTGCCTAATATTGTGTTGGTCCCCCTTATGTGCTCAAAAATGCTCTGAACCATTGGGCATGGACAAGAGGACCTCTCAGGGTGTCCTATGGGGTCTGGAACCAGGACGTTGGCACTGGATCCTTTGGGTACTCTGGCTTGTGCAGTGGGGCCTCTGTCAATCAAACTTGTTCCACTGCATCGTGTTGATGCTTGATCACCATGGGGTGCATTTTCCTGTGGGGGTAGGCCAGTGACATTTGGGATTTCCATTTGCATGAGGGAGTGTGTTTGTTGTGGGACAATGTTTATTTGGGTGTCTAAGTCTCATCAACACGGATGGTAAAATCCAAGGTTTTCCATCAGAACAGCTCATAGTACCAATATGATCAATGTTATTCACTTCACCTGTCAGTGGTCAGAATGTTGTGGCTGATCGGTATATGTTTCAAGGGAAATGTACGTTTGTTTGTCATGTATCCCAAAATGGTTTCTTATCTACGTATTTTTGTCATTTATTTTATTGCTTTACTGCCGCTCCTTTTCAGTCAACCAATCATATATTACTTAGGGTGGGACAGAAAATGGAGAAGAACTGTTGTAATCATGATATTTTCCTGAAGCTTGTTAGTTTTGGTGCATAATTCTGACCAAACAGCGAATGAAAACGAAAGAAAGTCACAACACAACTCTATTATTATATACGAATAATGATTCAACACAGGGCACAAATATCGGTCAGCTGGAAGACAGCCCTGTTGTAGACTTGTGCCTCCACCTCCCTAAGGCAGATTTTATTGGAACGTACCTTTGGCAGTTGATTGCTAGTTTAGTTTTGAACATGTGTTTGTTGTACATCACAAGCCAGAGGTTGTGTTTTCTTCACATTCCACTAGTGGCAGACAAAACTCTCAGTTTCTTTGGCAGTAAGCAGCAGTTTTGCATGTGCACCACTCATGCACGTAAACACAACTTCTTAAAAAACACCAATTTAGTGAAAATAATTAGCAGTAAATTAACCTTTGCGAAAACAGCTGGTAACCTCTTAGAGCAAAAAAAAAAAGACCCAAAAAAACCCAAAACAACCAGTCAGTACAAAGACAGTATGGAGGTCTGAGTTATGACTCACCTCTGCTATTACAGGAACTGGAGTGGAACTGTGAAAAACAAAGCAGTATGAAAAAGCAGCTCTTAAGTAGATGCTTGGGTTCATTGCAGTCCATGATCAAGCATATAATCCACAGCACTTCTAACAGACGTCACTTCTCAAAACTCTCCAGCTTTATAAAGAATTATTATAACTAAGTGATGCAGTTATTCAATAAAACATGAACATACGACTGCAAGCAGTAATTCTTAAGCCGTAAGTAGCTTCGGATAAATTTTCCAATAAGCCCAGAACAGCGTTGGCTGTTTTTTTTTGTTATTTTTCTACTTTCTTCTTCTTCTTCTTCTTTTATCTTTCTTTTGCACAGCCCACTTTACAGTTAATGACCTCTCTCTCAAGCTAATGCCTCTGCGGCTTCGCCAGGCTAAAATGAGAAAAAGCGAAATTGTGAGGTGGGCTTAGTCTGACTACAGGCACATTCACCGCTCCGAGCACAACAGAACAACGAAACAACCGATGAGTCATGAATCACCTCATGTAGGCAGACAGATTACAGAGATGTTCTTCTTCAACTATGTCTTAAAGTGATACTCCACCCAAACCTCTTTAATCAAGTGGAGCAACAGATACTTGTCTCAAGGCTTTAAAGGGGAAGGAGCGTTAAAACGTTTTTACTGGTAGAAATTTAATATAATAGCAATAGAAAGCAACAGACACACAAAAGCAGATTGTTAGCTTTAAAAAAATCCTCAGTTCATTAAAAAAAGATACAAAAGTCACAAAAATGAGAAAAAATTAACCATAAAATCCAAAATAAGTAAGAAGAAATAAATAAAATACTGTAATGAAGGTATATGTGCTTTAGTGTTTGTGTACGTATGTCTATGCTCATGTATTTTTGCCCATACTGAAGCACACATGTTCATTCAACCCCTTTTGAGAAAGAGGGAGAAAAAAGAAAAAGAGAAAAAAGGTCAATCACAGTCAGATAGAATCAGTTGGAATAGTTAAGCCTGATTCATCACACAGGTCATAAGCCGACATTTGAAATTCATGAGAGAAGAGGACCTAAATGCGATTTGAATACAACTGTTCCATAGCTGAGCCTCATTTGATCTAATCGAGCGCTGACATGGCCCAGTACAGAGGATTGGAGGTGTAACTGTTCGGCATGCATCCTATTATAGTTGTGTACACGACTGTCAGGCTGGAAAACTGTTTTACAAGGCATGGCAAGCGAAGCAGGCAAATGTGAAATTTAGAAAATGAAAACACAAGTCTGATGTTTATTCATACTACAAAATTGCAAGGATCTCGAGCTGAAAGAAGAGAGGAGCTGAGCGGTCAGACCTGCTGCTAAAGTGGCAAAAATATAAAGTCCAAATATAAATCAGCTGTATAACTGTGCCGTATAATCAGCCATATGTCTGCATATAAACCTACATATATGAAGTTTTATCAGTCCCTTTTTGCATATTGCCTGTGTGATAACAAGCAAGGCTCATCTGTTTCAGTTAACCTTCTTAATCCATAAATCCAGCAGGTTTGAAAGGCATAATATCTTTTGAAACTTGCCACAATTGCATCATTTATCAGGAAGAAACTCTAAGAACAGGGAGAACCATTGGATTTTCAACCTGATGTTCCATTCTGTCAGCATATATACCCAAATCTAAGATTAGAATTATGATACTTCATCAAAATTACCTCATTGTACATGTCGCATTTTTAAAAATAGTCAAAAATAAAACATTTGAATTCATCAAATTCTGACAAAAATGAAAAATTACCTGCCCATCACTGCAGCCGACAGACTGTGACTGACTCAGCTGCAACTGACAGTAAAATCCAGGGACTTTTTGGCTGAATTGGGTTGAACTGCAGGCAGTGTTTACACAGAACAGATATGAGACAAGTGTGGAAACAAATGAAAGATATAAGTAGGTAAACATATGTAGGATTTACAGCCCCCACCCCTCCACCCCCCGGTATTGTTAACACCTGTGGACATATATAGGGGTTTTTATTTTATTTTGTAAAGTAAATAATCAAAGAAATTCAACTTTCATTTTCACTTTTTTATGATTTGTGGCGTTGGAAGTTTGGTTCAAAGACAATTTTAAATTCCTCATACTTCCAGCCATGCCATTGTTTCCAAGAAAAGTGCAGGAGTTTGCAGTGAAAAATGAGCCCACATGCAATGGAAACAGTGCTATACCTCTTATAGCACATTAATATTTTCTTGCGCACACACAAATGCTGAATTCTCATTGTTTTGAAAACGTGACAAGTAAAGATCAGAGAATCTTTACTGGATATAAAAACTGAAGAAAGCCAAAAAATGCAAATGAGCCTCATCATTAGAGTTAAAGTAGCAAATTAAGGTTTTGGACAATTATGAACCATCATCATTTGGACTCACTAACTACGAGACGTTGTGTCTCGTAACAGCAAATTACATGTTATTCATTTCAGCAGCAAAGACAACCAGATGCTTAGTGGGATTTCGTAGCAGCATGAACTCCATGGAAACCACACTTATCTCTGTTTTGCAAATGTTAAGGGCACTACACAGTTGATAAAATTCTGATTCTAAAACAGTGTAACTGTAGTTCACCATGAACCAAATAGGAAGCAATTTACAGAAACAGGAAACTATATAAACATGCATCTTATTTTCTCTGTGTCTGTTAGTTCATCATCATCCGATTCCACAGAAAAACAAGCATTTAAAATTTTTTTACTCAACTTAAAAAAATCATTGGAACATTTCTTCGCTGTTTTATGAGCCAGTATATAAAATCTATCTAAAACTTGAGGTGGGTGGCCTGCCCACGCTACTTTTATTAAAAAAAAAAAAGTAGATGGTTTTCTCTTCATCTGGCATCGCTGCAGTAGCTTAACGCCAACAAGGCCAAGTTAGATAAGGATGTGAGTGCAGAGGCAGGAGAGGCGGCATGAGTAATAGACAGTAACTGAACTGCGAGAACAGAAACATGAGGAGTGGATAGATAGATAGATAGATAGATAGATAGATAGATAGATAGATAGATAGATAGATAGATAGATAGATAGATAGATAGATAGATAGATAGATAGATAGATAGATAGATAGATAGATAGATAGATAGATAGATAGATGAATAGATAGATGAATAGATAGATGAATAGATAGATGAATGGATAGATGGATTGATAAATAGAGATGGATGGATGGATGGAATGATAGGTAAAATTAAAAAACGCAACATAAACGAGCCAAAAACGATGACTGTGTTCCAAAGCAGTTCCTGTGAAAAAGGTGCATTTTCCTCTTCACTTTTCATTTCCCTCTTAATATGACAGTGTGTGTTTTTTGGTGCTTGTTTGTGTGTTTTGGTGCTATTCTCATTCTGTCTCATTCAATTTGCGGTCCTTCCATTGTGGTAATGGAGCATTACTGAATGGAGACTTGAATAGAGGGGAGAATAAAAGGCACCGGAGAAAGAAAAGAGCCGAGGAAGTGGGTGAAAGAACAGCGAGAGAGGAGGTGTCAGCATGTGATTTCCCTGGAGGACTGAACTAAAAGAGAGGGGCGTGTCCCTTTCCTCTCCGACTCACTCGTGCTGTTCGCTTGTTCAGGCGTCATGCATGTGCTGGTGTGTGTGCATGTTCACCTACACAGTGGTTTTTGCCCTGTGCCACTCTGCAATATTGACCTTAATGTATCTCTGACTTCTGACCAGTTTTCCCATCTGACACAAACGTCAATAGCCAGTGGAGGTCTGTGTGTGTCAGGGTGAGGGCATGTCAGGGTTTGTGCATCTATATCTAGGTGTGTTTTTATCACCATATTTCCACCTTTTTAGATATTGGTTGACAGGCCTCTTTATTGATTCAATTCGCACCAATAATGGAGATCGATCTCCTTCCATCTCCACACACATGCACACGTTCATGCACTCAAACTTACACCTACAAACTTACAATTTTCCATAGGCACAGAGGTCAGCGTCCCTCAGGCTTGTGTACCTTTTACTCTAAAAGCTTGGCAGTAGCCAGAGAGATGCATCGAGACACGCGAGTGGCTTTTAGGTATCCCTGTGGAGAAACTGACAGTTAACTGAAAGGGAAATATGAGCTTGTATATCTCTGTGGACAGTCAATGTAAAAATGAGCTCTCAAGGCTGTCCAAACATGGCCATCTCTAACGGTGTGTGCACATTCAAACTCAAGCTTTTACTTGAGGATGAAGCTGCCTTGTTAACTCACATAATTAAGCCTAAATGCATAATGCAAAGCCCTTTTTATATGCATATAAACATATTTATCCATTTCATTTAAGAAAACCTTAGCAGTAATAAAATGGTAAAACTGATTTTTAGCACAGATCTAAACTGTCCTCTGTTTAATTCTGCTGAGGTGACCTTGTCGTGTGTCATTCTCTCGCCTCTTGCTTTTGTGTCTAATAAAGCCAAATTAACAAAAGAATATAATCAAAAACTGAGGTTCGCCTGTGGAATCTTTACTTATTATTCACTTAAGTTGCAGCACGGACAGTTCAACCGACTTTCCCCAACTTGCTAACTTGCTTTTCCATTGTAGGAAGTGCAGTCATACCAAGTCATACCTAAACGTGTTAACTTGAAGATAGTTTGAATAACAACAGCAAAAACCTATAATGGATTCTCTTAGAAAAACAAATGAAGTCCCACATCAAATTACTCCCTCTGCCTCATGTCAGACAGTGGCAGTCAGAATTACTGTTATTGCTACAATTATAATCACTGTCTGCTTGAGCCCCTCATCACTACATTCAGTGACAAGTGTATTTCTTGGCTGCTTGGCAAGTGATTTGGTGTTTTTTTTTCTTTCACAGTGACGAACTTTCAATTGGTTTTCAGTCCTCTGGAACAAAAGTGAGTTAAAGCGAGCTGACTAAACATTTTAGGGCTGACTAGTTCTAAAAGATGCTATAAGTTAACTTGAAGAAACTTTATAGCCTAGCAGCTTTAAGGTGACAAACCCAAACCCCAGGAGGGATTTCTACAAGGATAAGGAGCAGCATTACAGTAGTGTTAGAGCAGAATCAGGCTTCTAGTGTGTTTTTAGCTGACAGAGTTTGTAAATAGCTTTTAATATTTAAAACTCCACCTAGTTCTTAACTAATCTGAATCATTACTTCTTATGCATTGTTTTTATGTATTTATTGACACCTTCACTGTAATGTTTATCAAGACATTCTCAAGACGTGTAACAATGAAGATTATTGCATTGATGCTCTTCTATTCAATAAATTTATAAAATAAACTCATGCCAAAAATAACTAAAATAATAAAGCATGTAAATCACAACTTAAGACATTTCTGTCCAGTAAACCAGCTCCACTTTTTGTCATCTTCTCTTCATTCTCTACTTGGAGTGACCAAACCTCTCAGCTGAACATTTATCACACATTCATATACAGTGGCTGTGAAAAGTATTCATCCTCCTTGGAAGTTTTCCGCTTTAACTGCTTTTGAACATTAAGTCATGGCTAATTCAATTGAAAAAAAGAAGATCATCCGACTGCAGTGGAAGTGTCACAAGTGATTGTATTATAAAGACACCTGTATCTAGAAGGTCCAGCCACTGTGAATCAGTACTCCTGGCTACAAAAGAGCATCCCAAGCAACTCAGTGAAAAGGTTATTGAAAAATATAAGTCAGGGGATGGATACAATAAAATTTAGAGTTAGCTAGAAGACTAGAAGGTTGAGCTTTTTGGCCATCAGACTAGACACTGTGTTTGGCGGACACCAAACAATACAAACTGCACATCATCACAAACCCACCCTGAAGCATGGTGGTGGCAGCATCATGATGTGAGGATGTTTCTCAGCAGCAGGCCCATTTTAAATTTAATATTTTTAATTATGTGACATTATTTTGTAGAAATCTGTTTTCACTTTGACATTATAGAGTCTTATTTTTAAAATTACTGCCAAAAAACCAGTGGCCGTGATTCAGTGTTGAAAAGCAATAAAAGGGGAAAACTTCCAAAAGAGATGAATATTTTTTATTGCCATTTTGGGGCTGAACTGACACAGATATGCAGGAATGTTTCTCTATCATCATGCTAGCATTGTTTCAAAGTGAAGGATAGTGGTCGCCTCATGAGTTAATTGAAGCTATTTGGTCAGAATCAAAGATTAACATTAACTGGACTTGAATTAGTATTTGGATGTTTGGTCAGCAGGTGTCACTTAGTGAAAGTTATGCTATAATGCATTATTATCTCGTCTCAAGTAATGCAAACTCCATTTTACACAATTTCCGCAAAAACCATCATCACATATTTTAGCCAGTGTGCTAAATTAGCTGCTGTTTTTCCGTCTGACTCACAGCAAATAGCGCATTGACGTAAAACTACACCACTGCACCACTCTACAACTCTTCGCAGATGACACCTAACTTTTTCATGCACTTACATTGCCGAAGGATCATTTGTTTGATGTGGTTGTTGATTGTAGTCATGGGGATAAATTTCAGGTTGAAAAAGGAGACCTTCCTCTGTGTTTCAGTCCAGCTCACGCTCTGGCAGTTCATCAGAGTTTGAATTGGAGCTATAGCAGCCTGCCACCGAGTGCACTGACGCATCACTGAGGGAGTCTGAGTTGCTTGAAGGTGTCTCTAAAGATGAGCTCATGCAGCACCAGGATCATTATATAGCATTTTGATATGGAGTCAGTGCCTGAGGGTGCAGTCGCTGTCACCTCCTGTGTTGATGCAGAGGTCTCTCTCCACACAGCTCGGAGCTCAGGTCGACTCCTCTTTGCTGCTCTGACTCAGTAGGTGAACCAGTTTTGCCTTCAGCCAAACAAATTACCATCAAAAATCATTTAGAGTTTCAAATTTCGATCAATACAGTCACAGCTAGTTTAATCAATAAAACTGGAAAGTTTATTCTGAGAGGAGGTGTGTGAAATGTCCCAAGAGGTTTACATCCAATGAGAAAATATGGTGAGTCATTTTAGTCACATTATTCATTGGAGGTTGATTACGTTTAATTAGCCTAGGAACACGATGTAGCTAAGGAACGTTTGGAACACTATGTCTTTATGGTGTCTGTTTTATTAAAGCACTGGGACATTTGTTTTGCCTGTTAATAGAAGCTGTAGATGTGGTTTGATTTCTTTATCTTTTGTTTGGGTTCATTTTTGAAAATCAATGTTAAACTGCATTGTTCCAGGCATTATAAAAATACTTTAAATTGACTTTCTGGGACTTGCAGAAGCCCTGAACAGTATTTGTTTTGGGAAAAAATATTTTTTCTAATTTTTTTTCTTTGATAAAACACAGTGGAGGGTGTAAAGTAATATAAATCCAATTAAGGTGACTTGCAGGGGATAGATGAAATAAAGTGAGCACTTCATGAAAAGGTACTTTATAAACGCTGCTGGTGGGCCACATTATACTGAATGCTAATTAGTAGTCTTTGTCAGCTGTAAAACGGCAATCAGCACTTTGATATGTGCTCCACACAGCCAAATCATCTGGGCCTTAATTGCAGGTGGGATCAGGCAGAACTGAAGAAAGGTTCAATAAGTCAGGAGCAACAGTCTGAAAAATCTTCACGGCAAACACAAAAACTGCATCAGCACAGAAGAACAGAGGCCAGAGTAACTAAGAGCGATTGATGAACGCAAAGATGATTCATTATTTTGTCAACCCGTGGTTGACCCACAGTTGGCCCTTATTTAGACATGAATGCATCTGATCCTGAGTGACACTGAGGTTTTTTGTGTCTCTGCCGCCTGCTCTTCAGTGATGCATCTTGGCAGCTCGTCAAGCGAAAAGACGTTAACTAGTTTCATCTCCATATTAAACTGTCCTGTTTGATTCACCAGCTTCTCCTCACTGTTTCTGCTCCTTTTCTTTGTCTTTGCTTACTGTTTTTTTCCCCTGCCACTTCTCATTGTGCAGACATGCAACACACACGTTTCGATGACAACCAGCTACTCTTGAACCTCTCATAATTGCCTTTCTGTCCTCTGAAGAGTCTTGCTGTGTTGTGTATCGGGCGCTGGGCTGTTATCCATGTCAAAGTATGTAAACGTCGAAGCACTCGACAGGCATGTAGAACAGTGTGTGTGTGTCTAATGTGTCATTCAGAAATGCTTGAACGCAGTCAAAACGTCAGAGTGATGTTGATGCTCCGTCCATCTCCTCACTCTATGTCCTCTTTCTCCATGTTGGGCTACTTGTGAGCCAGTTTTCATCAGACTCGGACCCTCTAACTGTTATTTTCCTTTTTATATGTTCAAAAACATGATGTGTGAATGTATCACACACACTTTTAGTATTAGCGTTTATTTACTTAAATCCAAATCCAAACTGACAACATATTCTGCTGACAGCATGTAAAAATAATCAAGAGTTGTTGTGGGGGAGACTGAATGGCATTAAATCGACCTAATGTGTTCCAGCCTTGGCTAATCCTGTTTGACCCAGTACCCAGAACAGAAGAAGGATTTTTTTCTTTCCTCTCATGCAATTTTACGTCGACAATTTAATTTATCTAAATGCTTCCTGAGGACTGTGATATCAAATGAAAAATAAATGACAGAATTAAATCCGATAAATGGGCCGATTGGCTGCTCACAAAAGAACATACTCACAACATGTTTCTTCTGGAGATGCTGTCCTTTAGAGGGAACGATTTTTAAAAAGTAAAAGCAAGACAAGAAAATCTTAGGCTGGTAATGATTGTCAAAACAGAAAAATAAACTCCTGCACAAGGTACATCATAAATCCTTTGAGGTTTTTGACTTTACTAATAATGATACATACTCAAAGTTTATTTTTTATCTACACCGATCAGGCATAACATTATGACCACCTGCCTAGTATTGTGTTGGTCCTCCTTATGTGCTCAAAAATGCTCTGAACCATTGGACATGGACAAGAGGATCTCTCAGGGTGTCCTATGGGGTCTGGAACCAGGACGTTGGCACTGGATCCTTTGGGTACTCTGGCTTGTGCAGTGGGGCCTCTGTCAATTCAAACTTGTTCCACTGCATCCTGTTGATGCTTGATCAGAATGGGGTGTAGGAAGTTTGGAGGTCAAATCAACATGTTGGACCATTGTCATGTTCCTCAACATGTTCCTGATTGGTTGATGTTTTTTCCATGTGGTGGGGTGCATTTTCCTGTGGGGGTAGGCCAGTGAAATCTGGGATTTCCATTAGCATGAGGGAGTGTGTTTGTTCAGGGACAATGTGTATTTGGGTGTCTAAGTCTCATCAACAGGAATGTTAAAATCCAAGGTTTTCCATCAGAACAGCACATAGTACCAATATGATCAATGTTATTCACTTCACCTGTCAGTGGTCAGAATGTTGTGGTTGATCAATATATATATATGTATATATATATATATATATTACTGCTGGACATTTATGCAGGTGAACACAGTACTGACACAATGAAATCTTACCTCACACAATAACATCCTCATGACATAATTGAAAGCAACTGTACTTTAAGTATTTGCATACTGCTCCATGTGGTAAGTACTAATCTGCAACATGCGGTTCATCACTAAGAGCCTCACTGTGATATCATTTCTATATTTGAAATTTCTCTACAGTCACGCCTGAATTGTATAATTTCAAACATTGCCAACATAGATCTCTGTTGTTCATGATAGCTACGGTTGTTAGCTACGGACAAGACTCGTAAATAATTAGAATGGCATGACTATGTTGGCATTAGTTTTGATGTAAAGGTTGGCACCGTATAGGGAACATATGCTCAACCACTTCACTGCAGAGACAGAATATAAAAAGGCTACATGACCTACAAATCACATGCAAAAATATACACATTTGCTCTCCAGCTGTGTTATTAGGCACACCTGTGAAGAAACTAATGCAATCCAGCACAACAGCTCTGCCATTAATTTAGCTTTTATGAAGCTTTTTTGAAGAGTTCCTCATATTTTTTGCACTCATGTGTGTTGGACAGATTGTTTTAAATGTTCTATAGCTCAGTACACCACCACCTATAATATCTCCAGTAATAAATATGAAGTAGAATTATCATCTTGTTGACAATATCAACAAAAACTGAAAATGTAGAAAGTTTGTATGTCTAATTAGTGGCAGAGCTGTTGTATTGGATTGCAGTGGATTTCACAGGTACCTAATAAAGTGACTGTTTAGTGTAATAGATTGATAATTAGATCACACGTACAGCGAATTTACTGCTTGGACAAGTCATCCATAAACAAGTTAAACAAGGCTGGAGATAACTGCCACTTTGTGTTACTCCACTAAAACAGTCAGATAGTTACTAAGCTGTGATTTTAAGCTGCTGGACACTAAACAGTTTTATACTCCCAGCAGTCATCTAGCTTTTTAACTGCTTCAGACACCTCATTATCATGCTGTCAGTGACATAGGCATTAAAAAGAAAACATGCTACTTGTGGAATTGAATATTACTAATACATAAACAAATAATGATTTAGTTTTTCAAAGGTAATTAAACCTGTTGCCTGTCTGGAAAGCAAATCATTCCTCAGAGAATGGCTGTGTCTTTAATGAAACAGAGAGGCGAGCTGAAAACATGAAGCCATTTGTGGAATAAGATGTCGATATGTGGACTGTTCAATCAGTCATAAATCAATAAGGCAGTATTTGCCAAGGCTCTTGAAGATTGAGTTTAAAGTTCATATAATGACTGCTGACTGCGAGGGCAAAAAACCCAGATAAGAGACAAAATCAAAACGCAATTCAGAGCATGTCAGCAGGCGAAAAAGAAAAGGCTACACACTCAGCACAATAAAAGACAAAACAATGGAGCCTTTGAAAGTGAACAGTGATGTATTATCCTCCTCTAGTGACTTTGCGATGCGGACGACTCAACCCTGCGTCCTCCCTGCTCGCTACCAGTCATCACTTCTGCAGTTAGTCATCAATTTGTATGTAAATTGACTTGCATCAAATATGAATACGATTTATAGAACAAGATTTTGTTATAAAAGGCTCCACATTGGCGTGATGGTCTCTGAAACAACACATGTACCAAAGTGACCTCAATCAATCACATTTCAATTATCTCATCCACATGATGCCACACAACCAATATTAGTTCATTTAAATGGTGTTCCATGTATTTGGGTCTTTTTCCTTCTTTTTCTCACACGTTGACAGATTAAAAACACATTGTCCTTTTAAAAAATAGTCAATTTAATGTTTTTTTTTGCCATTATTTGACATCGCACAGTAGGAAAAAATATATAAAAATGATAAAGAAAACAAAAAAATTGAGGACTGGGACTGGTGGTCGTAGTTCACTGTGCCAATATGTCCATTTACAGCGCGACACAGCTCTATTTTCAGTGCAGATACAGTAGCTTTATCGTTGTGCTATTGTTTATTGACATATCAGATTAATTCAAGCTGTTCCAGTTCCCCAGAGCATCCACAGTATTTACTGTACACCCACTGTAGGATATTTCTGCTGCTGCTGCGTCTTCTCTTTGATCTCACAGCCGCAAATAACATTTAATTTTCCATTGGTTATTTTTGCCATTTGCTCTTTGCAAACATCAAAACAAGCCTGGAAATCATTTAATGCAAAAGCTTCTTAAAGAAATGAGGCACACGGTAATAAGATTGCACGTGTGATTTTTATTAAACTGTAAAAATCCAATGATCCTACAGTGCATCTACATCAGTCTGGTGGTTGTTTGTTTAAGAATATTTAAAATCTGACACTATTTAATGCCATTTCATTAATCTGGAATATGAAAATGAATTCCAAGGATTTGTGTGCAGTGCTTTGATTAACTTAAAACCGCTGTATGTCAACCTTTATTGATTTCCTTCATATTCCTGAATGCCTTTCAGCAGCTCACCTGAATCTCAGTTTTTATTTTTTTCACAGTTTCAGCCTTTTCTGCTCTTCACGAGTACACAGAGAGCGCCGTGACAATAGCCATAAAATTGTGATAATAACAGCAGTACAGCTTGCCAGTTGAAGAAGTGAATGACACACCCCTTCTCCGGAGAAGCGAGATGCGTCTCGCAGCAGCATTGCATTGTTGGAGAAATTGGTGTCTTCTTCCTCTGTGATTGATTTCTCACCACAAAATTGTTTGAACTTTGGCCTTTTCTCCAAATGTGCGACAGAAAAACTGCACATTTGCGACTGGTGTGTTACATCAAAGGTTGAAACATTTTCCCTGCCGTTGTCACATTATATTATAAATCATCCTGTAAGCCCTGCATGGTGGGCAGTGTCATCGTTCTCTGCACTATAACAAGAGAAAATATGATCTAAATGCAAAATGTGCATCGCAAGTGTATGCAAAGTTATATCTCAAACCAACCCGGTCTCCTAGAGATTAGATTCATATATCACCAGTTTATTTATTTTTTCACAGTGTGTGTTTCTGTGTGTGTGTTGTCTTGTGGTAAAAATAAATTGCTGTCTTAACTATGCCAGGGGGAACATTTCTTTTGTTTGTAGGAAGCTCTCCATGTACTGTATGGAAGTCAGAAGGAGGTGGGTGTGCAGAGCGCAGGACTTCGACCCTGCTGAGTCCCGACAGGGTCGCAAAAACTCCGGGACTTTTGACCACCGACATAAACTAAAAATTTAGGCAAAACATTTATTTATAGTCTGAAGTTTTCCATGGATGTGAAGAAGCTTGTGCAGTTGTGGTTTCTGTAATGGAGGAATATCTATAAAATGAGACAAATTTTCATTTGAATGAGCCTCATAATCTTCATCAACGAGCTGCATCTCATCTGCAGATGGTTTAAAGCACAATGAGCCTGTCTTCTCTCCACTGCTGCCAGCGCAATTTAGAATTATATATAGTTATAAATATACCATGCAGTCTCTCCCCACTATTTAACCATCTGAACGCCAAACAGTCTCTGGGTATTCCTTGCTCCTTGTCACATTTTTACTCACTGTGGGCTCATTTTTCACCACAATATAAACCCCTGTACCTCCATAGAAACAGCACAACCATGACTGAAGTAGAGAGAACTCAGAAATGCCTCCCGCCTATTGAGAAAGATCTAAAGCCATAAATCACAAAAAAGATTAAACAAAAGTTAAATTTCTTTATTTATTTTACAAAATTTAATACAATTTTTGAATCAACATTTACAACATCTTGCTATAGATATTTAACTGCTTACATTTTTAATTTGTTTCCATGCTTGTGTTCTTTCTTCTCTGTGGAAACGGACTGCAGTTCAGCTAAAAAGTCCCTGAATTTTTGTCATGTGACTGTTGGTCACAGCTGAGTCATTAATGGTTTCCTGGTTGCAGCAAGGAGCACAGAATTTTTTGTTTTTCACAGAATCTGGTTAAACCAAACGGTTAATTCTTGGTAGATTTTTGGAATAAAGTGATTTTAATGACATATCACAATTTTAAGTTCCCCAGTGGAACAGCATGTCACAGATATTACATTCAAGGGAAGCTGATGATTCAAATTCAAGATATTCCTTTTTTGCAGTTTTGTTTTGTTTTGCTTGATTTTTGTTTAAATCCATTTTTAAGTGTTTTTATCCCTGCTGTAAGTGCATGAGGAGCGGTTTGTTAGTCTGAACAATAATAGTTGCCATGTGTGCCTCAGTATTAACCAGGGTACTACTCTGAAGAGTAACAAGCCAACTAGCAAAAGGTCGGTGAACCCCTTCCATGTCCTTGAATCCATAATCTGTGGGGTTTGTTTTCTTCCACCAGTCATCGCTGTCTTGCTGGTTTCTCTTTCCTTCCTCCATTTCAGTCCATCTATTTCTCCATCTGCTGCTCTGCACCCATCTGTGTCCTTTTACCAGCATCCACTTACAGTATGCATCACTTGTCTGTCAAGCCTTTACAGTCAGTTATCTGCTTCTTCCTAAGAGCTAATCTTAATGTTTACCCTGGCATTGATTAGCCAATAGCAAACAGGTGGCCATCGATTAAACCATCAATTGTACAGCCCTCCTGAGAAATGGGCTTAGGGACGTTTGTGAGTCGCATAAAAAGCACACGTATACAGGAAGACAGACAGACTGGCAGCAGCTGCGTGCATAGATCTCAATAAAAACAGAGGCACAGACAAAGCAAACAGAAATTCCCTGTAATATAATAATCATGATCACATTACTTCGTTTTATTATACTATTTTGCTACGGCTCCTTATTACTATGCCGACAAAATCACATTTCTGCTTCGGATCAAATGCATTTAAACTTGCTGGCACCTGAGCTGAGCATGGTACGCACACAAACACACACACACACACACACACTAGCACACACCATAAAACCAAAGGCAGCATGCTAAACAGCAGCCCTGTTCTATTAAATTAAATCAGAATGAGATGACATGTTATCTGTTCTAGCCGTGGCTCTGAAATCTTTTATCAAACCAAAAAAAAAAAGCACCTAATGCCCAGTACACTTCCAGTTGGTGTGTGTGTGAGGTGTGTGTGTGTGTGTGTGTGTGTGTGTGTGTGTGTGACAGTTATTAAATGGACTTTGTCTTGTTCTGCTCCTCAGGAAATGAACCTGACATTACTCATCTATCAGGATCACTATCCCTCCCCTCATCTCTCAGCTCGTCTTGTCTTTACCTCCTCTCTCCAGTCAACCCGGTTTCTGCACTTTTCCCTCCCTCTGACTTACTTTCTTCCCCTTTCATATTTCCTTTTGTCTTCTCCCTTCTGTCTGTTCGATCTCAATTCTTCGCCCGCTACACCTCATTCTCCTTCCTCCCCGTTCCCTATTCATCATTCTGCTCAACTTTCCCTGCATACAGTATGTTCCACATTTTCTCATTTCCTTTCACTTTTTTTGTTTCTCCCTCTCCTCCCATTTGTATTCTGAATTACAACGCTTTCTCTTTATTGTTTCCATCTCTCTTCCTCCCATCTGTTTTATATTCTTTTCCCTCACAGCATCTCTCCCTCTCTCTCCTCTTCTATCAGTCTCCAAATCTGCTCCTCTCCATCATCCTCTGTTGCTCCATTCTTCTCCTCTACTTATCTTTTAAACAACCCTGTTCCCCAGCACCGCTATTCATCTTGGGTGCATTCAAGTGCATTGAACCTTCTGATAAAATGAATGCACTGTCAGTTTTTTTAATCCCTGTTTTTCCGCGGCTCATAGCAACTTGGACGTCTTCCACATTGTCTGATTTCGGTTGTGTCTGATGAGTTTCTACGTTGACAATGACGTCTAAAAACTGTGCCAGTGACCGTTTCAGCTTCAAGTTCAGACCTAAATGGCCCCCTCCCCCCCCCAGGACTATTGTATTCTGCTTCCCTCCACGTCCAGCTTCTGTTTTCAATGAGGAACAACATCAGGCAGCTAATGACAAAAGCTCTAATGGCATATGAGGACAGGTGCAAAATGTTTTTTAGCGCCGCTGAAAATTCTGGCGAGCCGGGCTATTTTCACCTGTCAATTCAAAACTCCCCTCAAACCAGTGCTTCATATAGTTTAATGGTCGATTTTAATCATTACGGCACCACAGCTGTTTTGTCAGCTGTTGTCAGAGGTGGAAATGGGCTGGAACGCGCCACAGTGCTGCTCGGGCTGTAAAAGTAGAAGGAACAATGTTATAGCCGATCCAGGGACTGGCTGCATCAGAGAGAAGTGTAGATGTTAAGCCTGTTTGTAAAGTTTGTACATGACACAAATTAATTTTAATTAATGCTTTATGTGCTTTTTCTTGCTTTCTGTGCAAGACTTGGACTGTAAGGTAGCACTCATTGTGCATTCATGGCTTGCAGTGTCCAGACTGGAAGCTAATTTCATTTTTTAAAAATGGGTTGGCTTGACTTGGCAATGGCTTTATTTGCTAAGTACAAGGAATTTATTTCAGATTAGTGAATAATTTCAAATGGTGTATGCCATTATAAAGTATGCAAAATAACTTAGTACACTCCTGTGCAAATAACTGCAGCTGCCAACTAAATTGCCCATATGGGATAAATAAAGTTTTCTGACTCTGACTTATTTTTATTTGACAAGAAGAGTATTTCCTCGTATGAACACTCCAAAACAAACACTTTAGAAAGATGACATCAAAAATACAGGCCCATAAGTTGGTCCTGAACCCCATCTGAGCCCAACAAATACAACTAACAGGCATAACATCATGACCACCTGCCTTATATTGTGTTGGTCCCCCTTGTGTCATCAAAAATGCTCTGAAACATTAGGCATGGACAAGAGGATCTCTCAGGGTGTCCTATGGGGTCTGGAACCAGGATGTTGGCAGTGGATCCTTTGGGTGCTCTGACTTGTGCAGTGGAGCCTCAGTCAATCAAACTTGTTCCACTGCATCCTGTTGATTCTTGATCAGAATGAGGTGTAGGAAGTTTGGAGGTCAAATCAACATGTTGGACCATTGTCATGTTCCTCAACATGTTCCTGATTGTTTGATGTTTTTTCCATGTGGTGGGGTGCATTTTCCTGCAGGGGTAGACCAGTGACATTTGGGATTTCCATTTGCATGAGGGAGTGTGCTTGTTGTGGGACAATGTTTATTTAGGTGTCTAAGTCTCATCAACAGGAATGTTAAAATCCAAGGTTTTCCATCAGAACAGCACATAGTACCAATATGATCAATGTTATTCACTTCACCTGTCAGTGTTCATGATGTTGTGGCTGACGATAAAATGGGTCGTTCTATACCTCCGGATTCCTGTTGTAACTGTGTTTCCACTGACTTTTTATTGGTCTTTTCCATCTTTGCGAACACCCACAATCACAGTTGTACTCTATTGTGTTTCAGTGATTGCAGGTTTTTCTAACACGTGTGTCAATAATTATGTGTCACGTTTTCTTTTTCTACTTATGGGCATGTATTTTTGATGGTGTCTTTCTTAAGTGTCTGTTTCTGAGTGTTCATACGAGAAAATACTCTACTTGTCAAATGAAGAATAATACAAATATTGAGAGATGATAGAATTGTGAATCATTTGACATTTAAGTGATATTCTTCTTGTTGTGTAGTCTCTTAGGGGGTAAATATTAAAAATGTAGAATTGAACGTGTAAAAGTCACTGGGTTTCTCCTCTAATCAAACCGAAAAAACGAATCACTCAGAATGAAGGACAGAGAGAAGAGGAGAATTTGTCTGAATCTGAATACACAGCTTCATCTACTGCAGTAGACCTCAAATAAAATCAAGAGGAAACGGCAGCAGCTCTTGACAGATTTCATTTCCCTGAGTAGCTCTCATGGTAAAAAGGTTCGAGGCTGTTGATGTAAAGCAAATTCAAGCTTTTGGGGAAAGAACAATGGATCTTCGAGTGTATCTTGACTTTAATTGAAAAGTCATTATATTTACCCTGGGCTAAAAATACTTTTAAAGTGCTTATTTGCTGATGGCAATAGATATTGTAAAACAGAAGGGCAGGTTTTAGGCAGCAAATTCAGTAGAAACAGAAATTTAGAGGTGAGCAGGTTGTCGTCAAAACAGATTTTCCTGTTAATTCCTTCCATCTGCACCACTGCTACCCATCCAGATTTTCATAGTGTGCATACAGATAATGAAAAAAATACTGTGCTTTATCAAATCACTGAAATTCGAAACTCAAGGTTCACTTGCTATTCCCAAGGTCAGAGGTTTTTTCAGAGTTCATTACTATGCGATACCGATAGCAGCACAGTTTGAGAGCGCGTTATGGTCCAATTATGTGACAGCATGGAGCCAAACCTCCCGCAGGCTATATGCAATCAAAAAAAAAACTGTTAGCATGCATTAAAGCAAAGAAAGCAGATTCACAGTAAAAAAGTGTAAATTGCTCTCTGATTTCAGTGGTTTGCTACAACCAGGCTTGTACTCGGGTGTCTGTCAGCCTGTTCATTTCCCCTTTTCTTCCTGATCATCTCTGTCCTCTGAGGTGGAATTATCAAAACCAGCTTGTTATGCCATGTCAGCCATCTTCATGTGGGATGAGTATTGCCTGGGGACTTCTAGTAATTTAACTGAGGAGGTCATTTGTTGTCTTAATCCTGTACAAATCTGCCATGTTTGTAATTTGTAAAGTACAAATTCCACTTCAAATTACTCACCGTATTTATGCCAAATAAGATGTCCTGAGATGATATGAGTCCTGTGCAAATCTGCCTCTTGGGGATTTGATTTGATTGTTTTGCCAGCAATTTTTTCCTCTGCTTGAGAACTGTGCAGGCTGCGTAGGCATTTACAAATAAAAGTTTGGGTGGCATTATTAATGCAAATTCACGTCGCTGCAAAACATCAAGACCCATTCACAGAAAGAGCACATTCAACCTGATTAGAAAGAAACATTTTGCTCTCTTTCTGCAGGCCCAACTCTTAATATTATTATTCGAGAAACTTGATGGGAGTGTTGGAGCTCGGGAAAATTCAATAAATTTAGTGCTGAGCCACTTCTACATTCTAAAATTGCGAGAATTATGCTAATAGGGTATTGGCCTCGGCTAAACTCTGTTCTCTCTCAGTACACTTTTAGTTTGTTTTACATACTAGTACATTGTGGGGAAAAAAACACTGCAAGAAATTGAATGTTTTCTCTTTCACTTAACTGTGGAGGGAATAAATAAAAATACAGAAATGAATGATAAAATATCACATGTATAGTCATTTTTCTATGTGAATTGTACCTGAATGTTTTTGTCATCCGTCTGTAGAATGAAATCAGCAGCTAACATGAAGCTCTTAGTTGTGAAGCTCTAAATCTCTACTGTTCACATACCTGCTCGGCACAAAGATGGGCATAGTTAGTGACACTTTGGAGCATTTAGCAGCAAAAAGAGACAGTTATGGTAAATGGTCTGCACTTGTATAACACCTTTTCTACCTCAGTGGTATCCAAAGCGCTTTACATTGTGTTTCTCATTCACACATTCACACAACAATGGCAGCAGACTTCCATGCAAAGTGCCTGCCTGTCACTGAGAGCAACTTGGGGTTTAGTGTCTTGCCCAAGGACACTTCGGCATGCAGAGGGGCCAGGGATCAAACCGCAAACCTTGTGATCAGTGGACAACCCGCTCTAGAGCCACAGCCGCCACTTCATCCAGGAGCTGGTAGAGGGTGAATAATTGTCTTGACTTTGGAAACACGACTCCAAATTCATTATAATTTTGCTCCATAACCTGCTAGATGTGTAAATAAGCTGGTTTGCCAATAACTTAAAAGGTTAAGATCGAAAATTATCAAAAAATATAACAGGTTTAATGAAAATACTGTAGAATTTTTAAACAAACTTGTAATTTTTTTGCATTTTTTTCCCTTCTCATCCTTGCTTCTCTCAACATGTCTCCAGAAACTGGTCATATCAAATCACGTCTTGTTAGCAATGTGATTCAGACCGAAGCTGCATCGATTTCATAGATTCTTTTTACTTGCTATCTCCTAGATTGTTGTTTTCCTCTGCTCGCCGGCTTCGTCAGTGTGTGTTACATTTTAGTTAGTGTCATCATTCGACCCCCGCGGACCGACACCAATCTATAGCACACACACACGCAGTGGTGGGCGCCTTCTAACGACCAGAACCACCATGCAGTCTCTTCATTAGCCTTTAGACCCTTTCAGCCATATCATAGGAATCACAAAAATAGCTCTGCCATTTAACGGACACGCAGACACGTGCACATGGACGAAAACACACCATCTCTATGTCATTACCGTTGACATCGTGGACACGGGTGTCTAGGCAAGACAGAGAGAGAGAGAGAGAGACAGATTGAGGCAAGAAATAGAAAGAGTGGGTGAGAGAGGCAAGTGAAACCGAAATGAAAAGACAGAAAAAAACAGACATATGTAGAGAATGAGATGGGGTGATTAAGAGACAGAGACAATGAATGAAGTGCATTGTGCTTTCCTTATCCGTTTTTCTATCAGATTGTTGTGCTTCCTCAGTGCTGTTTATCACCGTGGCAACTGTCACTTAGACGTGTCGATGTGGGGGCGATGGGAAGTGGAGATGTGTTATTCAAGACAGGAAGGAGAAATTGTAGGGGCCGCCGCCGATTCCAGGCCAGAATAACGGACGTCGGTGTTTCATAGTTGTCTGCGGTGGAAAGGAGATTTTCATTCCTCTGCCCTCCCGCTCCTCCTTCAACTACAGCCTCCGATACAGGCTGGAAGCGTTTCTTTCTCTTCCCACCCCAGAAATTAATCACAATTCGAATTGGGACTGTGTTACGTCTGTCAAGAGAGAGGGTTTATTTAAAAATATGCTTTTTATCATCAAGGATGGAGACATAAAGCAAAACGAGGGAAAGAAGGAGGCAATAAAGAAGCTGCGGCGACCTATTTGTGTGTGTTAGGAGCCTCGGAGAGCCCACTTTGGCCAAGTAGAGTATATCATTTAGGCACAACAAAAACAATTACATATAATTCAGCTGCGATAAAAAGTGTTGTTCAATAAGTGAAGTACAGCCCTGTATGCACCGCTGTAGATAATACAGCATCACACGTAATACACAGACTGTTTGCTTGATCCTCTGCCTGAGGCTGTTTCTCTAAACATGATTTTTCGTTGCTCTCTCTCTCTCTCTCTCTCTCTCTCTCTGTCTCTCTGTCTATCGAGCTACCAGTGGTGCTTTTCATGCTCGTGTGTGTATTCCGTGTGTGCGTCGAGTGTGTGTCGAGTGTGTGCTCCGCGTGGGTGTGCATGTGGAGGCTTCTGCCGTTCTCCTGTTTGCTCTTTATGAGTTAGCGCGCACTTTTTCATGATGAGATTCTTTTCAGTGCCTAAAGTCAAAGATCACCTACTCGCCCACTCACTCACACACACACACACACACATGCACACACACACACACACGCACAGAGTATATGCAGACTCAGATGCTGCTCATATACGCTGAGAGGAGCGAGTTGGGAGGGAAAATGGACTGATTGTGTGTAGGTGTGTGGGTTTATTTTCTGTATGAGTTCAGAAAGTTCCAGCATTTCTGGAAGTTTTATTCATCCTTGGGAAGTCAGAAAGGGCCTTCGTTTCTGTGTGTGTGTGTGTGTGTGTGTGTGTGTTTGCGTGTGCATTTGATAGGAGGAGCTGCAGATGGTTGTGGTGCAGACACCCGTACAAGCAGCTGCACTGGAACATGTTATTTTCTTGACCTTGAAATGCACTCTGCGTCAGAAGCGGTTCATATAGGAGGTAGAGGTGGGAGGAGGAACACAAGAAGATGAGATGTCCAGGCACTTAGAGCGGTGCAGAATCGAAAGCTGATGTTTCAGTGATGAAAAATAACCGTTAATAATGGAAAAAGTCGATCCTGCATGCAGAAAGCAGCCGACACACTCAGACCGAGTACTGCAGAAAACATCTAATTGCGATTTTTCAGACAAAAACGATTGCGATTTGCATCTTTCCTCAGTTTGATATTTACTGTGTAATAAATTTAACATGCGATGGAGCATTAGCGCCCTGGATTGCATCAAAATATTACCTCAGCTCCATCTCTGATTTTTGTACACTTCTCAGGGGGCAACTCGCCTGAACCCTGTGCGGGATTGAATTGCATATATTTTACTCAGCATTCAGAAGAGCTTCAGAAACCCACCTGTGGTCACGGTGTTAACAGACTTTATTGAGGTGGTGCAATATGGTGGTAGTTACCTCTTAATGCATTCGTGAGCCCTTTTTATAAGGAGTGACAGCCATAAGCAGCACTGAAGTAGCAGTTTGTGTACTAGACTGGGCTGGAGCATCACTGCTTCACTTTTTTCAGGCCACCTGTGGTGCTTTTTAAAGGTCGTGGTGCCTATTTCAAGCCTCTTTTGTTGCACATTCGTCATCTCAAACCTAAAATTCTCCCATCCAACAAGGTGCTGCTTTTCTTACTATCCAACATCGCTTCTGGACATTTTTCTGCACCGTGAATGTAACATTTTCCCTGGGATTTATGTGTTTGCTGCTGATGGGTGTATACACGGATGCCTTGCGCCACCTTTGATTGTCACACGAGGAGGTTGGCATGACTTTGTAAAACCACTGATGCAACAGCAGAAGACACACAACATGATGCACATCCTAAATTGCAGCCCTTTGTAATCTTCTAATTGCATTGCTTCTAATTGCAATTTCGAGTTAAAATTGATTAATTATTCAGCCCTGCGGACAACAAGACAAGCTCACTGTGATTATTCCAAGAATGACAACTCTGAGCTAACATTGCCAGATGATAGAGCAACTGGATATGAAATATATAAATATACGTTTCCCATACTGGGTACTATGTTTCCCCCCTCCATACTGCTTCAGTTTGTTGAAGAAGCTGTTTTTTATTATATACAAACAATTATTTTGCACTACTGTTAACTTCACAGGTCACTTTTACTATTTTCCACTATTGCTGTGTATTTTGATTATATTTTAATATATACTTTCATATTTTAACGCATACTTTTATATCCTAAATCTGTGCTGAGCTATTTGCAACTGAATCTCATTCTGTGTGCACTTCCTGTCTACTTGAATGACAATAACGTTGGTGTAAGTCTAACTGATTCTTCAACTGGCAAAACGTTGTAATGCGCAACTTATTAAAACATTTTGTTGGTCTATTTTTATTTGATTTTAGAGCAGACTGTGTAATAACACCGCTTCACTTCACTTGGCCCTTTTGCTGCGCAACAGGAACAAATAACAGGTTTAATGTTGATTGGCTATTATCCTTGTGGACATGACCTTGTGATTTGCACTTGTGCTTTGTAGCTGTTAAAAAAAGAGGCCACATTGTTTGCATGAAAAAAGACAATGACAACAGGATGTAAAAAAATAAATGTGTGAATAAACAGTAAGTGTGTTTTTTTGTATGTCTCTGTCTTTGGGTTTCATTTCGTCCGTGTGCATTTCAACAGTGTCTCCCACTGTGTTTGCCGTCTTCCGCGGCCCTTTGCCTTTGCATATACCTCATGTGTATGCATACGTGTGTGAGTCTGCGAGTGTGTCTTTTGTCTCGTTTTGACACTTTGACTCTCCGAGCCGCACAGCTGGTCCGGCAGTAGAAGTCATCCTTCCCTCTGGGAGGAAAAGCCTTCCCCCTCGCTGACTCCCTCACCTTTTCCTTTCAACAGCAAATTAACATCAGCATGGGTGAGATGAAATGAGCAAGAAGGAAAGTGTCAGGAGTGACGGTGATGTTTAGACGGAGGAAGCAACACTCACTGTAGATATTCAGTGTATGAGTCAGGCACGAAAGAAAGACGGGATGAGCAGATTTGCAGTTTGGAGTGGGACAAAAGGACAAAAATAAAGGCGAGAATGAAAAATGACCTGCTTACGTTCAGGCTGCACACCTTTGTCACATGCAGAGTTCAGCAGCCATGTGCAATATAAACAATTGCAAGATCCGAATTCTTGATTCAGTACAATAAACTTTTTTTCATGCTGTGGGAAACATGGCTTCTAGGACGATTACAGCCACGATTTGCTATGGTGACTGATTTTGAAAATTGGCCCTCTTTGAAGCTTATTCAGCCATAATTTTAAAAAACTGAGTGGGACATACTGAGCACACAGATGGACTGCAGAGAAGGGAATTAGATTGCAGAAGTGGTTTCTCAAAGTTTTATAGACCTTCTCAAGCATTTCTACTCACCATGGAAACTTGTTACCAATTAGATCCATTATAACCTACATGAACTCAAACTAATAAGGTCCACTCCAAGCAGCAAACCAATGATTTTCAGTGACATTTCTCTATAAAGACTCCTAGTGTGGGATATATTTCTAACATTATTGACAATATAACATATATTAAACTATAATAAAATAAAATAATTTATTATAGTTGTTCAAAAACTATAAAAACTGTTAAAATAATGGCAAATATCTATAAAATAATGTTATTTTTAATAAACATAAATACATTAAAATGTTTTTGTTTACTAGTTTTTTTCAGTCAACATGTAAATAAACATGTTTTTTCTGAATTTTTACTAGTTATTATCTGTTCTTTAACAAAGCAAGGAAAATCTGTCAAATACAGGTATTTTTAAATTTATTTATTTTTTGTCCAAGGCCGTAAATTGATCAATGTGTACATGGGCAACCTTTTGTGTGACCACTGTTCATAAAATGAACTCTGAACACAATGCTCTTTTTGAATGGCCGAGGTCTTGTAACCCTGGTAACCAAGAAAATTGACCCTTGTGACAGATGTGAAGGGCTTTATATCATCAAACCATGATCTTTTGTGAAACCTAGCCACACATGGTTTAAATGCCTAAATCTAACCAGACAGCAGTTGAAACAGAAAATTAGGGATTAAAAAACTGAATAATAAGTGAAAACTGTCTAAAAAATCACCCACTCTTCTAGTTAAAAGTCCTGTGATTGACTACTGCCACCGCCACGCACACCTCCTCCATATAATTTTGTGGCTTTTTATTCTACCTCATTTGCAAACGCGCGTATCTGTCATTTCGGGAACCATTGGCAATCAGTCTATTCCGTCATGTTTGATTATACTGACGACGTCTGCCCAGCAGGGTAATTCTTTTTTGTGTATTCTTGACAGCTGATAGTATAAAGCAGGAAATGAGAGGTGAGAGGAAGGTTATGGTTACATGGAATGCATCTTAATTAAATGGCGACCAGGACGCCCCCTACAGGTCAATGCGATACACACAAGAAGCACATAGACACACATTTATACACCTGAGCCAGCTGTGGCTAATGATACAGATTAGTGTTATTGGTATTAACGATAGCCTTGAACGTATTTTTAACAGTAATGAGGATGTTTTCTTACAGGACCGTTAGGCTCCATTTTTATCTTGTGTCTCAAAGTCTGATTCATCTATTCAGTTCAGTTCAATTCAATTGTACGTATATAGCGCAAATTTACAGCATATGTCATCTCACAGCGCTTTACATAGTAAGGTACAGACCTTACGAGTTATACACAGAAAAGGAAACAGAAAACCCAACAATCCAAAGTTGCTTTTAGATTCCCTATGAGCAAGCAGTCAGCGATGGTGGGAGGAACCAAAAAAACCCATAGGATAGGGAAAGGCGGTGGGGAAGCCTCCGACAGAACCAGGCACAGGGAAGGCGGCCATCTGCCTCGACCATTTGGGTTGAGTGGGCATGAGGGGGGAGGGGATAGCAGGGGAGGTTGGGTGGATGAACAACCATAGACTGTATATGAAGATGGACAAAGCCCCCATGAATAGGCAATGCAAACATCTCTGGGTCACTTGGGAGATGCCCTTAAGTATACATACTTTTAACCCTAAATACAATTTGAAATGTTGATTTATAGAGAAATTCAACCCTCTAAGAGTCAACATGAACAAGGAAATTAGCTTCAAAGACTGAAGTCGTTTCTGTATCAGGCTGCAAACAAGTTTATTTCAGCTGTAAAGTTGCACATTTTAACAATGACGGTCGTGTGGGCATTAACTCTGTTTTGGAACCAGCCTCAAGTGGTGATTTGAGGAACTGCAGGTTTTTGGCACTACCACAATGGCTTCATTTTTCAGCTCTGGATGTTGCATCTTGTGAGAAAGTTCATAAGTTAAAGTAAAATCATTTCTAACAGTGAAAGTGCAAACAAGCAATAAATTTGCAACTTTTGTGTCCCGTCAAATGTCTTGGATCAATCATTGCATAAGATAAGAACAGATAAACTTTATGGATCCCTCATCTGGGAAATTTGCAAGTCACTAAATTTCAATCAATAATCCGTAAAGTTGCCCCGTAATATCTCCTTCAAGGGTTCAGGTTTATTTTTGGTTATGGTTCAGTGTCTTTACCTTCCAAACCGACTTTGTCTACACTGAAGAGGCAACTCTTTGTGATGTGGAAAGCACACCGAGTTTGTTTGTCATAGTAAATCTGTTTCTGCTTTGTGTCTGAGCTCCGGTTGCTGCAGAGCTGTCAAGGGACTCTTCCTGAAAATAGGATTCAGACAATTTCCTCAAACTGTCACCACAGCAGCTCGACTCTCATATGGGTGGAAGCGAAGAACCGTGTGATGGCTCTGGGCATAATGTGTGCTCTCTTCTATAAAACGTTGACCCTGTGAGAAAAAAAGTTTCATTTCTTTTAATCTCCAAAGAGCCCTCTGTGCATGATGCTATTCCCAGACACAAATTTATAGATTACTTTTTATTTGTGCAATTTTTTTGAATGCCTGCCAGCAGTGAAGTTGAATGGATGCAACTGTCAGATACGTTAAAGCAAAGCGGCGTAGCTTTTTGAAAAGGGCAGTCCGACAAACAAAGGTAAGGAAGGGAAAAAAATCTTTTGCAAACAAAAAGTTTGATTTATAAACAACAGATGGTACCGTTGCTGAATTTAGTTCTGTCACTGAGGCCTTATTGTCTGGTGTCACTAGTAGCTTATAATCATAGCAGACTTGTTCATGTTAGCAAACTTTAGACACATTTCCAAGTCAGATTCCTACATTTTTTCCCTGTTACATTTAGTAGTCAATTCACAGTTTGATGTGCCCAGATTAGAATAAGTCTTGCAGTAAATATTAGACTGCAAAATCATAACTCTACAGACTCTTCACACAGCTGCAACCCTTCTTGAGCCCTGAACTAACTTATCTTCATGCTGTCTTTAAATCCTTCTCTCACCCAAACAAAAGGCACAGCTGCACAGAAAGAGGTGCAATCAAAAAAGTTAAATGGGTGCATTTATTTAAAGTGAAATCCGTCCCTGATTTACATTTGGCCACCATCCCTTTTCAAAGTCGTCACCTTGCAGAGTGACACACCAGCTCCCAGCACCCTGTCATACTCTCTAGAAGTCCCGTTCCGCAAGCATGTCAAGCACCATCTGTGACTGAGTCTCCTCCACTGTGTCACAACAGCGACCCTTCAACTTCAATTTCATTTTGGGGAAGACGGAGGAAGTCAAAGGGAGTCCAGTCTTGCACACAGGGTAGGTGGGGATCGACCATTGTGTTGTTGCTGCCAAAACAACCTGTGTATAATCAGCTTGTTGTGAGAGGGTGCACAGCGCCAAGGCGTCAAAGTTCAGGTCGTTTGCACCGAATTTTGCCTCAGGACATTACATTAGAAGTCAGCATTGATAGTCTGACCGTGTAGCACAAAGTCACAGTGGACAACAATATGAATTTTAAGCAAAACAACCAGCATGCTCTTGTGTGCTCCTTACTGGATGCACCTTCTCTGGTCTTTAACCCTAGAACACTAAGGTAACAATCAGTAACACCATCACTAACTTGGGGTATATTTTACCCGATATACCTGATTAAAAGTACACTTCTCAAGTACAATACATGGCAAATTGATGTACTCTTTTATTTTCCCCTTTACAATGTATCATAAAACGAAAAAAGGTATCATGGGGGGACTCTAGGAAAAGGCTCTAAAATTAGTGAAAAATAAGGGAATCGTTAACAAAACAATTCTTTAAAAATAATAATGAAGCTGGAACTTTTCCGATGAACAGTCTCCCTGCATCACTGACAACTGTGGAAGAGATATAAAAACATTTTACTCTATCACTAACGACGGGTGAAAATCACCCAAACATGTGCCTGTTGAAAAAGTCAGGGATGGAAGCAGGAAAACACACCTACCTTCTGAGACGTCAGTGAGCAGCATGAAGCTACCCAAGGATCCACGCTACTCAGACAATGTCAACACAATGAAAATCAAGTGACCACAATTGCATGGGTGAAAATCACCCAGCGTTCTAGAGTTAAACACTGCAGGCTTCTCCAATGCAAACATTGCTGTTTGGTCTCTTGGTTTTAGCCACAGATGCAGCTCTTTTCACCAGTGAGGATCCTCAACATGAATATTTGCTCATCCTGGACACACAATGGGATGTTTGTTCCATGGCAGTTGACTGCTGGCTCCTGTTTCATGCACATAACTCTGTTGCGGTTTATGCACGTGCAACAGGAACATTCACTTTTTGATTGTATCTTGCATCTGCTTTGGCTGAGCTGCCATGGCCAGTCCAACTTGTTTGGTTTGGCAGATTCATCTAAATGCCACTCACTATCCCAGCTGTCATTCCCGCCTGTCCAGCTCCACTGGTATTACAAACTGTTCCCATATATCAGGAACTTTCCCACACAATTCTCTGACCTACATCTTTGCTTCTGTCTATTTATGAGGCAGATTTATCAAACCTTGGTACAAGTGTGAATTTTTTTGGCTCCAGTTGAAACGTTTTTCAGCTCGCCCAGACACATCTTTACCTCAACATGAACTCCCAAGAGCAAATTTGTGTCTGTTTGCAGTCACGGGAGACTGTGTATGAAAACACAGCCTAATATTAGCTTTGTATTCTCTCTAAACCCGCTTTAAGCCTTGTGACAGGGGGCCAGATCTTTGCAGAACGCCACACATGTATTCCCTGCAGTCACAGTAACAGATGTCGATTAAATTTGACATTTTCATTTTTATCAAACTTTATGAAACAAGAACTTAAAATGTCCTTGTTCAAAAGAGGAATCTAGTGAGTGTGCATACTAAACAGGCAGCGAACTCCATTCGGCATGAAGGGCATAAAGTTTGATGTTTGGCCAGAGAAGTTTTTTCTCTCCTTAGGCTGCTGGAATGATATAACTTGAAGTCAGGTAAGAGAGATGTCTATTTGCTGCCCTGTCACTCTGATCCCATCCTGCTTTGTGCGTCATTCACTCCTCAGGAGACCACCTCCATTCCTCTCTTTTGTCTCTTCCTCTCTCTCAAAGCACCTTCAAGTCAAATCAATTTATAGGCACTCTCTTTGTTGATGATGGCATTTATCCAAAGCATCAAAGCACAATAAAACACTCTCGGCCTCTCACCTAATACATTTGCTTTGGCTTTTATCATTTCCCCCATCTTTCCCTCCAGCCATCATTTTTCTTCCCTCTGTCCTTCTGTCTGTCCCTCAGCACCATTCCTCTCTCATTTTCCCCTTTTAACCACTCTTGCCTCTCCAGCGTGTGTGTGTGTTGATCTCTCGGAGATGCTCAATAGAGAAAACCACTTTTGGAATACATTATTTTCAACCATTTGCTTTTTACGAGAGTATACAGTGGAGAAGGAAAGATACAGGAACCATAAATACTGCTATGAAAATGCAGTAAAGTGGCTCCATGTTGCACATTTTGCTCAGGATTTCATTATTTTGGGAAAGTTTGGGTAACTTTAATAATGCAAGCACTTGTCACTTCAGTCCTGTTTGGTTCCCATGAAATATTCCAGTGCCTTAACAATCATTTGTTGTAATTTGCTAAAATGTGGTTCAATGCATGCTTGAGCATCGTGTTGACTATGACCTCTGACCTTGAGCACAGAGGGCTGGATAGGAATACCACAAAGGGTATTAAATCTCAGAGTACACTGTGTGATCCTGCAGTGGAACCAGTGTATTTACTCTTGCCCTGACTGCACTCTCTCTAACCACATTTTTCATTTAACCAAGAAACCATTACGGTGACAGTGAACACATCATTAAAGAAATGGTTGTAGGTGACAGAAGGCTGCAAAAAGTTTAATTAGTATGACTTTGGTAATGAAAGTGGATGTCTCTGGATCTGGAGCTACACGTCCCTGATCTGCAGCCGCTGGGCTCACCACCTGCTGTCCTGCCATCCCCACCCCAACCTCTCCTGCTATCCCCTCCCCCCCTCATCCCCACTCCCAACCCAACCAGTCGAGGCAGATGGCCGCCGCCTTTTCTGAGGCTGGTTCTGTTGGAGATTTTTGCTCCCCCAACTTTGGATTGTTGGGTTTTCTGTTCTGTGTATAATTCATAAGGTCTATATGTAAAGCACTGTGAGAGGACATCCATCCATCCATCATCTATACACCGCTTAATCCTCTGTAGGGTCATGGGGGGACTGGAGCCTATCCCAGTCAACTCAGGGCGAAGGCAGGGGACACCCTGAACAGGTCGCCAGCCTATCACAGGGCTACATATAGACACAAACAAGCACACTCTCATTCACACCTACAGAGAATTTAGAATAATCAATTAACCTCAGCATGTTTTTGGACTGTGGAAGGAAGCCGGAGTACCCGGTGAGAACTCACGCATGCACAGGGAGAACATGCAAACTCCACACAGAAAGATCCCAGGCGTCCTAATCGGGACGCGAACCGGGGATCTTCTAGCTGTGAGGCGACGCTGCTAACAACTGTGCAGCCCTGTGAGAGGACATATGTTGTAAATTTGCGCTGTAAACATACAAGTGAATTAAACTGAAAAATCACTGATATCTGTGCAACCGTCATGAAGACTATGAGCCTTTAGTTATCAAGCATCTTAGAGCAGGAAACTCTAGTCACATTTACAGTTGGATAAACATGTGCAGACATTTGTAGAAACACGAAGAATAACTACAGGTGGCTTCAAAAACAGGGTCATATTTTTGTGCATAATCTTGCTTAGAATATCTGCTCCATTGGCACCACTACGCTCATTTAACAGATTAATACTCCCCAAGATAACACACACAGTCCACATTTGAAAGAACTGTGGTGCAACCACTTCAGACAACAACCTAAAGAGGAGGCAGTATATGTTAATGATGTGTTTGTAATATCAAACACTGACAACATAACCTGTTTAACAAGAATTTTCAGTGTACACTCATCATCGACTGCACCCACATACTTTCATGGTGACACACTTTCAGTCCCTGCCCAGGGTGTAAATGAAGACATTGCCCAAAAACTGAAAGTGAGTACGTCCTCGTGCTCTTGTAGTAAAGAAGCTTTAGTTCATATAATGAGACCCGTAGTTGCTGAAAGGTAGTTTGGAGGACACTACGAGTAAGTCAACTAAAAGTGAGGGCAGCTGGGCAACAATGCTGCGTTCGCCTGCATAAAACTGCATGTCCTTCTCAATGCTACTCTGAAACACTAAAAAATAAAACACGGGCCAACCTTTTGGCATCACACTAGTGTGGTCCATTCAGCTTCGTTTGTAACCTTCCATATAATCGCACCAATTTTTTCTGCAAGGCAGCTCCGGAAGCCATTTATGATATCATATTATTTTCAGCATATAGCTACCGTGATGTTGCCATGACCTAGGTTTCATGCTAAATTATAAACTAATTTTCAATCAGCTTCAATTAGGAATTAATTTTATATCTGGGAATCCTATCAAGGTTCGGAAGTGTGGAAATTATGGTTGTGTGCTGTGCATGTGGTGGGTGCCCGCTGTTCAATAATAAGAGGAGCACATCGGCAGCTTTCTTCTGTTGAGAAAAGAAATTGGTCTGAAGGCTCGGGTTAAAAATATTAGCAGTTCACTCAGAAATACAATCAGCTGCAACCCCTAAAAGATTAGGTTCCAGGCTGTCAGGCCCAGGTGACTTTTTTTGGATCAATAACTTTTAAAGCCTCGCAGATCTCCTCACCAGAAATAGCATCGAAAAGAAAAGGGTCTTTAGGTGAGTCACTGCTGAATAGAGATATCACAAAAAGTGGGATTTTAGCAACAAGACCCTGAAGCAGACTTGATAAAACAGACTCAGTTGGTATTAAATTCTCATTAGCATGTCCAACATTGTGTTCATTGTTCTTAATATGAATTAAATCAACAAAAGGAAGGTCTGAAAGAGCAATGGAGCATTGCAGAAATGTTATCTGCCTCTTAAATCTGGTGAGATCGGTCACATTTTCAGTCTCCTGACAGAATACAAAAAACTACATCACCTGTATTTTTCGTGGTGTGACAGACTTTATTAACAGCTGTCAGGAGCTGATTCAGCATGTTGAAATGTCGTAGGAGGTGAGAGCCGACAAGTTTAACTGGAGAACTGGTGACTTGAACCAAATTTTTTTTGCATCTCTTTATTTTTTACTCATCTTCATGAGGCAACAGACCCAAAGCTGAAAGCAGCACAGAAGATGAAACTTTACCATAACAGACGTCGAGCATATCTTTAGTTAACGCTTGTGTGGAGAATGAATAATGAGATTCAGAATGGCATGAAAATGCTTGGCTCGTTTATTTTGTACAACTGCCTGTACTGTTCCTTGGAGAACAAATACAGACTATTGGGCAGTTAATTTCTTTTCAACCACGTCTGCAGCCTGCAGCCAGCTGAAGCCTTCTCTGCGCGCAACTTTTAACAGAATATGTGAGGCGACTTGATCAGTTGTTCTGTGTCAGCAGCAGATCTTTAAATTCGGCTTGCTGTTCTCTAAAAACAGTCCACTCAGCACAGGAGTTAATGGATCAAGCTTTGGCCCAAACAGTGTTTTTTTTTTTTTTTTACCAACCTTTCTAACTTATTAAATTAGATCAATAGTCTATGAAAAGAGGCTCGCTCCCTTTAGAAATGTTAAACCTCTGCAATGGCAATAAATGTAATCCCAAGCTCAACATCAAATCAACTTAGCATCAAACCGACCATCAGTGTCACGTGTTACACTCTGACTGTACACAGCTCTGTAGCCTCCCTTCTCCATAAAAACACATGTCAATGTATATTTTTAATTATTTTGTTTACTCATTCAGAGATACACAGATATACATGCAGCAAATCACTAATAAGTCAAGGGCTGTCTTCGTTAGCTGTTATATACATTCCTCTTCATGCACTGTGTGTGTGTGTGTGTGCGCTTATGTGCATGTGGGCGTTCTTCACCAGCCCTTGCTGTGGGGGTGTCTGTTATTATTAGCACCTCTGTCGCCATGGAAACTATTTCAGTTACACTAATTGGCTTCATAACAAGAAGAGTGGGTACGCGTTGAACTGGCAGAGAGATGGAGAAAGAAAAAATCGAGAGAGGAATAAGAGAAAGAGTGAAAAGGCCAGAGTAGAAGTTAGAGGGCATGAATAAAGAGTTTCCCAGGCTGCAGAGAGGAAAAGTAGAGATATTTAGATGCCATTGGAAGAGAGAGCCGGAGAGCAAGGATAGAGGCGAAAAAGAAAATGCTCTTTTTTTCCCAGATTTTTAGAAAATAGCACACATAATCCCATGAGGTGCTGCACTCAGGCATCTGTTCTGCTACTATTTTGCAGGATGTGTGTGCGTGTGCATGTGTGTGCATCTGTCTTTGCTGCGTTGATGCCGTAGAAGTGTGTGAAGTCAGATTACTGTCGTGGTTCGCTACCGTGAGTGATTTAACGCCAGCTGTTGGGGTCACTAGATCACTCATTAGAAGTCCAAGAGTCATCAGGGCTAGTTTTCCTTCCCTCACAAGGAGCCGTTTGCTTGTATTATTTGTTGTCAGAAACTGCTTTCAGCCACGCTTCATTAAGAAAAAGTCCACAATTAACCATTTTTTTCCATGTCTGAGATGTTTTCAGGTCTGCACAACCACTCAGAAACCTCTCACCACACCAAACATTTATTCAACTGATTAAAAGATGCTCCAGGGTGATGTCAGTAAATACAGGAAGTGGACGCAACTTTATCCCAGTCACTCCAGTCCTCTGTGACACAACACAACCTCTTGACACAAACGTCAGCGGAGAAATCACATGTCGCTCTGCAGACTTTGTCACATCTCGTTTCAGGGCGTCTTCGTCGGAAGCGGCTGCAGTCATTTAAAGTGGGGTCTGACCAGAGCAACGGTTCAGTAATTCAATGCGACATGTGTTGCAAAATGCATAGACAGAAGTAAATGGACTGTAGTTTAACTCGAAATGACACCAGCATTCTCTCTTAACACTGGCTGGCGGAGAGCTTGGCAGCGAGTCTCCGGCAGGCTGGTCCATGCATATTGGAGACACACAGATGGCCTCGGCACTGAATATGGATGAGGGCTCTGACACCACATCTCAGGCAGACAGCATGGAAGAGGGAGATGGGGAATGAGAGAGAGAGGCATGAGGGCAGATCGATAAAGTGGAACCTCAGGTGGCAATTACATATCAGTAAATACATCTGTTCTTAATAACCTCACTCCATTTTCCTCCTTCTCCTTATCCCTTTCTTTCCCCTCGCCTGCCTCCTCAATCCCCAGCCGATCCCTCCGGCTACGGCTGTATGAATTATGAGGCACAAATTAGGTGTGTGTGTGTGTGCATGCGTGGTGTATTGTGGTTTGTGTTTGTCTCCGAGTGGGCTGAAGGCCAAGAGTGAGCGAGCGGGAGGCGCAGCGCAACAGTCGCTGCCACAGCATCTGTCGGGCCGAGGGTGTGAAGGTATTCTCTGGTGATACACAGAGGTTATAAAAAGGCACACACCGACACACAACAACACATTTTTCACAATCGGACTCATAAACAGGCTGGCAAAAAAAATCACACAGGAGCATGCTCATCGGCAACACACACACACACACACACACACACGCACACACAAGCAGAGAGGCCAGGACTTGCAAATATATATTCACTCGCCAGTATACACTCGGGTCAAGCCTGGAGCGCTGCAGAATATATTCATGTGTGCTTGTGTGATTTTACATTTTGTGTCGGGAAGCACTGTGCACTCCTTCTGTACTGTATATATGTGTGTGTGTGTGTGTGTGTGTGTGTGTCTGTGTCTGTGTCTGTTGCCAGGGCTAATGAGGTCTTTAGTAGAGGTGGTTTTCTGCCAGTCTGGTGAGGGAGGTCCAGCAATTCTATCATGTTGCCACATTAAGTCAGTTCCTCTCTCGATGGGAGAAGAAGAGTAAGGGAGGCAATGAGGAGACAGATGGCAGATGTGAGGAAAAAAATGGGATGAAAAGAGGCACGGAGAGGAGAAAGAGGAGACGTGGAGGGGAGCAAGGAATGCGGAGATGTTTTGATTACACGAAAAGAGCCAATGACACAAGTAATGCAAGGACATTTGACATGATAATTTCTAACCTCTGTGAAAGCTGAAGGTCCTTTTTCAAAGCACAGAAATTACCTCCACAGTGCAAACATTCTCAAAAGGAAAGTTTTTTGTGCTGCTAAGATGTTGACATTAATGTAATGAGCACCAGCAAAAAGATGTAGTTCAAATGTATTGATTTATTAGAGACACTTTCACCTAATGATCAAACAAATGAGATGAATCCAGGAAGAACCTCATTATCCATCACTGATTAGCCCTCGTAAAGCTATACATGTCATTAATACAAATAATCAGATGAGGTGATAGAGGGAAAATGATTTTATGCTTCAAGACAATTGAGATGTGGGCCGTGCAAAGGAAACTGCAAATCCTCCTGCAAGTCCCAAAGTGATATTTTATATTCAGTGTTTATTAATATAAATGTCACGAGTCTGTAAAGGAGCATCGGTTGTGTTTTTAAAACATTTTATGTTGCTAAGTGCAGAGCAAATGACATATCATTTACATTCTCAAAGCACCAAAGATTGATTTAGTAGCTTCCAGGCAGACGCAGGTTGCAGTTCATGCTGGCACAGTATGAAAATCAACTTGTAGAGATGCTTGCCTCAGACAGGTAATCCATCACAGTGAACATTTAATCAGCTTTTTCCCCCTCAGTAGATAGAAGCATTTCTTCAACAGGTGTCCAGTTAACATCAAAAGCACGATTGGGCTCATATGTACAAGTTACATTACATATTACCGTCCTCTGTAGGTCCTACATGTATGCACATCAGTGGGATCAATAACTGCCTTCAAATGAAAATCATTAAAGAGGCCATATAATACTTTCTGGGGGTTTCTCTTTCATTTGGTGTGCTATACACACCAATCAAAAATGCTCTGAACCATTGGGCATGGACAAGAGGACCTCTCAGGGTGTCCTGTGGGGTCTGGAACCAGGACGTTGGCACTGGATCCTTTGGGTACTCTGGCTTGTGCAGTGGGGCCTCTGTCAATCATACTTGTTCCACTGCATCCTGTTGATGCTTGATCAGAATGGGGTGTAGGAAGTTTGGAGGTCACATCAACATGTTGGACCATTGTCATGTTCCTCAACATGATTGTTTGATGTTTTTTTCCATGTGGTGGGGTGCATTTTCCTGCAGGGGTAGGCCAGTGACATTTGGGATTTTTAGGTGTCGAAGTCTCATCAACACGGATCCCAAAATCCAAGGTTTTCCAGCAGAACAGCACATAGCACCAATACGATTAATGTTATTCACTCAATCTGTCAGTGGTCTTGATGTTGTTGCTGATCGGTGTATTTCATAATGGGAGACACTGAAACTGTACATCAACAAAGAATTCAATATTCAGAAAAAAAATACTTATAAATAAGGCTCTTAAAGGCACATGCAACCCCAGTTTCAATGAATGACAACAAACCACAGACAATTTAATATCTGAACGTCCTTCAGCCCTCATACTTGTTACTTATGTTGCCAGATTTGATCTTACATCTCCATCACTCCTCCTTTTACAATACAACACACCACTTAACCCAAACTTAAAAACATTCTGTCGTAGGCGTTCTTGCTTTGACCGTTGACACGTTTGTCAAAGAGCTTTTTTCACAGCAGACATTTCCACCTGTCACAGCAAAAACACAGCCATTACTAATAACATAATAATGGCTCCATCCTGTTCAAGTGACTCAGTAAACCAGCCGGCACGAAAAAATATAAGGATCCAGTAACTGAAGCAGCTAAAAGGAGTTTGGTCATTGTTAATATTGCCATTTGCTTCCTGTGATTCTCCCGCCAAGACATGTCAGGTGTGTGTAAAGTCGGCCTGTTGTTCAAGTTGTGTTATTCTCAGCAGAGCATCACCTAAGCATTGGAAGCACCAGTAACAGCTTTAAACAGCTCATATTTTGAAGACTATACACATTTCCACTCCGCTTTTCAAACCTACAGAGTGTTTTATAATGAAAAGATGCATTTTGAGAATCACTTCAAGTCATATTTTGCTCTAAATCGTTTTCCTGTGATAGCTGTTTTGAAGTTTTTGCAAAATTCGCTGGTGTTGAAAGAAAAAGGAAACCAATGGCATCCTGGAAGGCAGAAAATCAATCTTGAGAGTTAAGTTAAAAAAAAAAAAAAGACAAAAAAACATATTGATGACTTGTAGTTAATGGACCAAACCATCAAAAAACATCTTGATTCTTTAAAAGCTTCCCTTTTTTCTTCCACTGGTAGAAAACCAGCTCTTCCTTTCCGTCTCTCTCGCCTTCTCTTCTCCGTCTCTTACAAACCAAGGGAACCATAAAATGGCCCTCCTCAGGGAGCAGCTTGTAATGTCTGTCTGTAAGATTGAAACAGGTAAAGTTTCACCTCCGGCTCAGCTCCCCAGTGACTGCTTATATCAGAGCTACTGGGCCTCGATTACGTTTCCCCATATCGTCCGTCTCCATCACCGGCGGAGAGATGAAGCAGTCGGTGATACGTTTCTCTGTCTGGGAAATAACTCACATCCCTTTTGGATCCTTTGGATGGCAGATAAGACACGTTGCTTTTGTGTTTTGAGGGGGCGCAACAGGCACAAGTGGTCGCTCAGTAAACTAATTTGATGATCTAAGTATCTCCCATCCGTCTGTTTGTTCGCTCTTTTGTTCGGCGCTCTCTCAAAGACAATCTCTAATCTTCAAGTGTCTGTTAAATAATTCTTCGCCTCCTTTACTGTGACAATTTGTTTTGTTTGCTCCTTTTGTTTGAGGTTTTGTGTTCTTCCTCGAAACTGCTCCAATGCTTTGTCTTTTCTTAGTTTTTTAAACCAAACAACGTCACATTTGTAAGGATTTCTGAAACTGAATCTCAAAATACAGCTTCTTATTTTTGCTTGTTGGCCAGTCATCCTTAAAATCATGTAAATTCTGCAACTTATGTCAAGAGACAATAAAATCTGCCTCCCATTGCACGGCTTAATTGTGTTTTAACTGTAACTTTACTGTAATTTATTTGCCATAAACACAATCTTTCTGTAACATTAACCACACTGTAGTTGCCATGCACGGATGTAGTGATGCTGAAAGTGATGAAATTGGTGTTTATAAAAATTGGACATAAAAGGAAATGTTGCACATAATGCAGGGTTTTGCCGAAATGTCAAATATTGAAGTCGCTGCACAGAACACAGTATGCAGCTTGTAAATTAGGAAGATGTGCAAAATCACCTCTTGAATGAGCATCCACAAGAGGTGCGTCATTTTTAACACACATGCTGGAGACGCTGTCAGATTTCCCTGCAGGAATAAATGTACCCCTCAGAGGTAATGGTGGTAATTAGGGAGAATCAAAGAGCCGACGGAGATGAGGGGCAGAGACGAGGAGACAGACGGGAACAGAATAAAGAGGCAAATGAAAGAGACGTGAGGCTGAAAAGTGACAAGCGAAGGGTGGAGGAGGGCGCTGGGTGGAGGTGCAGGAGAACAGGTGGGAAAGTGGGAAAAGAGCAGAGCGAGGTGCACACGCTTTCTGCTCAGTCAGCAGAGACACTGAGCTGAGAGAAGAAGGTGCAAAGAAAGACGGCGGCTTGTATGTGAAGAGAAGTGAGAGATGCAACAATAAAGAAGAGACGATAAATGCAGGGGAGAGAAGAGAGGAGTGTGACTTCAGGAAAAAGGTGACGACTGCTGAGGCTTCGGGATTCATGCTGGATGAAATATCCGACATTAGACAGCTCCATCCAACGCTGTGACGCATGTTAGTCAGAAGGGGGTCGCTGTTACACAACCGCTTATGCTTTCGCTGAGGTCTGACTGGCACAAGCTCCATGAGAGTGCCATCGATCCACCCACCAGAGTATTAATGCTTCTGTCTTTAAATGAAAAGCACACACCTGCAAACTGAAAGGTGCCACAAAAACAGCCATTTGGGTCACTCAGTAAGAAGGCAAACAAACGGTGGATTTGTCAGACTGAGTTGTTTCTTTTGCATGCTCTCAGTTGCACACATTCAGTCAGTTTTGTCTCCTCCAGAAGCTTCAGTCAGGCTTTCATTTTCTAGAAAGAAAGAAAGAAACTGAGTGACATGGAATGCACCTCAGCTGGACAATCCACACAAATGCATCCGCTCAGGGCTTGTTTCAACAATCAAATGAACACCCCTAGAGAACGTAATTACACTTACTCCTGTCTTCCCTCCTCGTCTCTTTCCTCCCTCTCTTCCTCTGCCTCGCTCTCTGTCTCTTTCAGAGCTTTAATTATTTATGATTTAATCACACGGAGCGCTAACAGACGCCACAGCTGCCGCCTGTCACACACACACACACACACACACACACACACACACACACACACACACACACACACACACGCACAGAAACACTCTAATACGTGCACAAGTGAGAATATGACTAATGACACTGTGTCACTTTCTTTTAAATTGTCCCTATTTCCCAGTGGCAATGCCTTCATAATACAGACTCAAAAACCAAATGACATGGTTGAAAAGCAGCGAAAATTTCCCCTTTGCTTGACACACATTTTGCTGTGTGTATGTAACCTTTATTATATCATATTTTCACATTCTTTGTTCCATCTAAAACCTTTGTAATATCCCCCAATCAGAGTAAAAAATCTCACCCAAACAGTTAATCCTTACGGGATTAAAATTGCCCAAATCTAATATCTTAACTTTCCAATTATCTGTCCCAGTACGTGTAACCAAGAAACAGTCTTTTCAAGCTGTAAGCAGAAACAGAAAGTTGGCCAGACAGAGTCATTTAGTGCACAATTTATGCATTGGAGGCTGGAGTGAAAGTAGAAATTTAAATTGCCTTTCAGGCAATCATTATTCTGTGACACTGAGTGCATAACTTCCTTTTTCAGCGGCGTCTCTCACTCACCAGTGTAAATGGAGGACAGAGTATTAATGCATATCGTCAGCGACATTTTACTCACAACAGACAGCAGAATTGGATGCATATTCATGTAAAGCAACACCAGAAACAACAGGTTAAATATTGCTAAAAATGTTTTGGAAATTATTGATTTCTTCTGCTTACGCACTTGGTATTCACTGAAGGTAGGAGGGGAGGAGGAGGAAGGTAGGGAAATGGGAAAAGACGAGAGGTTATGTCGTTCCCTCAGGGATTAGATTGACTGTTTAATTCAAGTCATCGAAATGAAAGTCAAAGACAGATGGAGAGCAGCAGGTTGAGGTGACGAACAAAGGACGGAGGAAGAAACAGAGGACGGGGAAGGGAAGAGGTGCTTCTGTAGTGTTGTCGTACAATGTCACTTTGTCCGTTTCTCTCTGCGACCTTATGTTTTATTTGATTAGAATAATAGAGTTAAATCAGGTCGCCATATTTACAGAAGGCGGCCCCAGTGTTGCTGAATGGTTTGCAAAAGTTGGAAAACGCGTCACATATTTTTAAAGACTGATGTCATACTTAAACAATAAAATTGCCAGAAATGCCGGCTGCCCATGAAAGACTGCAGTTTAGCAGACATTATGTTACATTACATTAGTGCGTTCATCCCCTGAGTGATTCTACAGGTAGACACAGTTTATATGCAGCCAGTGGAGGAAACACTGAACCTTTCAAATGTAACTTTCAGTTGAGGGGAAACTGAGTGACAAACAAGAAAGTGACCTTTTCTAATAAGACACCACTGATTCCGCCTATTCCCAAAGAGACACACACACACACACACAGATGATTTCTCAGATAAACGCGCACTCAGAGCTATGACTAAATGTGGAGCTTTCCTGTCTGACAGATACAGTCGAGAAGAGTCTTCTTTTGTCTTTCCATGAACATCTTTGGTCTTTACATCAGTGTGTGTGCGTGTGTGTGTGTATTACTCATGTCGTGGCACCATAAACCTGATAACACAGTCATATTGTGATTATTTGGGAACAAAAAACAAGATCTTATAACGCAAGTCATTCAGTTTTAAGGTGACGGCTTTGATCGCAGGTTGAATTGCAACAAGGTTTATTCAAGTCGCAGCTATGGTCATCAGTAATTAGTACGAGTCAGTATAATGTCCTCTGAAGTGATCGAAGCACGGCTGTGTGTGTGTGTGTGTGTGTGTGTGTGTGTGAGCGAGTATATTTAGACATGTCGACATGCCTCCACAGGCAATACTGTTCTGCGTTACCATGGAAATGACGGAGCCAAATTGTCAGTTTGCACTAGAAAAGAGGGGTAAGTGATGCTGAGCCCTGATGTCTTTGTGAGTGTGTGAGGGCGCAGTGTGTATTGACTTCATGCGTATGTTCGGATGTGTGTGGATGAGTTCCTCGAAGGGGGTTTAGAGGGATGAAGTGTGTTTGTTTAGGTTATTGAGGCTGATAAAATAATATTAAAAGCATTGCGCCTTCGCCCTCAGCCTCTAAGTGTCTCCATGCGTGTTTGACCAGGAAATTAGATCGTTCATGCTTTTCAGGCGACACTGAACCGTTTGATCTCCTGCACTGTCTTAACATTATTGACCCTCTTCTACCTGCCAGTCTTTCTCCCCTCTCTGCCTCCCTACATGTCTTTTCATCTCTTTCTGTTTTCTGTTTTTTCTCTCGCTCCTTCCTCGTCGCCCCACGATCACACAGTGAGGAGGGATCGTGGGGCGATGCAGCTGTTTTCGGGGGAGAAGCGGAAACGACAGACGATGAGGTTTTGCCGAGGTTCATTTAACTGCTTTTGGGGGGGCCGCGTTCTCCCCAGAAGCAGTTAAATGAACCCAACGTTTTTGGAAATAGGAAGACAACCGCGCAGCTGTCGGAAGAGTTTGCATGAGTGAGTTAGGGGAAAGTGGAAAATTTAAAAAGAAGTTTACATGAGATGATGTTTTCAACAGATTAGTATGGCTACAAATATCAGTCATCACTTGTGTCACAGTAACCTCTATGAGCAGATAATGTTAGTTTTAATGATCATTTTGATGTTTCATTTTAACCCGAGGCAGAGATTTCATAAATGAATCCTGCTTGATAACTCGTCGTCCTTTTGTTTCGAGCCATGCCAGGGGTGCACTAAAGGCAATGTCAGTCAGTCAGTCAGTCTGTCTCAATACTTATTAATTGTCATGAAATTTGGCACAAACATTCATGGTACCCAGAGGATGAATACTAAGAGCTTTGTTGATCCTCTGACTTTTCATCCAGCACCACCTGCGCTCCAGTTTTCACTTCTCCAGTCAAATATATCTCCATCTTCCAGGTAGATTTAGACAGTTTCATGGTTTGCAGAAGATTAAAACTGATGACTTTAATGCCATTACAAGGTTGACATTCGTGGTTTTGTTTTTCGGCTACTGTCCAGGTTAACATCACAGTATTCATGTCTCATTTACAGATGTGCTAAAAATAAACAAGCTGCTCTGACCAGATTTGACAAAATAACAATAAATTCTTCACATCTCGACACAACCGTGAAGCCACCAGTAAATCAGTTGTGACCAAAACACTCACATGGCAAAGTTTTCAAAGACTTTTTGGCTTAACTGGGCTGAACTGCAGGCGGTGTTTACACAGAGCAGATAGGAGACGAGTATAGAAACAAATTCAGAATGTAAAATAAAAACACCTACACTGTGTAGAGCCCTTGGGGGGGTGGGGGGAGCATGTATGTGTTGAGTCCAGGCTTTTTCAAGTTTTGTACAAAATATATTTCTGAGTTCTCTCTACTTCTAGCCATGACTCGGCTGTTTCCATAGAAGTTTAAAAAAAAGTTTGGAAACTGCTTAGAGTTTAGAGGATTAATGCTAATTAGTAAATGTTAGCTTTTCAATACGTTCAACTGAGATGTTGTTTTTGTCGTTGTATGTTAACACAGTGATGTTAGGCTCAAAGCACCACCAATATCATCAGGACTGTACTGCAAAGGAAGCAGTTGTGGAGAAAGTATTCCCATCCTTTGCTGAAGTAAAGTACTGATACCACAAATTAAAACAAACATTAAAAGTGTTACTGCAACTAATTGATTATTTGATCATGGATTAATCTGCTGATTATTTGCTCCACTGATCAATAGATTCTTTGATATGTGAGAAAATTGCCTTTTTTTCCCTAAAAATAGCCAGATATGCTGAGTGCTCAAAATGATAATGAAAATGATTGATCAACTAATTGTCTCAGCTCGACTTGAATAAACTGTTTTGTAGTTTAATTTATGACAAAACATTTCATGTTATAAGTTCTGCATGTTTTGTACGTGCAGAAATCTGTATTTTGTAAAGTAACTAAAGCTGTAAAGTACAATACATCGATCAGCCACAACATTCTGACCACTGACAGGTGAAGTGAATAACATTGATCATTTGGTACTATGTGCTGTTCTGATGGAAAACCTTGGATTTTAACATCCGTGTTGATGAGACTTAGACATCCAAATAAACATTGTCCCACAACAAGCACACTCCCTCATGCAAATGGAAATCCCAAATGTCACTGGCCTACCCCTGCAGGAAAATGAACCCCACCACATGGAAGAAACAACAAACAATCAGGAACATGTTGAGGAACATGACAATGGTCCAACATGTTGATTTGACCTCCAAACTTCCTACACCCCATTGTGATCAGGCATCAACAGGATGCAGTGGAACAAGTTGGATTGACAGAGGCCCCACTGCACAAGCCAGAGTACCCAAAGGATCCACTGCCAACGTCCTGGTTCCAGACCCCATAGGACACCCTGAGAGGTCCTCTTGTCCATGTCCAATGGTTCAGAGCATTTTTGAGCACATAAGGGAGACCAACACAATATTAGGCAGGTGGTCATAATTTTACACCTGATCAGTGTAAATGATGTATTAGTAGGTATACAGTATAGATGAGACGTTGGGCTCAGGGTATTCCTACAGTATAGATTTTTGCATATGTTGCTCCATGTTTTGCTTGAAGCAGGAAGATGTACATAAAATTTTTGCCCTGTGTTTTTTTTTGGCCAATAAATGACCAAAAACTGAGCCAAACCGCTGATGTGACTGCAACCAACGCGAGCATTTCAAAGAAGTACAGCAAGAAACCTTCACTCACTACATGTGGTATTATAATTAAAAAAAAAACATAAGCGCATATTCTTTGTGTCACACTTCCAGGTACAAGCTGTAAAATCCCATAATTACCACCCATTCCTTTTTTTTGTGGGTTAATATCAAAGATGATCATTTAATTAAAGCCCAAAGTGCGAAGTGTTATTAAAAGAGAAAACTCAAGTTAAGTAAAAGTACCTCACATTTGTACTTAAGTACAGTACTTGAGTAAAAGCTTCACTTTTGGAAACCACAACCTGACATTTCCTACATTTCTATCTCAGAACCATTCCAGCTTCTCAGACACAAATTTAAATGAAAAGTTGTGAATAAAGTTAAAATAAATGTAGGTAACCCTGAGTCACTAGAAAGCTGTTCGACAAAATGCGGGCATCGGTTTTGTGGGAAATTACAATGTAATTATTTTGTCAGATTCTTAATAGTCTTCTAACTTGGGGGTACATTGTTCACTGTTCCGTAATGATACATGCTGACACTGATCAAAGTGAAAGTAAAACTGCAGCCCACAGTAAATTGTGGGGACAAGATCAGCACAATCCTCTTCAAACAAAGGGCATGTAGGCGTGAAAATACGCCAGCAGTCGACACAAACGCCACTGCACAACAAGGAGATAATGAGTGGTTAAAATGGGCAGAGCAAATCTGAGAGAACAAACAGGAAAATGCAGCTCTGCATCTCTGTCCTCTCTTCACATCAATTTGTGTTTGTCAGCTGTGCTTTCTGTGCGTATTAGCAGCGCTGAAGGTCATTCTTTAGCTATACATGCTTTTACCTGCAGACACTGAATAGTGATACTGAAAAGCACGTAAGCACGAGGGAGAGGAAGGTCAGGAAGCAGAGATACAACAATGAACTGTGTGCTTTGCTTGAGGGAGGCCTCAGGGAGGGTGAAAGTGTTCAGTCTTTGTGCATGAGCTGTACAAGAGTGAGAGTGTTTTTGAGGAAAGACAGAGATGTGTCATTGCCACAGGGAACGGTTAGAAGAACAAGCCGAGTGTCCGGAGCTGATATGGGAAGATAATTTGAATTAGCAGTCCGAGCTGGTGCGGCGCCTCGTCTTCAACAGAAACCGTGTGTGCAAACTGAGACAGGAGCTATTATTCTCTTCAGCTCATCCTCTCATTTTTCCATTTCATTTCACTTCATCTGTGTGTTTTTCTGTGTCTATCAGTGTGAGTGGCAGTGAGTGGGTGCATGAGAGCGCGAGAGAGGGATGAAGGAGCGCAGAGAGAACGAGACGGCATCGGGGCTGTTTGTGGCAGCTCAGAGATATTCACGGACAAAACACAAGATCCACCGCAAAGTTCAGATGTATTACCAGTAAACACACACACACACACACACACAGCCGATATTTATTTGATTATCCGACAGGGAGATGAAGGAGGAATGTTCTATCCAGCAACGTTATGCTCATTACAGGATAGGTATTAGAGGATGTTCTGCCTCTAGTTAATCCAGTTAAAACAACTTGACATTTTATCTCACTTCTGATGCATAAAGCAGATGAAACCTGTTGAATACTCACACACTCTTGCGTAATAATTTGTGTGTCATGCATAGCAAAACAAGCTTTTAGGAGTCAAGCTATAACTTTGTCAGTTTGGCATTAAAACCTAGTTTAAGTGGAAACTTTAAAGTCTCTGAAAACGTGGTTTCATCAACCTACAGTCGAGTTTGAAACGCATGTTATCTTTGAAAAAAGTTGCCCAAATCTCACCATTTCAAAGCCAGAAACTGTAAAAGCACAAAGAATCTACAGATTTGATCAAAAATCCCTTTGTTTTACATTTCTCCTTTAAAAAATGTCAAAAAATAAACATCTTGCAACAACTACATTCTGTAAAAAACTAAAAATTCTGTTCTTCTTGGCACAACTGTGAAGCCATTAGTGACTCAGCTGCGACGAACAGTCACAGGACAAAAACTCAGCAACTATGCAGGTGAACTGCAGGCTGTGTTTAGACGGAGCAGAGAGGAAACAAGACAGAGAGACTGGGAGGAAAATAAAACTTAGTTGATCAATAAAATAAATGCAGCACGACTCATGAACTGTATACAAAGGAGAAAGTTGTTTGAGTTGCTTTTCAATTTTTGCACAAATATTACCACAGAAAATCTACTTTTTCCTGGTTATATGATTTATGGCATTCTAGCTTTTGTTCGAGTTCATAGAAGATTTTTTTTTGTAGTTCTCTTTGAATTGCAAAGAAAAAGAAGCCCATGGTGAATAAAAATACTTAAAAAAAACCAAAAAGCCCAGGAACTGCTTGAGGTTTTCGAAGGTTAAATTCTCATGGTTGAGTATTTATTGCTAAAGTTAGAGACATTTTTCGAGCCATTGAAAACTTTAAAATTCCAGCTGAACAAAACCAGTGAAGAGAAAACATTCTCATGACATAACCAAAACAGTTTTTGATTTCTTATGTGAACCTATCGCTGGTCTTAAGAAGCCACCTAAAATTAAAGGTTTTTAGGACCTTTTCAAGTTTTCAAGTCTGTATTAAAATGTCAAGCCAGTTTCTTAGATGAAAAAAAAATCAAACTCACAGGTTGAAGTGAGCTTGAATGCTAAATAAGTGAATTATTAATCGAAGGGTAAAATATGTGATATGATGATATACGCCATGAGACAATACTTTGTATGTTGTTGTACCATTGTGGGCAGTGTTACAAATCCTCAACCTGCTGCAATGTAAAGTTTTCTGATTTTTTATGTGACAAAAGACATATTTCTGTCTTGTTATATTATTTTCCTGTGCCTCTTCGTGGCTTAGTCCAAGGCAAGTACAGTTATGCACAGCTAAACTGAGTGATCATACTGAACTAAATGTGTACAAAAAAAAATCCCCTTTTCCCTGCAAAAGTAATACCAGTAGAAAGTGATGAGGGAATGGGGGGAGTTGTGATAGAAAAGAGGCACCTGTTACAGTTAGTCATCTCTCAGTAACCGTAGAAACGACCAAGGGATGTAAAATTGCCGTCACCTTGGGAACAGAGTGGAGAGAGTGAGATCCGAGAGATGCATGGAACGGGTAGTGAAATGACGGATGTCATTATGACAGGTTGTTTTTTGCATAATAAGGTGCAAGGTGTCTCTGTGCGTGTGTGTGTCAGTGTGTGTTTTTGTGAGTGTCAGTGAAACAAAGAGAAATCAAGGCGTAGGGAGGAATTAATCAGGGCTCTCTTTCTTTCAGTACAGCGTTCTGATGGATACAGTTATTATGTAAATGATTGTTCCTGCGTTCGCACTGTAGATCCTAATTTTGCCTTCTGTGTCACTGCCTCCTTCACACAGAGATCTAAAAGCGAGTGGGGGTTATGTGGGTGTAAATGATTAGTAGCAGCTCCTCTATGAGTGGAGTGAACCACGCTGACCTATGAGTCGCAGTAACCCTCGTATCGGAGCGATGAGCTCTGTTTTTCACTGCAGCTTGGAACCAGTTGTGGAGATTTTCCACACAAACCCAACCCACTCTTTAGAATCTGGTTCAAACACTGGGATCCTGTCATTCCACTAATCTCTTTAAAAGGTAGAAATCTCATAAATTCTGCCTTAAATTCGCCCAAAAGATCTTTTGAGTTCGAAGGAATGTCCCAAAACAGCCTGCAGAGCAGATTTAGGAAGACCCCCTACTGATCCAGTACAAAAGAGAGCTCCATAATTCTGGAGTCCCGTGTCTCGAGCTGCGACTGACTCATCCCATCATACAGCTTTTTTGAAGAAACAACAGAAACCAAAGCGGAAAATCTTCAAACAACTGGGACAAAAACAGAAGCTTTCTCTGCTTTTATACTTCAGCCACAAAATACAAAGAAAGACCCGGACAAAAAGCGTTTAAAAAAATACTACGTTCTGCGCTGATGATGTGGTCAGTTAATGACTGTTTTAGTGCTGGGAAGAGGCAAAAGTTGCTTTTTTACAAGTAAAACTGTTGTGAAACCCTGCACATACTTGTGTGTACGTCTCTGTGTGTGCAAGAATCTGTGAAGCCCATAAAATACCTGTGAGGATATTTGCATGTATTTTCTTTTTCTTCCTGAAATGAATGTTTTTGTATCATTTTCTCAAATGAGAACACCAGACCTCATCTTTCATTCCTATTTTCTTAACCCTCCATCCGCTCCTTCCTTTTCCTTCATCTCTCTCAGGTCAGGTCAGGTGAGATTCCAAGTGAGCTCCAAAACAATCACCGTAATTTATACGGGGGAGCTCAGAGACGAAGTATGTTGGAAATTCTATCTGAGAGTGGTCTGAAATATTTTGTGTGCTGAAGGTGGGTTTATTTCCCTACATCCCTCAGGAATATTGTCTGCAACAACAACAAAAAATCTTCTTTTTTTCCGTACATTCTTTGTAACTTCAGTAGTTTTTATCACCTCAGTGTACACTTCCAATACAAATCATCCATAAAATACAAGGTCTAGCAATAAATCCCGTGTGTTTTATCACTTTTTGTTTTGAGAGTTCTGCAAATTCCCATATGAAAACTAAAAAAAGGTAAAATTAGTGAAACAACTGTCGACTCATGTGGCAAATGACAGCAGAATTATGTTGCACAATGCCAGGGAACATAGCATAAATGTTAATTATGGATTTGGCATTTTGCTAATGTGAAGCAGGGGGGAGACTGCGTCAGATCTGCTTAAACACACATCAGTTGCCTGCAAGAAAACTCACTGACAAAAGCAGACGCCAGAAAGAGTGATGGAACATCAGAGGCTGCAAAGTGACTGGAAAGTGACAGCTTGATCAGAAAGTTCTATTTCTCTTCCTTTGACTGATCCGACGGGAAGCAGCCTCTGTATCCTGGCAACAGCCCTGTTTCTGTGGCACTGAGAGATGGACAGCATGCATTGAGTGTCTGTGTGTCTGGATGCATGTGTGTGAATAATGGATTGTAAATATACTTGTGTCTTCTGTCAGTTTAACCTCAATAAATCTGTCACACCCTGCTGCGGGTCCAACTTGATAGACTTGTCCTGCAGGTCTGACCAAACGTTCAGACCTGTAGAACTTTAGTTTTCAACTTTCATGGTATTTCACACCTCAAGAAAGCCTGTATCAAATATTATGCAAGATATCTAAAGTATTTCCTTTTGATGTAGACCTTTTGGATAATGGACATGTTAACAGTAGTAAAAGGCAAAGGTGTAAAATTGACCCTCTGTACCCCAAAACTCCCTGATGGATTTAAAAGGCATCTTTAAGAAAATGGCACCAAAAATTACACCATTCATCAGCGACAGAAACTGTAAAATCAGAAAGAATTTAAGATTTTCAACTTTCCAAACTAATCATGTGTGACATGGAAAACGATTCCATTGGAAAACTAAAAATCGTGATATTTCTTGAAAATCACTTTATTTTACATCTTTCATTTTTTTAAAAATCACCGTAAATAAAACACTTACAATAACCAGATTCTCTAAGAAACAAAACAATATGCCCTCCTCTGTGCAACTGAAAATCCATTAGTAACACACCTGTAATCAACAGTCACATAACAAAAAATTAGGAACTATTTGATTGAACTGCAGGTTGTGTTTACACAAAGGACATACACTAATCAGCCACAACATCATGACACCTGACAGGTGAAGTGAATAACATTGATCATATTGGTACTATGTGGGGTTCTGATGGAAAACCTTGATGAGACTTAGACACCCAAATAAACATTGTCCCACAACAAGCACACTCCCTCATGCAAATGGAAATCCCAAATGTCACTGGCCTACCCCTGCAGGAAAACGCACCCCACCACATGGAAAAACATCAAACAACATCAGGAACATGTTGAGGAACATGACAATGGCCCAACATGTTGATTTGACCTCCAAACTTCCTACACCCCATTGTGATCAAGCATCAACAGGATGCAGTGGAACAAGTTTGATTGACAGAGGCCCCACTGCACAAGCCAGAGTACCCAAAGGATCCAATGCCAATGTCCTGGTTCCAGACCCCATAGGACACCCTGAGAGGTCCTCTTGTCCATGTCCAATGGTTCAGAGCATTTTTGAGCACATAAGGGAGACCAACACCATACTAGGCAGGTGGTCATTATGTTTTGCCTGATCGGTGTAGGAGACATATATGGAAACAAAAATGTAAAGAGTCTATAGTAAGTGTCAAAGAAATTCAACTTTTGTTTTTGTATTATAACTGTCTTACTACACAAAATGCATTTTTGAGTTCTTACCACTTCTAGCTAGGGTTTTTTTTTTTTGTTTCCATAGAGGTGCAGGGCTTTATATTGCAGTGGAAAATGAGCCCAAAGTGACTTAAAATGTGACAGGAGCAAAAGAATTCATAGAAACTACTTGACTGCTTCAGTTTCAGGGTCTTACTGTTATTCTTGCTGGATCACTGTCTCACTAGAGTTGTCGACTCTGGGATTGTTATGCCTTCCTACAACTGGATAGAGCAAAGCCAACAAACAAAGCCAGCTCGGGTTGGCAGTATTTTTTGGGGATATCACTATGAAAAAAAAATCCAAACTAACCTTTACACATGCTGTAATTCAAGCAGTCTCTGAGGAAACTACACATCTGCACCTTCTCTCTTAAAAAAATCAACCTGTGAAAGGAGACTTTGGCTAATTGCAGAGCTTTCCAGCCAGGTCAGAAAGTATAAAGACATAGCATAAAGAGCTACAAAGTCTGCAGCAGGTAGAGGAGGAGGATGTGGTGGCTGTTTGATGATTAAACGTTGAACTTTAACTCAGGATAGCAGAAAATGAACATTGACTTTTGGCTTGACTGTTCGAAGCTCAAGTTTTCCTTTTCCTGATTGCTGCCTACTGCAACTTTATTGCTGTTGACACCTGTTCAGTGCAGTCATCTTAGTGTTTAAACTAAAATCTGCATAAAATGGGAAGCCATGAGTTTAAATTTAAAGGTATGTTACGTGTGTTATTTCCTCTTCAAACATGCACAAGCAACAATAATATAACTTTGTGAAACTCCTGTGAAGTCATCAGAACCCGACTCTACCACACAGTTACTGAAACTCAACCACTCAGAGCAGCTTGCAGCATCAGCACTTTGAATTCAAAGGGCTGCTGTTGTCAGCCAAAAGGGGCCCAGTGGTGCGACTGTTCTGCAAAGTTTGATTCAGCCTTCAAATTTATTCACTTCAACTGGTTCAACATGAGTTTGCAACTAACCCACATCTGTGTGAAGAGCATTTTTTCTGATCCTGCACCAGGCTCAATATGAAAATTGAATGACATGGAGGCTTTAAGGGTGTTATTATTACAAGGGGGAAGTGAAGACGGTGTGGCGAACTGCATCATAAGGGAGAGAAATAAGTAGATTCTCATGGCACGTGTCAATATGGTTCTGCAGCATCAGATCAAGACTTAATCTGAGAGGAGACACATGTCATCGCTAGGTGTAAAGAGGTCTTTTGTTTGCTTAGGACCTTGGAAGCGTGTCTGTGTGTGTAGGTGTGGTTGGATACATGAGAGAGAGAAAATCAGAATTGGGTCTCCTGCATGGCTGCACACGTGAGAGCCGAGGATGTATGCTTGTCCATATTGTTATTGTGCATCAGTTAGGGACACATCGGCCCGTCTAGAGTGTAAGAAAAGGAGCATACCTGTGTGTGTGTGTGTGTGTGAGCGTGTGCGCATGTGTTTGTGCATGTGTGTGCATGTGTTTGCGTGCGTGTGTGTTCGTGCGTGTACGTGTGTGTGTGAGTGTCTTAATCCTCCCCGTCAAAATGATTTTACAGCCCTCGCTCATCTCCTCCAGTCTTTCCAAACAGAGGAAGAGAAGATTAGTCACACCTCCTCCACTCTTGCTCTCAGTCTCTTCCTTTATCCTCTGTTCCACAAGTGTGTAACTCTGTACGTGTGTGTGCGTGCATGCACACGCGGTGTGTTTGTGTTTGTGTGTGGGCTCAGCGGTTTTACGTAAAGCTCCATAGAAAAGGCAAGAGTCAAGCAAAGAGTCCTTGGCAGCAGAATGCAATTGCTGCTCAATGGACCATTTTCTGCAGAGCTGACCCTGCCATATTGAGTTTTCTGTAGAGGAGTGCACACACACACACACACACACACACACATGCACACAAAGCTTTAGATGATGAAGCTGCAGTAAGACATTCCAACCCATACAAGAGAAGTGATATGCACACACACACACACACACACACACACACACAAACACACACACACACACCACATACAAACATTTACTGAATTGAAAAGAATTGCACAATTACATGGGCGTGTGCATGAATGCAACAGTATGCGTACACGTGCACATTACTCATTTTAAAAACACACAAACATATACAGTATAACAACGCCCACGCACACCTCAAACAAACACACACACACACACACACACACACAGATATAAAGCTGACAGAAAGCGGTGGTTTTAAGAATTATGTGCCCACGTCGGGCTTGATAATGATAATTACCACCTAATCACATATTCACACACACACAGCGTAATTATCTGCACAGTGTTTGTGCGCTGGAGGATGTGTTTAGAGTGTGTGTGTGCTGGCATGTGTGTGTGCCTTGAGGTCAAAGGGAAATGGGCGTCGTGCGCTCCGCTGTGGAAGTGTGTGTGATGACTTGATGACCCCTTCATCAGAGCCGCTCCGTCACCTTTGACCTTTGACCGAAACAAGACTTTTGGGTGGAACACCTTCATTTACAGAATGCCATGCTGAACTCACATTTTTATAATCATCGATTCTGACTTAATAATGAGAAATATAACAAAGAATAATGTGATTACATTTTTTTAACCCAATATTTGTCAAATTACAGATATTGAGACTTAAGCTTGTCTCACACCAAGATAAAGTGAGAACACAATGATGGAAAACTGCATGTTCTATATATTCTTTGCTAACAATGTTCTTTTTTCTCTGTGTCTCCCATTTATGTCTCTGCTTGTGCCGGTGATACATTTGGATGTTTCTCCTTTAAGGTAAGAAATCAGTGCAGACACCAACTATATCACAGATGGATGGATGGATGGATGGATGGATGGATGGATGGATGGATGGATGGATGGATGGATAGATAGATAGATAGATAGATAGATAGATAGATAGATAGATAGATAGATAGATAGATAGATAGATAGATAGATAGATAGATAGATAGATAGATAGATAGATTCCAGATTAATTGGAAGATTATTAGAGCAATTGTGAGAGGATGGATTAATACCCATCCATTAATACCCAAATGCTAAGATTGATTAAGGGGCTGACAGAAGGATAAACTGATCAACAGATGGGCAGATTAATAGATCTCAGATTAATAGATTATCACACAGACAGAAATAAACAGAAGAATAGAGACATGGATGGACCCAAAAAAAAAGGTGCAGACAGAAGGACAATCATATCTGCAAGTCTTCTAACAGACATTTTGGCTGTGACAGCTTTCCCTTGTTGCCATGGCAGCACTGTCACATACCAGCTGGACTGGTGGAGAGATGCCCCAACACACACACACACACACACACACACACACACACACTCACACAAATTTCCTCCCGGCACCCTCTGTCCGAAGGACTTATTCTACTTAATAACATAAATTATAAACGCCTCCCTGTAGAACCCTGTAGAGGAAAATTATGTAAATGAAGTCATTATTGCCTGTGTTCTCTTTTACATCTGACTGTGAGTGCGTGTGTATTCTTGGCTAATTCCTGCAGTTCTGCACGTAGACTTTTTGTAATTTACGTCTCCAGAGGCGGCTGTGGGAAAGTACAACAACATTATCAATTTTGCTTGCTTGCAAACTTTTAAGTGACTCTCTTTAATGTAACACCTCAGGCCCCTGCCATCACAACTTTTTATACCTTCTGTACCCTGCTTGTATAATAAGCAATTTGAGATCACAACAATGCCAGAGACAGACATGTTTTCCACTAATTTAGGTTTGCATTCCTGTGACACTGTCAGACTCCAATGGAAGTTTCTTGTCTTTCTGTTAAAATACTACGTTACCCAGAGAGCAACTCAACAGCCAACACAGATTTATGGGTGTGGTATGCTAACAGAAGCTAATGCAGCCTCAAGCATAAATTGTTGAATAAAAATAAGAACAAAATGCTGCAAAATTTCCCCTTAAGGGAGTTTTACCATTTTTATTTTAGAGATTTATTTGTGGAAGAGATTTATACGTGAAATAAATTACCAAAAAAGTCTTTGAGTTTACTCGTCTAATGTAAGATCACATGACATAACCATAAAATTTACATTTTTCTAAGGAAAAATATTTTTAAATATATATTTAGTAGATATTAAATAGATAAAGTGTCAAATTGGGCTTAATAATATAAATATAATTCTAAAATTAGCTATGGTTGAGAAAAAAGAGGCATTGATTCTGTAATTTTGAATGGATGTTGTTTGTTAAATGTTGAATGAGCATGTTTTATCAGTTTCTCATATCTGTAAGTATGGTAATCTGTCAAATTGCAGTGTTTTATCGCGACATACTTTATATCCTTCTATAAACACTAAAAGCTGTGAAGTTAAGGAAGGGAAATGTATCTCCATTATGGAAAATTGCTGTAGTTTTAAGATTTATTTTACCTGAGCTGCTGGAATGTTAGTTTTTATTTTTACCTCCGCCAAGGAGGGGATGTTTTTGCTGGCATTTATCTTTCTGTCTGTCTGTTAGCAACTTTGTGTGAAAAGTTATGAACGAATTTTGATAAAATTTTCAGGAAAGGTGGATAACGGGACAAAGAGCAGATGATTAGATCTTGGTGGTGATCCGGATCACCATCTGGATCCAGGAATTTTTTGCAGGAGTCTTTTGCATTGGGAGATAGGGCAGTGTGAATGCATATGTGCGTGTAACTCCACAAAAAATGACCAGGCTGCTTGACAAAACATACAGGATAAGTTCCTGCTAATTTCTACAACATATCAAAATTTGATCCGGATCCGGGCAAAATTCCGGACACTATGATCCAGAACAGGAAAACCTAGAGGGCCTGTGGAATGGTCATCACTGTAAGGTAACAGATGAAGATCCAGACATGCAACCAACACCAACATGTAGCTGAGACTCTGCTGGATCAGGAGTATGCCAACAGACTCGTTGTATAATCAACAGCTATGGAGCTGGATCCAGAAAATGTGATTTTCATGAATATCTATTGTACTAATGATGATATCAATGTGAATCCAGATGCTAAGGGTATGTTTTATTGGTCAAGGAGTCTAATAATGTAGATAAAACAATCCCGGGACTATTATTTCTTGGTGTAAATCCCAATATGGGGTGAAATGAGCTGCTTGGCGGAGGTCTGCGCTCTCCGAGTGCTTTTCTAGTTTTTTCTGCTTTGTTTATTTTCTTTAGTTTTTTGTTCTTACAGTGGATGAAAAGGCCACAGGGGTCTGCTTTGTTTTTTAGATTTGTAAAATTTTGCTCCAGCTGACTTAAGTTGAAGCAGAGTTAGAATAAACAACTTTTCCTGTACCAGATTATCAGATGCCATTGGTTTGTCTCACCTTCTTCACTCTGTTTTCCTCACATTGTGAAGAACATGGCAAAATAAATTACAGGGCAATATACGGACCTCGGTTTCGTCTGACTCGGTGCATTACGTATTCCGGATGCTTTTCTTTCTGTCTGTTTTTCCCCCACCTCATCCCTTTAACCTCTCCACCCCAGTTCGATCCTCCTGAACCTTCCTGCCATATATTCTAATCCCAGGATACCATCAGTCCCTCGGCCTCCCTCATCCGTCTTTCTAACTTCACTCTCTCCGCCCTCCACCCGCCCAATCTTTCTTCTTTTACCCTTTTCCTCTCCCCTCGCCTGACGTCCATCAATCACTTCATTCCGTCTATTTTCACCTTGTCTGTTGTTTCATGTCTCCTTTTCTCTCCACTTGAAACTACAACTTTTTTTTAATCGCCCACCTCTCTCTGTTTTTCTCTTACTCCTTCTACTGTATAGTCGTTGCTCTCTGGTTCTGTGCCTGCACTATTGACTTCCATCAGTCTTATTGGTAAATTGATTACGGCTGAGACTCAGATTGGGTTACGACTCCTACTGTCGCGCAGAGTCGCCCTGCCTTCCTCTCTGTGCGTATTCAGCACGTGAGTGTGTTTGTGCTGTCTGCGTTGCAACATACTGCTCAGTTAAAACGCTGATTTAACGGATTTCTCTGAATATCCTCCCTTCTGTTTCTTTCACTTCTTTTTTCTGTTCCTCTTTTTTGGTCTGGAATCACAGCTTTTTCACAAGAGCTGTTTCAAATTATGCACGCGTGAGTTCGTGTATGTAAACGCAGAACATTGCAAACATTGTATGCACTGCATGTATTATATTTCTTTGTGTACATTGTTAAAAAAGGCAATTTTTAAACAGTTTTAAGTGTAATTTTTAGAATAATTTACTGCTATTTAAAAATTAATATAAATTATATATTTTCCCTGTTCTGGTGACATTACAGATAAAAGATAATAAAATCCTTAAAAAAAATATTAATTTACATTTTAACCCGAACCAAAACAGACCGAAAGTGTAAATAGCATCCACATTAAAAGTCTTTTTTTAATATATAAATGGTAATTTTTTCTTCTACAAAGATCATAAAATCATACTATTTTTACTGTATTTAAAAAAACAGTACTATTATTTTCTAGGTATTTACTGAAGAAAAATATTTATTAATATTATTCATATATTAAGGATTGAAATTTAATTTAAATGTTATTTTTCAGGTTTTCTCTGTTGTATTACAATACAGATAATATCTAATATAATCACAGAAAAAAATATTAATTTACATGTTCAAAAATTGTCCATAATCTCCTCATTAAAATCTGTAGTTTTACAACTAATCATTATTTTCTTTTATTGTTTTACTTTATTTAAATCAGCAAAAATATCATTATTTTTTGTGATTATCTGCTGTTATTTTCACAGGTTTTTTTTCTTTACTATTTTTGGGCAGTACATTTTTTAACATATTTTTTGTGGCACCCTTGCTGCCAGACCTTCAACTTTGTTTGTTTGTTTGTTTGTTTTTGTACAGCTAGTATACACTAACAATCAGCCCTCACATGTACATAGGGACACACAGATGCACATTTAACACACAGCTTCAACATGAATGTGTAATCTGCTGTGTTGCTGCTCCTACCTTCTCTGTGTAGACAGTACATACTGTTCAAACACTGGGGCAAACACACACACACACACACACACACACACACAAAGCTGGATTTAACACAGGTAAGTAATACGACTACGATAGCAGGGGTCAGACGTTTGACCGAGAGTGTGTGTGAGTATGTTTGTGGAAGAGAGGTAATGGCCTGTCTATAATCTTTGTGTTTGACTGTGCCCACTCAGAGGAAAGTGCCACCACACGCACACACACACACACACACACACACACACACACACACACCAACACACACAAACACACACTGACAGAGAGAGACAAAGAGAGACATGGGTCACAACATCTTTCTGCCAGAGCAACTAACTAGATATGTTTGTTTTCAAGCAGCAGAAATGGTGTCATCTCTGTCACCTCTGTCGAAAATGAGAAAATGCAATTTCAGTAGCCGAATAGTTCGGATAAAAACATCTTCCCAGCATTTCTCCTGTCAGACGTGTTTGAAAGTGTGTGCGACACATGTGTGCAGATGTTGGTCAATGTGGATTTGTGCTGACATCTGCAGTCCACTGTTGAACTGTGAGAAGCACGTGGAATAATTTTGCATGGCTTCTCAGGGTTAAACTTGTATTTAACACAATGCCACACACACACACACACATGCAACACACACACACTCATACACACACATACAGGAGCGATGCAGTTATTTTGAAATTCAAAGCAGACTTCTGCAAGTCACTGATAAGGCTGCCTTGGGCAAGATACAACAAATATTAATATTAGTTTTTACTATTTCACTAGGTCTTGCGTCACGGCCTACGTGTGTGTGAGTGTATCTGTGATTGTGTATTGTTGCACAGTAGCTGCCATCCATCACTAAACCCCCTATCAATCACCACTAGTTCAATCAGCTAAGTGGACCGCACTGGGGGTTTTCTGCCTCTGTGTGCGTGTCAGTCTTTGAATGGTGCAAACTGCTTCGTCTAATTCATTTAATTGATTAAGTTTTTCCGTTTAGTCGGCAGTGCACATTTAAATATCAGATTTACAGTTTGTCTCATGTGACACACTTAACGCAGATGCACCTCTTCCTAATGATGAAACAATTTAACAAATGCACAGTCTTGGCGCATGTTTCAGTTACAGTAAATTATTCCTCAAGCTGGTTTGCGATATAGTGTCTGCAGTGGCTTCACATGAACAGTTTCTGCGCTTCAGGACCATATATAATGTGACACACATCTAGGACATGTTTGTGCATGTGTGCATGTGTGTGAGTGAGTGTTTTATCAGTCAATTATGTTCTGCCACAGCAGGCTTCCTGTCCGCTCTGCTCTGTCGCCGTATCTGTGGCAGGAATCCTTTAGTCAGAATTATGGCCTCCGGCAGCAGCTACACGCTGTCAGGCTGTGTGTGTGTGTGTGTGTGTTTGTGTGTGTCACGCGCTTGTGTGTGACCTCTGGGGCAAGTATTGATTGAGTGTCTGGTGCCCCATTGTCAGCGCACAGTTAGCCTCATTAGGATGAGGTCTCGTTGTCCCCTCCTCTTCCTCTTCACTCTTCTTCATCACATCTCCTCCCTCTGTCACTCCCCACAACCGCGTTCTTCTCCATTTCTGCGCCCTACATCCAATTTGACTGATCTTCTTCTTCGCCATTTCACAAAACATGATACTTGGGTGGCAAGAGACTGGCAGCACTGCTGTCAGTCGTAATGGAAGCTGGCAACTACGCTCTGTGTGAAGAACATAATGAACTGTGAAGGACAAAGGTTTAATGAAACAAAATTCTGCTTTGTGTACGTTCTGGCAGCAGCTTATGTTTTCACCTCTAAATCCAGCTGGTGAATGATAAATTTAACATTGTTCACTGGTTCATGTCTGATTTCCACAAAGATATATCATAATTAATACATAAATAATAAATCAAGTATTGTTGGATTTCAGTAGTCTCAGTAAAAATGTAGTAAAATGTCCTTCATGTTATCAAGCAAATATGGACATAGAAGTCGTACACAATAAAGAAACTATAAACTACACAGATCAGCCATAACATTATCTATATTTTTCAATTACATTTTCAAAGCACCAAAGATTGATTTAGTAGCTTCCAGGCAGACGCGGGTTGCAGTTCATGCTGGCACAGTATGAAAATCAACTTGTAGAGATGCTCGCCTCAGACAGGTAATCCATCACAGTGAACATTTAATCAGCGTTTTCCCCCTCAGTAGATAGAAGCATTTCTTCAACAGGTGTCCAGTTAACATCTAAAGCACGATTGGGCTCATATGTACAAGTTACATTACATATTACTGTCCTCTGTAGGTCCTACATGTATGCACAACAGTGGGATCAATAACTGCCTTCAAATGTAAATCATTGAAGAATACTTTCTGGGGGTTTCTCTTTCATTTGGTGTGCTATAGACACCAGTCAGGCACAACATTATGACCACCTGCCTAATATTGTGTTGGTCCTCCTTATTTGCTCAAAAATGCTCTGAACCATTGGGCATGGACAAGAGGACCTCTCAGGGTGTCCTATGGGGTCTGGAACCAGGACGTTGGCACTGGATCCTTTGGGTGCTCTGGCTTGTGCGGTGGGGCCTCTGTCAATCAAACATGTTCCACTGCATCCTGTTGATGCTTGATCAGAATGGGGTGTAGGAAGTTTGGAGGTCAAATCAACATGTTGGGTCATTGTTATGTTTCTCAACATGTTCCTGATTGTTTGATGTTTTTCCATGTGGTGGGGTGCATTTTCCTGCGGGGTATAGGCCAGTGACATTTGGGATTTCCATTTGTATCAGGGAGTGTGCTTGTTGTGGGACAACGTTTATTTGGGTGTCTAAGTCTCATCAACATGGATGTTAAAATCCAAGGTTTTCTATAGGAACAGCACATAGTACCAATAAGATCAATGTTATTCACTTCACCTGTCAGTGGTCATAATGTTGTGGCTGATCGGTGTATATAGGATGATACAGAATGAGAAACTCAAACAACAAAGACAGTTGTTCAGTAAAGCTAAAATTTGCAAATCTAACCAGAATGAAGAAGCTTTTCCACATTTGGAGACAACAATGATTCAGACACAATCACCTGAGGACAGCTTCAAGGCTTTATTTTACCCATCAGGCCCTGTGAGGACTCAATAACTCAGTGAAAGCAATTCCAGTCATTGACCATGTTACCTCGTGTGAAATAAAAAAGATGTTGAAATCAAATGTGTACTTCACTGAGAGCCAATGAAAGGGGGACAGCTGTGTGGTGATGTGGACCTGTGAGAGTCTTTGTCAGAAGCCTGGCGGGAGCATCATGCAGCAGCAGCCAGGTCATTGTTGACTGACTGAGGCAGGAGAATAAGCCAACAACCAGTGACCTGACATGATGAGATAAAAGCATGAATGAGAAGGAAAACACAATCTGGTTGCCTGTCCATCTCATGCTGGAAACAGATAGACAGCAAATTCTCACCTACAGGCAGTTTTGTTTTCCTTTTTTACCAAAATCTGCATTAATAACAGAACATCCAAGCTGCTGAGCCACTCTGCTGCTGACTTAATAATGACTTGAAATAATCACTAAGATGAGTGTAAGCATAAAAAACCAACTCATACACACACCCCTTAAGAATCCAATAATGCTAGTCACTTAATTTTTCTTTAAATCAGCCGTCCTCTCAGATGTCGCCGACATTGTTTAAGTATCCAGAGACCAGAGTGGAAACAAATAAGCTCACTTCAATTAATAGACCCATCCTGCCAGCTTGTAATTACTGTTCCTGGGCTTGTTCCATATTATGTTCAGGCTATCTGGCTTATAATTATTTTTCCTGAATCATACTCTTTGCCAAGTGAAACGCTGCATGGTGTATTTCATCTAACTTAAATATCTGTCAGTGCCAGGAGTGCTGTGTAACGAGATGCTGCCGTTCAGTGCATTTGTGTATTTACTTAAGTTTTCGACATTTGTCTGTTTGTCGTCCTGCAAAAGGGATGCTGTACGAGATATGCGTATAAGAAGCTCTCATAAGACCGTTTATAAACAGAATTTAAGTCAACAATGCTGCATTTTAAGTAGAAAATGCTAAAAATTAAAATATTTTCACAATCCATTCCTTTACATTTATTACATATTGCATTTATAATATTAACTGCCTGTTACAATACTGGAGAAAAACAAAATGTGTCGGGATGGATGGGCATCTAACACCACTAACAGTACATAAATATATGAGTCATGTATTTGAGAACTACAGCTGGCACAGTTACATCACGTCACAGCCACAAGGACCTGCAGCAAGTGATAGTAATAAGATGTAATGATTTGAAACATATTTCACAAAAAACATTATCCAGGGTAAAATAGTTTCCCCTCAGATTAGTTAGATAGAAACATATATGAGACAAGATTTGCATTTGACCCGTGCGTGACCTACATTCTCTGTGTTGGTCCCCCTTAAGTTCCTCTGAGTTCTCTAGACTAATGGTACAATCATTGTTTTATTGAAGAGACACTTATTTTCTCAATTCCCCGACTTGAGCAAGTATCAGGAAATAGAGCTCTGTGTCACATGTTCTGTAAAGCAGCTGTAAGTGATAGTTTTATAAAGACAATACACATATCAGCCATGACACTATGACCACCTGCCTAATATTGTGTTGGTCCCCCTTATGTGCTCAAAAATGCTCTGAACCATTGGGCATGGACAAGAGGACCTTTCAGGGTGTCCTATGGGGTCTGGAACCAGGTAGTTGGCACTGGATCCTTTGGGTACTCTGGCTTTTGCAGTCGGGCCTCTGTCAATCAAACTTGTTCCACTGCATCCTGTTGATGCTTGATCAGAATGGGGTGTAGGAAGTTTGTTTGTGTTGAAGTTTGTGTTTATTTGGGTGTCTAAGTCTCTTCAACATGGATGTTAAAATCCAAGGTTTTCCATCAGAACACCACATAGTACCAATATGATCAATGTTATTCACTTCGCCTGTCAGTGGTCAGAATGTTGTGGCTGATCGGTTTATATCAAAACATTGTCATAGTATGAAAGGGATTATTAACACTGATAAAGCAGATTTGTCACCTGAACTCTCCTCTCATTTACTCAGCTTTACAGAGAGTTTTAGGTCATTGTTTGCCTGTTTGGCCCACAACTTCGCTGTTTTTGTTTCCTCTCGTGGCACTCGGTTGTTTTGCTGGGCTTTAAAATCTCACTGAGCACCACCTGCTCATCACCAAATAACAGACAAAGCTTGCAACTCGCTGGGGAATGCAGCGGAGGATTTCCCTCAGGAGCTGGTAGAGCTGAACAACAGATCAAAGAGAGTTAAACTGCTAGATGCGCAACAGTTTGCTAACAAGGCTGTTTTATCACTTTAAAAGGCGATGATACTGTATGTCAGTGTTGTATTCACAACTTATTTACAAGGCCCCTGAGTGGTGAAAAAGTTCAGTCACTGCAAATTTAAAATAAATTTAATTTACAGTAATAGAATGAAACAGAAAAGCGTTGCATCCTTGCTCTAGAAACCCCAGAACAAGAAAACATTTGATAATTCTGCTTAGAAAATTCTGAAAATCATTAGTGGAGCATAATTAACCCTGTGAACCACGAAACCTGCTGGCGGGTTTGAAAGGCATGTTGTCTTTTCAAATTCACCAAAATGGCACTATTTATCAGAGCGGGAAACTGTGAAAACAAAAAGAAGTGAAGAAATAAATTCCAACAGTCCTTGAACCTATCATGTGGGACACTCGGAAAAATTAAACAGATCTAAGCTCAAAATCGTGACACTTCACCATCAGTTTACACGGAGCAGATCCTGTGTTATATAAAATAATCTGTGCTCCTCAGTAAAACTAGTGAGCCATTAGTGACTCAACTGCGACAAAAATTCAGGAACTATTAGGCTGAACTGCAGGCAGTGTGTACACAGACCAGATAGGGGAAAGTATGGACACAAATATAAAATGCAAGTAAAATACTGATGGTGTGTGGAGCCGCCATTTTTTCCCCACTATTGTCAAAAACTGTGGCCTCGTAGAAGAATGCTGAACATGTTGATTCCGGGTTTTTTCCTTTTTTATGATTTATGGCAATATAACTGTGTCATACTGCACAGGATACATTCTTTATTTCTTTCTACTTCTAGCCAGGGTTTTGTTATAGAGGTGCCAATTAGCCCACAGTGATTAAAAAATCACAAAAGCCCGGAAACTGTTTGGACTTCAGAGGTTTAAAGCTGTGTTTCCTGTAGGCGTCAGTGTGTTTGTTAGCGCCAAGGATGTGTGTTGCCTTTCATATATTTTATACAGGGTAATCAGTTTGTAATGGGGATGGATGTTTTACGAAAAAACTTCTTAATTAAAGAAAAAGAAAAAAACAGAAGGGCTAGATCTAATTAAACTTGCCTGATTGCTTTCCTGCTTTGATGGCAGTGATAATGTCAGAACAGGAAAGGTTTGTAATGGTTTTAATAAGCTCCCAGGTTATCAGCAGAACTCATATCACAACTAAAACAAAGACGCAGTTTGCAGGCTCATAGGATAAATCTGCTGCGCTCCAGTGATATCTACACATTTGCAGAGGAACTGATCTTCGCCACCGTTGAAAATGAGGTGTTAAAGTTTGCATGCTGCACGTAAGAGAAGTGTCGACTTTGTCCTCTGGCAGGAGCGATGATGGTTGCCTTCTGGGCCGACACGTCAGCCTGGTACGTGTTCACACCTGCTTTCACCGTCAAACCGGTCAACTCTGTCTCTCCTCATCGAGCAGCCTTGTTTCTTTTTCAGGACACACACATTAAGTAAACACAAGCGTATAGAAGATTTATGGCTCATATGCGGACAGGAAAGACCCTCCGCCCCTTATCCTCACAAGCCCTTCCCGTCAACACAAAGACACCTTCACACTCGTACGTTAACAGGCTCTGAAATTTATCTTGTTACATGCAGCGTTCGTGTGTTATTTTCTATATATCCCTTAAAAAAATCATGTTTTCGGGAACTCATGCTCTGTCAAACTAAACCGGCGTTAAATGAACAGTAAAATATTTATGAGAATTTCAAAAACTGTTTTTTTGCAAAGATTTTAAGGTGGCCTCCCCCCGCTGTCTGCTCAGTACCACGGAATCAAACACACAGTTCAAGGTGGCTCTTTTTATTTTTTGAACGGGGAAAGACACCGGAGAGGAAAAAGAGGTCATGAGAAAGGAGAGAAGCGTGTAAGGACATGGAGTGACCCAGTAGAAGAAAAGATGGAGGGGGAGGAGGGGGTGAGGGAGGGAGGAAGAAGAGGAAAGGGAGAGGTGAGAGAAATGTCAAGGAGACTTAGAGGTAACATGAGAGTGACGCATTGTATCACCTCCTGTAACTGTGTTCACACTCACTGACATGATGCATTCCCTCGCTTGTTATTTTAACCATCACAGCCTTAAATCTGAGTCTTAACCCTTAGAAAAATGACACCCCACCCGTCGGGACTCCAATTGTTGTCACCATGGTGACACGAGACCCCCACCGGGATAGGAGACGGACCACCTCACACACACACAGATAAACAGGGAAGGTCCCGGAGTGGAGTCCATCCTGGAATTTTTAACAGGAAATTTATTCTGCTCCTAAACAATAGCATAATGAACACACACTTGGGTAGAGCGCACACACACACACACACTCTCACACACACACACACACACACACACACACACACACACACACACGCTGACAAAGCCTTTGGATGCAACACAGAACAACATGACATCTACATCAGTCAAATCATTAGATACCATCTGACCAAGTGTGTTTGCATTTGTTTATATTCAGTGTGTGTGTGTGTGTGTGTTTTTAATCTACAAGTGTGTATGTTTTTGCATCTCAGTTATTGAAACTGGATTTATCAGCTTGCACCTGTGCATATTTTATTTGTGTTTGTGCGTGTGTTTCTGGTGAACTAATCGCACCGTGTTTACAATTCAATTTAATGCCTTTTCATTTTTCATTTGCTGCATTCATGTGCAATGGCTGCCCCAGGTGCACACTTTGAAGTGGGATCTCATGCACACGAGCACCAAGCCTTTTCGCACACCAACGTGCTAAACAGAAGGCTGGAGTCGGACGAAAGGCTTCCGCGGTTAAAATAACAAGTGTGTGAACATGTGAACACTGGGAATACACTCACTTTCCTCCCCTCTCTCTCTCTCTCTCTCTTTTGAATGTGCGCAGCCATTCCTCATTTCCTGTTCCTTGTCCAAAACGAAAAACACTTGGGAGTATTTTAGTGTTGTCAAATAGCGGTGAAAGCCGGCACGGGGGGAGGAGGTATTTACAGTTGCGTCACAGATCTCCTGGCAGCCGTGGCGGATGGCGACCGGAGATTTGGCTGTGAGCGAATAACCAGGCTGCAAATAACAGGTGTACTTGAAAAAGAGGGCATTGTTAAATTCAGCAGAAAGTGTGATGAGCCGGATTTGCTGCCAGATTTCTCCGTGGCACAGAGTGTGGTCATTATGTAGCTGGCAGGGGAACCAACTGAACCCCAAAACCCAGCAGCAGGTTTTAAAGGCATGTTGTCTTTTTAAAAAAATCGCCAAAATAACATTTTTGATCAGAGAGCTGTTAGATTTTAGATTTTTTAGACCACCCTTGAACATGTCTGTGATGTGCGGTTCTGTCAGAAAACGTTGCCAAATCTTAGCTTAAAATCATGACATTTAATTAAAATCCCTTCATATCTAACATTTGCCAAAAGAAAACCATTTGTTGTAGTCAGATTCTCTAAAAAGACTAATTCTGCGCTTACTGGTGCAATCAACTACTTGACCTGATTGAACTGCAGGCTGTGTTTATTAATAATCAAAGAAATTTAACATGTGTTTTTTTGTTGTTGTTTTTGTTTCGTTTTTAGGAATAATGGCATTATAACTGTGTCTCACTGCGCAGAATACATCTCTGAGTTCTCTCTCCTTCGAGCCATGGTTGTGCTGTTTCCATAGAGATGCAAGACTTTCTATTGCAGTGAAAAATAAAGATGTGACAGAAGCAAAAAAAAAAAAGCCCAGAAACTGAATGGGGCTTCAGAGGGTTTAGCACACTGGCTGCCTTGTGGATGTATGAAGCAACATAGCGACGCCTTTGTAGCTTGTAATGTATTAGGAAATGTGACATCATAAAGAAAAACTCGCTAGACAGCCTGAGTATTAATACGTCCTTTCAATTCCGTGTTATCACCTGAGAGTCTTTGATATTTAATACTCCAGCAGCTCTTTCATTTCTAAATGTACTTGTTTTACATGTAGTTATCCCACTTCACATTTAAAGGCCAGTTCAGAAGAGTCTCATTTACTTGTTGCCAGTTAAATCCCCTGGGTGTCTTCTAGTGGCTTTGAAGCCCTGCGTGCCCTGATGAGTGACGTGACAGGAGACAGATTCAAGTCTGCAACTCAGATGCTCAGATGCAGTCACTTTCTGCCTCCACCAGCCAGTCGCCGTGGCGCTCGTTTAAGCTGGAGGAAACCAAAAAGCAGAGGCGACAGCAGCAAGTATTCGAGAAACGGAAAATGTAAAGCACAGACTACAAAGCAAAAGTGATGGCAAAGATGCTGGAACAGATACAGTTCCACTTAGTGATAATAAGCGACGAATGGAAATGGAGTCTTTCAGTCAGAGCAGACAGTCAACCAAACATGTCAAAATGTTAAGGCTGATAATTCAACTTAGATGAAGGATAAAGTTCTCCATTATAGTGACCAGCAAGTCCTTCGGATATAAAAACTGTTCGTGACCCCAAAAGCAGCACATTGAAAGATTTTCTTTATATAACACCTCAATTGAGAGAAAAGCTTTTTTTTTGTTCCTTCCAAAACATTTTAAAAAGTCCTTGCTGGAAAATAAATCTGCTTTTCTGCTTTTTTGCTGTGACACTGCTATGGTCAAGGTTAGGAGAGCACAAAAACAGCTTAGTTTGGTGGAAGGAAAAAAATGATTTCAGTTAAAACAAGCGCCCGTTAACGTCCCTCTCTTGTCAGTGAGGGCTTTGCCACTTAAATATACATTTGTGCTGTTTCTGAGCCTTTGCTAAAACAACTAATGTTTTCTTCTCGGAATGGATGGATGATGAAGTGTTTACTTGGTTATAAATGCAGATTAAATTCCCCTGGAAAAAGTATTACAAACTCAATTATAATTGTTTTTTCTTTTAACAGCAAACATTGCAGCGTAGTTGTTAGGAGACCAAAAGTCACAGACAAATTTATTCATAAAGCACATTTAAAAACAATAAGTGCTATTGTGATTGCAAGCCATTAAAACAACAATATAACTCAAGGACCAAACAGGAAAATGTGAATCAAAGAAAACAATAATATAGAGACGAGGCACGTTAAGAGTTTTTTTAACTTAATTTTTACTGGATTTTTTTTTATCAGCACAATACCATGTATTCATTTCAACATTTCAGCACAGTTCAGTAAGTTTCTTTTCCTTTTTCTCAGCTGCATTTGATTTTTTTTTTTACAAACCTCCATGGACGAATTAGGATAGAAATTAAAGAGGATAACAGCAGTCATAAAAAATAAATAAGCAATGTCAGTAAAGGTGGCTTTCTGAAGTCTTCGTGAGAATGTGATCTCCTCCATTTGATAAATATCCCAAACTTTTTGGATCCATATATTATATGAGGGAGGTTCTGGTTTCAACCATCTGATGGTTATAGACTTTAAGGTGGCAGTGAGTAGTATATTCAAGAGGTATTTATCTACCCTTCTACCCAGACCTTCAGGTATTACTCTCATTATGGCCACTGTGAGGTTTTGTGAGGTCATTTTAAAAAACCTCCTTCAGGGCATTGAAAACCTCCCTCCAGAACACACCTAACTTTGGACATAGACAAAATATGTGGGTGTGATGAGCTATATGGGCTCCACAGTTCCTCCAGCATGAACTGGGATGCTGTGGACCCATCTCGGACACTATTGCTGGTGTTCTGAAAAATCTAGTAATTATTTTCCATTTGAATTCCCTTCATGTATTAGAATTTGTAACCAGAACGTTAAGAGTTTTGTCAGTGTGACGTTATCAAGTGCTGCATTGTGAATTACATGGCAACTGTGATATCTGTATCCATGGCAATGTGGTTGTCTACTATTGCTGCAGCCTCCTATGCAGCAACAGCTGTCGATTATTCTGAGATGGATTTTTTTTTTCCTCTTTTGTGTTTTGCTGAAACAATAATTATTCCTTTGCTCAAGTGGATGCATGGATGGATGGATGGATGGATGGATGGATGGATGGATGGATGGATAGATAGATAGATAGATAGATAGATAGATAGATAGATAGATAGATAGATAGATAGATAGATAGATAGATAGATAGATAGATAGATAGATAGATAGATGGATAGATGGATGGATAGATGGATAGATGGATAGATGGATAGATGGATAATACAAGCAATGGAGGTGAAATATTACCCAAAATTGAGTTAGAAATGTAACAAAAAAGTAGAAGTTTGAACAGGGTAACAACCCAGGGGAGGAGAAGAAAAAAACGAGTGAATAGAAAGCGAAATGGAGCCTAGAGAATGGCGAGAGCATGTGGGTGTCTGTTCCTGAACAGAAGAGTCAGATTAAAATAGAACAACAGCCACATGACGACAGCGTGACTGTCAAACACCTGCAGTGGAGAGACAGAAAGAAAGCAAGAGAGAGAGTGAGAGAGAGAGAGAGTCATAATGGATGTAAGGGACAAATGGAGAAACAGACAGGTGACAAAGAGACAGAGGGAAAAAGGGGAGGTGGGGGCGGAAACTGTGAATAGTGAGAATATGCAAAACATTAGAGGGAACGGAGCGACAACGAGTGCAGATGCAGATGAGTGAAAGGTTGAGAACAAATGAAGAACAAGGTGAGGATGTGGACCTCGCTGTCTAAGTCTCTGTGAGCGTGAAAGAACTGGTGATTCTTTTCTTTTTGCCTTGTTACTCTCATCGGCATCCTTTTTTCCTGCCTTGAGAAAGTAGATGAGCTTTGGTATCACTGTCTGCTGCTTCTGCACGAGGTAATCTGTAAGCGGCCCTGATATTTAGACGTCCCTGATTGGCAGTTGTTGACATTTGAGAGGAGCCCAGTCCCTCGGTGAGGACTGATGACAATCAGAGGCATTTATATAAGAAGGTGCTTAGCATTTCCCTGCATCAGTACAGAGGCTGCCTCAGAAACAAAGGAGTGTATGCTAAAATATACCATTAAAGCAAAACATAGAGGTGGAAGTAGCTAATCCAAACTTTTTAGAGTGAATAAACTGTGCAGCCATAAATCGTACATGACATAAAAGAGAACAGCATGCTTGGAAACAAACACAAGGCTGGAACAGATTTCACAAAGGGGCATCATCACCCGCCTGCTTAGTGTTCTCATTGTCGTCATCAGTGTAATTGTAGGAGTGACACCCCCCAAACATTAGTGCCGCCTCAGTGAGCGTGGACAACTACTGTACTGCAGAGCTGATGACAGAGAGACTCACACAGCAGGAGAGGATGCTGATGCTGCTCAGTCACAGCCTGAAACTAAAGGAGACATGAGACACGCAGCAGTGGAACTCATTCATTCACTGGCACAGACATTTGAACAAGAGTAAACAGCTGTACGGAGAGCAAGCTGACAGCACACAGTTATTCATTTCTCATCAACGAGAATGTTAAGCAGTGATAACGAGCCTAACGTACATTTGTAAAGATAAAACAGCTGTTCAGTGAAGCTGCAGTTTGACAAAAGTGAATGAAATGATTAGTAAATGGCGAGAAGCACAAACTCAGTCAGGGGGCTGCTACACCGATCAGCCACAACATTATGACCACTGACAGGTGAAGTGAATAGCATTGATCATATTGGTACTATGTGGTGTTCTGATTGAAAATCTTGGATTTTAACATCCATGTTGATGAGACTTAAACACCCAAATAAACACTGTACCACAACAAGCACACTCCCTCGTGCAAATGGAAATCCTAAATGTCACTGGCCTATCCCTGCAGGAAAATGCACCCCACCACATGGAAACAACATCAAACAATCAGGAACATGTTGAGGAACATGACAATGGCCCAACATGTTGATTAGACCTCCAAACTTCCTACACCCCATTCTGATCAAGCATCAACAGGATGCAGGAGAACATGTTTGATTGACAGAGGCCCCACTGCACAAGCCAGAGTACCCAAAGGGTCCAGTGCCAACGTCCTGGTTCCAGACCCCATAGGACACCCTGAGAGGAGTCCAACACAGCATTAGGCAGGTTGTCATAATGTTGTGCGATTAGTGTATGCAGTATAACAATCAGACTGACCTTTCATTTTGTTTCATTTCATTCATTGAGACCCACTTTCTGTTTTTCATGACAGTAGCAGCCAAAAAAAAGTATGTGAATCCTGTTTTCTGCATACATTAGTTTTACAATGTGATATGATCTTCATCTAGGTCTCACAAACACATTGTCCTCAAGCTAATAATAAAAAAAATCACCCATTTCTGGATATTTTTTGCTTCTGTCACATTTTTACTCTGTGTGAGCTCATTTTTCACTACAGTATAAAGCTCTGCACCTATAAGGAACCACAGTTAGAAGTAGAGAGAACTAAAAAAATGTCTTATGTCCAGTGTGATACAGTTGCAATGCTGTGAATATATAGTCTGTTATAAAAGGTTAATTTCTTTGATTATTTATTTTGCAGAAAATCGAGAAAATCTGTGCACATGAGTTACTAAAGCTGAAAAATGGCAATTGTGCATGTTATAGATATTTTACTACGTATTTTTTTTTTTTTTTCTTACTTGTCTCCTATCTGCTCTGTGAAAACACAGCCTGCAGTTCAGCTGAGTTTATTAAAAAACAATCCTTAAATTTTTGTCATGTAGCTGTTAGTCACAACTTAATCAGTCTTCACTTGATGGTTTTGCCAAGGAACCCATGATTTTTGCTTTTTGCAGATTCTGATTAGTGCAAACTTTTCTTTTTTACATGACAGATACACTATATCACAATTATAAGTTTAGATCACGCATAAGTAGTTCAAGAACTGCTGTAAAGTTTAAAATCTGATGATTCCTTCTGGTTTTACAGTTTCTGACTCTGATGAATGCTGTAATTCTGTAGATGTTTTTTTTAAAGATAAGATGCCTTTTAAACCCACGGGCAAATTATTGGGGGTCACAGGTTTAAGCACTCTCAAAGCTGCTGGGAAAAGTAAGTAAATGCTTCCAATTAATAAAAACACTTTGGCTGCAATAATCTCATAGAAGAGTTTCCTGAGGAGTCTTGCAGCGTCCGTCCTTCATTTGACCATTTAAATAATTTAAGACAAACTAATACATAAATTCAGATAACGCTTTACAAAAATCTTAACTTCTGAACAGCCATCAGTCAATGATCCGTATACCTAATCCTTATGAAGTGCTAAATCACCTCTTTGTACAGGTGTTATATTTGCACATTAAACCAGGCAGTATAGAAAACAAGCAGATTGAGGAGCACCTACAGAGCATGATAGATTTTTTCCTTTTACAAAAACACCAATAATCTTTACTCTTTTTTCCAACTTCTGCATTCTTAATTCTTTCTTTCTCTTTCTCCTTGAATTAAAATGCAATATTGATGAGACCTGATGAGACCAGATGTCGGCTGTCTTCTCTGGAGAAGCTAACCTGAGAATCGACAGGCTTTCGTTATCATTGTCAGGTTATAGCATCTCAGAATCGGCTTTGTCGGATATTTGTTATAGATGAGCTCATATTAAACTTGGCCTTGCCTTTGATTTAAACTTGAAGTCTTAATGATGCTAGAAGGTGTGGTAAGAAAGAATTTTCATTGTGGATTTGTGATTCCTTCGAGCACAGTAATCTAAAACCCAGATTACACTGAAACCCTCTTGTAGTGCTTCAGCTCTTGCCTTCCTCCTCTGAGCAATGTGTGAATCCCATCAGAAAGCTTTTTTTTTTTGGTCTTTATGGGATTGAGTTCCCCTGTTTAGTCTGTCAATACCTGCCTTTCTACTTGTTCTTTCAGCTCTGAGCTTCTGTTCCTCTTTCTTTCTGTCTATCATCCGCTACCCTGGAGTCACACTGAGGAAATATTTATGAATTATGGTTTGTTGCCAGGTCTTGGTTTGATAACTTCCCCTCACGCTCCTTCTCTCTTGCAGACACGCAAATATAGGTTAGTTAATCAAGCAGCTGCATTGTGATGCACCTGTTCTCGGCACAGATAGGTCAGTCTTATCGTTACCACAGCAGCATCAGGCCTTTATCTGGGTGTTTGTGGGAGTGAAAGATGGATGTTTATGATTGGAAACATGATTGTGTGTCTGTGTGTGTGTGTCCATCACGAGGCCTGTCTTCATGGCTTGGCTGTATTCTACAGTGCATGTGTCTCCAGTATGTTAGTGATGCTACTGGAGACCCAGCTCTGTTGGAATAACAACCAGGGCCCAATGCAACGCCACCAGCCTCCCTGCAGCCATGCTGTGTGTGTGTTTGCGTGTGTGTGTGTCTTTTTCTCAGACGCCCAGCCAGACATGCTGATTTAATCTTTACATTTGTCCCCCGTCATTCCTCTCCATCCTCAGCAACCGGCATTGTAGACGACGGGCAGAAATCAATCTGCATCAATAATTCACTTAGTTTAAATGTTAAAGGGAGAGGAGTCAAAGGACGCGTCCCTCGTCAACGTAAGCATCCCTGGATAAACATGTAGCAGGTAGAGTAAACAAGCCAGTGATCAGCTGAAATGCACAGAGGGGCTTGTCAAAACAAGTAAACAGTTGATTTTACATAAATCTCTGCAGGCACGAAGGAGGACGCCTTTAGTCATCTGCAAATGGAATGCCATTACCCTCCACCCTCTTGTTGCTAGATCAAGGTCGAACCTCTTGAAATGCAGATTGTCTTGATTCATGGTGTAGGATGGCTCGGCGAAGAATGCAGCTGATAAGAAATAAAGGAGTTACCCTAAAGGCTCCAATTACCTACTTAAACTAATCCACCGGGCCGACTCTTTACCTAAGCTGGGTCATTATTTAATGTGTCCAATTTAGAATATTAGCATTCAGTCAACTGGCTAATCTGAACGGACTCTCAAAGGAATGTGTATTACCTTCGATGCATTCACGAGTGTGATCAGGCACCACATTAAAGTATTAGTGTGTGACAAATCAGCGTCATGCATCATTACGATAAAATCCTTGGTTCAGAAGCTTTAAATTTGTCCAGTGATAAATAGATGTAATATTTCAATATGACTCTGACTTTCATCATTTACATCCAAAGACGATGTGGAGTACAGATTTCCATCACAGCTCTTGTGCTTCAGGTGTATGTAGAGTGAAAAAAGTGAGCTTTAAATAAAAGTTACAGAGGCCTAAAACAAAGGAACGCAGAGAAAATAACAAAGGGATTCCAAGTGAAAGCCAACAAAAGCAAAAGTCCAAAAGACAGTCAAAATCCAAAAGGGTTACAGAGAAGCAACGACGCTGAGGAGCAACACAAACACATGAGGAGACACTGAGAGAGGGATGCAGGATTCACAGACTGACAACTGAGAGAGGAGGCAAGACTATATATATATATACACACAAGGGGACTGAACAGATAGAACAGGATACAAGACTCAGGTAAAACTATGCAGAGCAAAAGATGGAAAAAATGCACAAGGAATAATCAAACTGAGCAAATAATTTAGTAAGTCCTGGAAAGAAACTTGACACCACGACATCTAATTTAATTATGAAAACTAACAATCTAGCATCTAGGAAACACTCAAATGAAATGTAAAGACCGTAAAAGCTCTAGCCTGCTCTGAACCCCAAGCAGCTTCTAGGAATTTTTATTTGCTTCTGTGACATTTTCACTCACTGTGGGCTCATTTTTCACTGCAATATAAAATCCTGCATCTCTGTGGAAACAGCACAACCACGACTAGAAGTAGAGAGACCTCAGAACACAGTTATAATGCCATAAATAATAGAAAAAAGCTGAATTTGTTTGGTTATATATTATGCAATTGAAAAATCTGGCCTTAACATGTACAACATTTTACCAAGTGCCCACAGATGTCACCAATACCTGAAAAAAATGGTATCTCCATATAATGTAGCTGCGTTACTACTGCACATTTGTAGCAACCAATAACATAATAACATTTTGCCAATAATGTTATTGGCCTAGCATTAAAGATTCCTTTGTAATAAATGTAATAAATGCAGCCGATAAAGTAATAATTCATAAATAGGACTGCATTTCTTGGAAATAAAGGAATTTTTTGCAGTTTTTATTCAGTTTGCTCATCAAAAACAGTTCTAATGGATGGCATAGTGGTCATACTCATTCATCAAGGATACCCATGTAGCTCACACTCTCCTTAATCATGGTTGTGAGAGCCAACTTGAGAATTATCTGTTGTACAAAATCTTTATTTAGAATACTGTTTATGTGCTTAGATGTGTCAATTCATAATTTAATGTCAGTGTCTCTGTTGGATGTTGCATTGTCAAATGAATTTACCACATTTTTTTCTTGGAAAACATTTCATTAAAACTTTTTTCAGACATTTGTCAAGGAGAAACGATCCAGTCCTCACTTAAAACTGTATTTAAAGAACTGGACTGGTGCTACAATGATACTGAACTCCAATATATGACATAGAGCATAACCTCTCTTTTACAAAGGTAAGAAAAACACCTGAAGAGTATTATGTACGTTACTGGCTCAAAAACTTTATTACATTATTGGCTTTATTACATTTGAAATGGCCATGATTATTACGTCATTGGTTGCTGCAACATTTTTAATGTGTCTGCAGTTCAGACTAGTTTAGCTGAAAAATTGCTGAATTTTTGCCACTCGACTGTTTATTGCAGTGGAGACACTGATGGTGTCATGGCTGCACTGAGGAGCACAGAATTTTTTTATTTTTTTTTACAGAATCTGATCAGGGTTGACAGTTTTTAGTATTTTTTTTTTTAAAGAGACATGAAGAATAAAGTTATTTTGATCTTATTTCCTAGTTTTTCATGTTTCCATGTCAGTACTGTGTGGGTGTTTCCTATCTCAAATGATTCTAAATGAATGTCTTACATCCACAACCGACTCTGTGTGCTGACCCTCTCTCACTCAGCTCATAGACTGGAAGGACATCAGTATGTTTTTCAAGTATGACACCTGCATTAACTAGAAATTCATTAAAGAAATAGTAAAACTTCACCCTGTGCGCAGTTAGAAGTTTATGAATACAGGAGAAATACCTTTTCATTGCAGTATTGCAGCTGACCACTGGGAAAATATGACGGCAAAGTTGAATGGAGGCGCCTTTTTCAGCTCTCCGAATACATTCATACTCTTGTTCAGCAGCTCATTAGTTGACAAGTACAGTAGGAGACGCCTGAAAAAAAGAAAATGGCAATGCCAAGTGACTTCCTATGGTTACAGTCAGTCTCATGTTTCCTCAGTGATGCAGGAACACACTCTTGTGATTTCATGTTATGTTAATAAATTTGACTTGACTTGAGCAAAATCGAATCATTAATGAAGCCATAAGATGTGGCTGCAAGCTCTGAAAATTTCCCAGTAAGTGGAGGCTTCTCTGGAGAAATTCTTTTTCCATCAGATATAAAATATAGATGTAAAACAGCAGGGAATCAGGTTGTCTGTGATAACAGCCTCCGTCTAATAAAGGCTTTTCTCTCTTCACTTAAATTAAATGCAAAAGGAAATCGTGGATCATTTATTCACTCTTACCATCCGTATCTAACTGGTTGCTACTTTCTGGCTGCATCAGTGCCACTTCCTTTTCTTTTTCTATGCTAATTAAATATATTTGCACTATTATTTTCTTGCATCCTGCATCATGCATATTCCAGATCGTGCTGGTTAGCTCCTCAGGGGCTCAGATCTGTTTCCTGCCGAACTTTTTGCACCCTGTTGCTGCTTCATATGAGGAGCCCCCAGAGAGCAGATCCCGCACCCACAAATGCAACTGTATAACTATTTGTCCAATTACGCTTTCACCATTAGTGAGCAAAAACAGGGTAAATATGAGAGCTGAGTTCAATAGCTGTGGGAGATCATTTGTGTTAATCAGCTTGAAATACAGCAGCATATGAAACATGTACAAATCAGTCTTTAAAGGCAGGAAAGTTGTTTTTTTACAAAGAGGAGCAACTCCAAACGATACAGCACTCAGAAAAAAAAGTCCCCGGTCACCAGGCAAGCAAAGAAGGCTTTAAAATAAACCTTCGAAAGAATGAGCAAATATTATCTGGCCTATTTCTGCTCAGTAGAAAATTATCTCGACATTATACAGAGCTGATTTGGCTTTATCCTGCGAGCTACAGCTCTGTCCGTGTAGACTTAATTAAACTTTTCAGCTAGATGTCCTCCTGGAGTTATGCTGGAAACGTCTGGCTTCCTCTCTATTAACTCAGATTTATGACTGCTGTAGTTCAGGGAAAAGACTGAATGAAAGAATAAAATGTGGCCCCTGTTATTTTTATTTATATATTTTTCACCTACATTTAATGGGAGGTCTGTATTTTCTTTCGAGCTCTGCCTCTCTGTAATCTAACTTCCATACCATTACACCTCTGGGCTGACCACTATGTTCTGAGCTTTTTGCGGCAGCCACTGAGCAGCTTCACAGGGATGTTTCAGGCTTAAGTGCCCTCCTGAAGAGCAAATTGAGTGCAGGTCTTGCAGGAGAGACAACACTTTAGACACCATGTATCTCCTCGACCACGGTCGAAAAAACCTGCAGTAAGTACGAATCTACGGCCCGCAGGAAGACACGATGTCTGTTTCTTAAAGAGGACAGGAAAATAAAGACAGAGCGGAATCTGTGTGTTTAGTTATGCTGATCACAGCTGCCCTTCAAAACACCAAAGCGCTCCGTGTGATTACAAAAGGCTGCAGATAAAGACAACAACAGAGACTAAACTGTGATGAAAAGAGGAGTGAGCGAAGAACAGGAGGACAAATCTGGAGATTATTGTAAAAAAAAAAAAAAAAATTAGGGGGTTCGAGCAGAATGGAAAGAGGTGTGGAGCAAAGACAGGATTAAATGGGTGGAAACAAGAGAAAAATAAGTAGCAAAGGCAAATCACAGCATGGCGGCGGCACAACAGTGTGACATATGCAGAAACTTAACATTCACACTGCTGCAGACACAGTATGACAACACAACCTGCCTCGGATGAGCGCGGCGCCGTAACAAATTGCTAAAGACAGTAATGCAATGAGGGGAACGAAAATGGAATCTGTGAAAGTATGTCTGAAAATCAAATTAAATAATTAAATCAAAATAATGACTGTGCATTTACCATCGCTGCGGTTCGGGGTGGGAGGAGGCGGTTGATGTCTCTCATTTTAAAAAATGTGCTCTGTTATGGAGGTTTTCAAATCAATTCAGATAATAGCTTCATCCAATTTTGCATAAATTGGAATGGCATTAGAGAAAACTGTTAGTGTAATGAAATCACATTTTTGTCCAAATTTTGATGACTACCATGCTTCAGTTTTGCACTAATTGAAGGATTACATTGTCCTCTGTAATTGTTCTTCCTGGGGGAGGTCAGGTGACCCTGAAGAACCCTGTTGTTCAATTAGAACTCAATGATTTTGACATTTTTTGAGGCATCAGGCAATGACAAGCAGTAATGCCCCAATGTAAAACTAAAAATCCTTTGCACCGCATTAGAGGCTGCTAGTTGGACGTGTGTGCACATCTGCAGGAGTATGTGTGGGTGTGTGCAGCGATGGGTGGAGAAGCAGGTAAATTAATATAACAGATGGGTTGGGGTATATTGCAGGAAGCGATTGAGAAAGGTCAGAGGACAGAGTTTGACATTTACCGATGAACACATTTTATTGCTAGTAACGCAGAAACACACACACACACACACACACACACACACACACACACACACACACACACAGGACAGCTGGTTTCTATCCTGGATGAGTTTTTGACAGCAGCTCAGTGAAGATGGGAGCTTGGCTGCTTGGCTGCTGCTCAAATCTACTTTCGATCGTTGCTTATTGGGATTTGCACGAGCATTTCGAGATCCGCGACTTAAGACGCAACACACATTCAATTTCTTTTCTTCACACACACACACACATACACACATGTGAGCTGGCAGAGCTCCAACTTCATTACAACAGCACTCTGGCAGACTGATTGAGTGATCAAAACTAATCGCATTTAATCATATCTAATCATATGTAATAACCAACACTGAGTGCTCAGGCATGACAACATTCTCCACTCTCTCTCCATCTGCCCTTTTCCTCTCCTCGCCTCCTCCAGATTTAACCCCCCCACCCCATCACACACACTCACAGACACACAACTCCTTCCTCCCTCCTCCCTCCTCGTCCATGTTCACCCTTATCAAAAACAAAACTGAGCACATGAGAAAGGAGAGCTAGAAGGAGGGCATCAAAAAGGGGTGAAAAAGACAAACAAAAGCGAGCGTGACAGATGGACACCCTCGGTAGAACATTGAGCCCCGCAGCTTTTTTACCTTTAACAATGTTGAACGATTAAGGAAAGGAACAAGCCGCTCTTCCTCCCGACTCCGCTGTGTGACTAACAGCTTTGTCAGAAACAACTTGAGGAGGATGATCCGGCGGTCACGGGCTACGTTTCCAACATTATCGCCTCCTTTTGCCATTTATATTCAATACACAGTTTCAAAAAGCCGCAGCCTCTCTGCAGTTTCTCCCAGTGTTTTTCCTTGCTTTGATCAGATTTCGAAGTCCCACTGAGATCTTTCTTTGCACAGTAATGATAATGCAGTGTGATAACTGGAACTGGTAGGGATTTGAGCAGGCTGCACACCCGGTGTAAATACGCTCATGATGTGAATTTCTAGCTGTCACATGGGATGTTTCGAGCGTTCATCCGATGAAGTTGAGCCTTTGAGATGCTGCAGTTGTTGTATGTCTGATTGTGGAAAGTAGAAACATGAAAACCTAAAAACACAGAGTTTCACTTTTGCGTGACCTTAGAGTACAAAATCCCCTTTTGTTTCCTTCAAGAGTTCTTTTTGCTTTTTGAGAGAAGCAAAAAGAGCTCTTGAAGGAAAGAAACTGCTCTCACCTCGCAGCCAAATCGTCCCTTTAGAGGCATTATTATGCTTCGAATGAAGTGTTTGACGGATGGTCAAACAGCATCTGAAACGCCCATCCCTCGAAATCTTTCTGACATCAATACTGCCTCTGCAATTCAGTACGGCAATGGCTTGGTGTGCAGAGGCAAAAAAAATAAGCGAGGTCTGAACTTGTCTCTCGAGCTCTCCTCTTTCATTCTCCGATACAACTCCTTTTTACATCACCGCACTACAATCACAGCCATCACTTATCTCCATTTGCAGTTCGTCGCATCTCGGCCCTCTCCATGACAGCTGGCTTTTTGCCGTGCCCTCGAGTGTGACCGCTCGGAGCAGGTATCAACACTTTTTTTCCCTCTACGCTAAAGGTGCGGGCACAAGCCAGCAAATTAGCGGAGCAGCGGCTCCATGTGCTTCCACACAGGAGGTGTTCAGGCGCAGCGCTGAGCTGTAGGTCACCGTCGTTTTGGCAGCACTCCGAGCCCAACACACAATCGCCTTTGCTGCACAAGTGAACCACAGGAAAGCAGACTTGAGGCATAAAAATGTGCTTTGGTTTGCATTCATTGAAATGAGCGAACGTGCTGTGGTGCCAGTGCAGACAGCTGGATTGATTAGAATAGGAGCAAATCAGACTTACAGGAGGTGGACAAGTGAAAAACAAGCTTTCTGTGTAGATGGTGGTCAGATGTCAGCTCCTGCAGCGCAGTTCATTTCATGCATATTGACCATGAGCTGTTTTCAGCTGAAGACTTTGGCTTTAACCTTATCTCTTCTAAGGGTTTGTTGTGACTTTTCATGTGGAAAAATGATTGATCAAACAGTCAGAAAAGATAAAATAGAGGGACTCTTGTTAAATTTGATCAGAGACACACTATAATTTAGTTAATATTATCAAACACTCTCCCTCAAATTAGGTGCATCTGTCAGACTTTCAAAGACAGCACCTCTGAGGAGTGTATGTATGTGATTTGTGGACCATGAGATGATTACCACTAGTGCCTCCACACACACTTTCACTTCATGGTTCAGCTTCCTACCAAACTCCGCAAATGTATTGTCAAGTGCTTTGTTTTCACAGTTGCGAAATGAAACAAAAGCGATGAGTGTTGTGATGAGCAAAACTAGCTCCGGTAATCCCTGAAGACATCTGAGTTCAGTTCACTTTTAAGTACCACACTCGTGTCTCCAACTGGCGCAGATTGCTGTGGGTATACCGAGTGCGACAGAGTTTAAATATTGTTTCAGAGGCCTCTGCAGCCTGCCAAGGTAAATATCTGGGGAAGAGCTGTTGCGGCATAAACCTTGTACCCACAAAGAAAACAAAATTATAGAGGGCCTCAGGTTTTTTGCAGATCATAAACAAACAACCAAACAGACATCAGGGCATCTGTTTGTCTCCCTCCCCAGGATGCTTTGCTGCGGCTGGCGGCAGTTGTCGACGCACGCGCGCTGCGAGCGACCCTTCGAGACAGCATACAGGAGCTGCTTCCCAGCACGGTATGTGCACACACACAAACGCACACATGCAAACTCTAAGTGAACATAATTGAAATTTCCTCAGTTTATTACCTGGAAAAAAACGCTTCCTGTTGTTACTGAGCATGGAGGAAACGCGTGTCTCGATCCTGACATAGGATCAGGGAACTGAGGCCTCAGCTTTGTCACAAACAGATGAGGCTCCTCACTGATTAAACTAATCACTGATTAATATGTGCATGTATGTGTGTGTGTGTGTGTGTGTGTGTTTTATTTCAGGAGTGTGTATGCGTCTACATGCTGGAGGGAGAGTCGAGGCTGCTGTCAGACGACCCGCCGCATGAACTGCCACAGGAGGGAAAGATCAGGTGTGTAACATTTGTGTTTCTCTGTGCGGCAAGTCACAGATGCTTTCGTCTCAGTGAATCACTGCTGTGTGCTGATTTGCTGCGGCGCTGTTGAGGATGGCGATATCTAGAGAGGCAATAGAACAAGGGAGGGGAGACGAGGAGGGGAAACTGAGGCGGCTGTGTGAAAAAGCAGATGCCACCTGAATGAATATGAGCTGCTTGGTCCAAAATCCCATCATCAGCTCAGAGACAAACATGTCAGAGTGACAGATCTCATCATCTAGAACCACAAGGACCTTATCTGTCTCTCTTGTCCTTCTGCTTTTACAGCCACCTACTTTTTTCCTCACTCAATCTCTAGCATTCTCTCATTAAAACTTTTATTTTCCCTCTTATTAAACATCTCTGTGACAGCCTCTCTTCCTCTTTTGCCATCTGCTATTCCACCTTCCCATCTCACTGGATGAATGTGTCTTCCTTGCCCTTCCCTCCTTCACAGCCTGCTCTTTCCCCCATAGAGCCACGGAGCCCTAATCCAGTTGTGTTTCAGTGATTCTACCAGCGGCTCCCTCCTTCCTCCTCTCCGGTGCTCCTCTTTCTCTAACACCTTCAATCCCTCTCCCTGTGGAGGCATTGCAGGGCTAATAGCCGAGGTGACGGTGCCCTCGGTGCCTCAGTGAGACACGGCAATCCTCTCTTCTCTTAAGTGCTCTCTGAAGCTCTACAACTCCGTGTGTTACTGCGACTGGGCCAAAAACCAATATTACATTATTGATGAAACTGTCTGTTTGTCAGACAAGGAACCCATTTCCTACACCTCATTGCCACACAAACACAGGATCCCACACAAACATGTTTATGAGAAACAAACATGCAAGGACAAAAGCACAGAGCATATGTGTACACACACACGCACACACACATTTGTGCAACCGCTGCACTCACACTCACACGTGCTTGCACATGCATTTGTCAGCGCTGCATCCAGACTAGATGTGGTGGGGATATTAAAAGACCTACAGGGCACTGTTACTTTTTCTCCCTTCAGTTCACCTGCTTATATAAGCCTGTTATCAAGACCTTGGCACACACACGCACATGCACTCACACGCACACACACGCACACACACACATGCACACAAACATACGCATTGAACCCTATCTGAGTGCTAGAAGGCCGTGTTGACTGAGCCTCATTCCAGCCTACTTTCTACTACATACAAGCCTGTTAACCAGACCTTGAAACACACACACAGACACACAAAAATGCACAAACAATTTTCAACCCAAGACAACTTCCATAATTGTTCTTCTAAACTATTTGCTGGACAAAAGATAACTGAACACTTGCAGCCAAGCGAGCTATTGTTAGAAATACCAGAGAAGTCCAAAGTCTAAAAATGCAGCATACAGTGATAAAAAGAAGACATGCAATGTACAGCTGTTTTGATTTGTTGTTGGTTTTTTATTTCCGTTAAAGTTTAAGCTAATTTAAAGTCTCTGTGAAGTGTTTTTAAGTAGTAACCGCCAAGCCAAATTATATTAATTAAAAAAAAAACTGTGTGAAAATGAACCACCTGGACAAACAGACCTGAGTTTGTTTTAACCGAACAGGGCAGAAATGATAAACGTGCACCACAAATAGAGAGCGTTTTCATCAGTTTGAAGCTGAGAACTGAGCCACATACGAGAATAAAGTGAGCACACAAGCCAACTTATGCTCAATAATGTCAGCAGAACAAGAGGATGAAGGTCAGAGAGCCTCATTCACCAGTAGCAGAGTATTTAATGAATACTAGTTGTCTGAAAGTTTGTAAAACTATTAATCACTGCAGAGGTGACTCACGATCATGCTGTAGAACCACCATCATGCTAATGTGCTCTATATTTATGACAGTGTTAGAGGGAGGGGTCCTGCAAAATATAAACCCAGTGTGCCATTGAGCCATTATTTCCGAAGAAACACAAAAATAATTAAAAACAGATTAATGGTCCAACTCTCCAATTCATTGCTACACAGCAGGCTTTTCACATGTTTTTGAATCTAATCTTAAATTTACACTAAATGTATAATCGCCTACACTTCATAAATATAAAAAAGTCTTTCTGTCTTGGCGTGGTCTTCAGTGCTACTACGGTGCAAAAGAAATGGATAATAGTCCAAATGTCTGTTTTTAGTCTCATATTCAATTCACCACAAAACACAACCAGGAGGCACCAAATCCACAGCGGTAAAATAGTATTATATATATATATAAACTCTGATCAGCCACAACATCATGACCACTGGCAGGTGAAGTGAATAACATTGATCATATTGGTACTATGTGCTGTTCTGATGGAAAACGTGGGATTTTACCATCCGTGTTGATGAGACTTAGACACCCAAATAAACATTGTCCCACAACAAACACACTCCCTCATGCTAATAGAAATCCCAAATGTCACTGGCCTACCCCTGCAGGAAAATGCACCCCACCACATGGAAACAACATCAACCAATCAGGAACATGTTGAGGAACATGACAATGGACCAACATGTTGATTTGACTTCCAAACTTCCTACACCCCATTGTGATCAAGCATCAACAGGATGCAGTGGAACAAGTTTGATTGACAGAGGCCCCACTGCACAAGCCAGAGTACCCAAAGGATCCAGTGCCAACATCCTGGTTCCAGACCCCATAGGACACCCTGAGAGGTCCTCTTGTCCATGCCCAATGGTTCAGAGCATTTTTGATGACATAAGGGGGACCAACACAATATTAGGCAGGTGGTCATAATGTTATGCCTGATCGGTGCATATATACATATAATAAGTGAATATCCAAGCAAGCAACCTCTGCCACGCTGCCCGGCACTCAGATTTTTTGGCAAGGTGTGCAGCACAATGGTTGCATACTGTGGTAAAGCAGTTCCTCGACAGAGCTGTATATTCTAAAACGTACAAACGATCAAATTCAGAAGCAATAGCAGTTTTATAAGAGCTTCTCCAGAACTACTAGAATCAGACAGGAATCGTCTTTATCTGTCACCTCACACAGAAAAACACCATACAATATCTTAACTGCGTATATTTTAAGAAAGACTCACAGACCCACAATTAGTCTGAATTAGCACATTTACCAACCATCAAATGATTGTTCTCCGACAGAAACATGAAGTCATTAACACCACCCAGATCAGTTAATTATAAGTCACAACTGCACATTACTGTGGTCTGTTTAAATGTCCATGTCTAAGTACTGATGAAGCTGACTGTTGCCACTGTCCACCGCTGCAAACTAAACAAACCTGACACCGCTCCAGCTCTGGCCTATATGTTCTCCCATCTGAGCCATTGTTCCCGCTAACAGCTGCTGTTACCTGGCCGCCAGGTAACCGCATTGTACTGCGGGCATGTTTGTGAAACTTTACTTGACCTATTTTTGTCACACACCAAACATACATTTTTATCATCTAACACATATAACATCACGTGTGCTCAGATAATACAAAATAACAGCATTGTTCCTGCGGCTCCTGGGTCATTTGTTTTGCTGTTTGCTGTGCCCAGAATGAATTGACTTCATGATCGTGCAGGAAACCGGCTTTGAACAAATACATTACACAAAGGTCAACTGTATTTGCCACAACAATAAAATACAATGGGGGTGTTTTTTGGCTGAAGTGGACTATTTCTCAGTGAGCTGAAATAAATGGACACTTTTAAATCAATGCACCATGCAGAGATTTGGCTGCAATGGTTTGAAGGGATTTCAGACTCTGTGAGCGTGTAATAGAGTGACTGCTGCTGCTGCTGTGTGTGTGTGTGTGTGTGTGTGTGTGTGTAGCTGCCAGAGAGTTCAGTTGATTGTTATGTGAAGCACATTCATATTGAATTTACCTGTGTGCATGAGTGAAACTATTTCACCATTTTTCATTTCCATATTCATGCCTGTGAGTGAGTGAGTGAGTGCATGTGTGTGTGTGTGTGTGTGTGTGTGTGTGTGTGTGTGTTTACTGAAGTGTGCAGTGCATGTGTGTGTCTTTGGCAGCAGCCAGTCCAGAATAAACAAAACCTTGTCTCATATTTTAGCATGAAAAAGCTCCTCTCTGTATTAAGTATAACACACACACACACACACACACAGAACTACACCTCAGCCATCATCACACCTGGCTTCACACCTGGCCAGCGCTCTCACAGACACACAAATGTCTATATCGAGTTCATATAATTTCGTGATGAATAATGCTCCTATTCAGACATGTTTTGGTTAGTGTCGATGAACACAGCGCGTCTGGTTTTGCCATTGTGTTTCCTTTTGTTCCAGCTGTCCTCAAAACCCCCTTTTTCCTTTCTGTCTCCCCTCAGTCTGACTCTCTCTTGCTCTGACTAATGTCACGTAGGTAACTGTCTCCCCCAACTTGTATCTGTCTGTTTCAGGAGCATCGCCGACCAGCTGAAGCGATGTCAGTGCGCTGGCCTCCCTCCATCCGAACTGCCAGAGCAATGCAGGATCTACATCGCAGCACCGCTACCAGCCCACAGAAGAGGTGTGATTTTAATTCAGTGATTCAATGATGCTGGTGCGCAAACAAACAGACCGACATTGGAGTGTGTTTTGAGGATGTATGCGCCTGTGCATGCATGCAAGCAGAGCGAGAGACGTGAGAACGTGGGAGGAAAAAAAAATAACAAATGAAAGGAGGCTGAGGTAGAAGTAGCGAACAAGAGATGATGATTGCCGGGGGAGAGGTATTGAGCCGCGTGGGCAACAGAATTGGACAAGAGACCTCAAAAAAAGCAATGAAAGGTCTGTGATGAGAAAAAAAAAAGCTCAAACGGATAAACTCTGCATACCTCTTCAAATTAACATGTTTTGTTCTCGCATAAAGCACAAAAAGAGAACAACCTGAGGGATGTAATCATAGACATCCTCGTGGCGAGTATGCTTGTTCTGTGGATCAATACAAACCACTGAGCATTCAATAACGATGCACAAATAAGCTTGGCACCGATGGGACGAGCACATCGCTTGGTTTGTTTTGTTCCCTGCCGTCCACATATGGAGAAACAATCACTTCGACGATCAAACTTATTTTCCTCATTAAGATCTGCTTTGGCAGTCAATGAGAGTAACAAATTAAAGAGAAGAATAAACAGCGTTGTTCAAGGACATTAGGTGCATTTGGTTCTGAGTTTTTCTCCTGCATATTTCTATTAGTTTTATAAGATGGAGAAAGAACAAATAAGATTAAGAGCGTGACAAGGACATGGAAAGAAAATTAAGGAGGCCGATAAAAGGGCCTCGAGTCTGAATCAATGCATTATGTATTCTGAATGCTTCTTTCTTTCTTTTTTCTTTCTTTCTTTCTTTCATTCTTTTTTTCTTTCAGCCGTCGTCATTCCCATCTTGGACCAGGACCAGCACAAGGTCATCGCTGTCCTACTGGTGAGTCCAGGCAGCCAAGGACACACAACAGAATTTAAATAAATTAGTCAACCGAAGTAATGACTTCAGTCAAGACCGATTATATCATCACCTTTACGTCCTCCTTTACGGAAAGGTCCAGATTGCTCAGCCAGCACCGGTCAAGCTGAGGCACTGGACTGAATAGTATTTTGCTCATTTTTCACCGCTCATGTCTTTGTGTGTTGCAGGTGGGCTGTAATCCTCTATCTGATCAGGATGAAGTGCATCTGAATGTGCTGGAAAAACATGTAAGTTCTCCCTCCCTGTCCGTCTGCCTTGGATACGTGAAAAACATATTTGGCAACACTAGGTACTTTGTTGGAAGAGTTTACTCTTATTTAACCAATGTGTTTGACATAGTAGTTTTTTACAGAAGAAAAGCATAGCATGTGCATGTATTGGATCAGAAAGTTGGATCTTTGTAAATGTCCATTGTAAACTAGACACATAGATTCCCTGCCTTTGAAAAGCTGTACCTAAACAAACACAAACACTTACAGAAAATACACAACAAGGGTTACATATACACAGTTTAGCCCAGGATTAATCACAGCTATGCCAAAATTTGATTTACAGTCAATTTTTATTTGACCAGTAGTCTTTTTCAAGGTGGAAATGTCATTAACAAGTAACAGAAGCTGGTGAATCATTTTTGTGTTTTCTATCCCAACCCTATCTGATTCTCAGTAATAAATAGCAAAGTCTTTATCTGCCACCACAGCAATCAAATGGTTCTTTGCTAATTAGATTTTTGCATGTCTCTACTCGGAATTTAGAGCACCCCTCTTTTGAGACTATCTTCAGGTCCTTGATCTTGGAAGTCCTTTTGATGCCATCACTCTGGTTCTCAGATTCTTAATGGGATCAGGATTCTGGATTCTGATTCTCCAAAATGTTGATAGTGTGTTTTTTTTCTTGGTGTAATTTCTTGGTCACTTATCTATATGTTTTAGTTTACTGTCTTGCAGAATTTCTGATGTTTTTTCTCCACAATCTTAATATTGTCCTCTTTTCTCACCTTGACTTTTGGCGTATTGGTTGAAAATCATTCCTAAAGCCATCACATATCCACTGCCATGCTTGACTGTGGGGGCAAGAGAGCCAAGGCTTACTTCTGTGTCCAGGTGAACCTTTGCAAAGGCTAGACAATCTTTTGTGTGCCAGTCTTGGAGAAGTCAAGCCCTCCTTGGTCTGCGTCCAAGGAGACCAGCAGTGTCTGCTGGAGTGTCTGTCTTGACATGTTGGAACTAGAGCAGCTCGGATTCATCAGGATGGTCTGGGAGGTGATACTTGAATACTTCTTGGCCTCTCACACTACCACTCCTGCCAGTGCACTTTTGGCTTCCCACCACACCCTTTGAGATTTTTCAGAGTGTGGAACTGCTTGTACTTGGTTATGCTTTGCACTGGGGCCAGTGGCACTTAAAAACACTTGGATATGGCTTTATAGCCTTTCCCTGTCTTGTGAGCAGGCATAATTTTTAACTCTCAGTGATGGAGCCTAATAGAAAAAAGCTCAGAAAATGACTGGTGACTGGATAAAGAAGTGCTGCATCAGCTGTTCTCAGATTATAATGTATCAGAACAGTCCAGAACATGATAGAAATTATCAGGACCATATGGAATAGTATAGAAGCAGAATAATCTCGATCAGTGAAAAATGATTTCAGTTTATCATTAGCATGCTTATCAGGTTTCATTTCCACCCTGAAGACAGCTACTGGCCAAATTAAAGTCACTAAAAACCAAAATTATGTGCGAGTTTAATTCCTTTTGGGCTTAACTTTATGTATGTATTTTTTAGATTTGGTATGTTTTAGCCACAAAAACAAGGATGGAATTTAAACGCTGAACTGCACAAACTAGAAAACTCTCTTTTTTTAGACACTCAAAATAAATTCTCAGTTATATGTTACTGAGAATAAAATGGAATAAAGAGAGCCTCTTTCTTCTTCAGCGCCCAGCCTCTAAAAACGAGTGGCCTCTGGTTGTTTTATATCTCCATGGAAAAGTGTGTGTTGTGATCACACGCACATGCTCAGTAGGGAATCCTGTGTGAGGCTGCTGTTGTTTACTTCAACTGCTTCTCAATTCAATTTTGTTGGTTTGCTGAAGGACTGGATGAAAGATAATAAAATATCATCTAACAGTGTTTTCTGTTTTCCTTTTCCTCTCAAATATGCCTTAATCTTAGCTAACATTGGTGCTTTTCTATGTGCTTTTGCAAAAACTCGAACGCCGTCACAGGTCTCAGTGGCATGTGTGCGAGTCCAGGCTGTTCAGGCATCCTACCAGAGGCCTCCTCTCAGCCCCTCACCCCTGCAGTCCCACAATGCACTGCTGCACCTCAACGTCTCAGAGCAGGACTACTGCGAGCTGGACCGCAACATTTTGCAACTCTGCGGTATGCACACAAAACACACACACAGATGGACGTACACCAATCAGCCAAAACATTATGACCATTGACAGGTGAAGTGAATAACATTGATCTTATTGGTACTATGTGCTGTTCTCATGGAAAACCTTGGATTTTAACATCCGTGTTGATGAGACTTAGACACCCAAATAAACACTGTCCCACAACAAGCACACTCCCTCATGCAAATGGAAATCCCAAATGTCACTGACCCCCACAGGAAAATGCACCCCACCACATGGAAAAAACATCAAACAATCAGGAACATGTTGATGAACATGACAATGGTCCAACATGTTGATTTGACCTCCAAACTTCCTACACCCCATTGTGATCAAGCATCAACAGGATGCAGTGGAACAAGTTTGATTGGCAGAGGCCCCACTGCACAAGCCAGAGTACCCAAAGGATCCAGTGCCTGGTTCCAGACCCCATAGGACACCCTGAGAGGTCCTCTTGTCCATGCCCAATGGTTCAGAGCGTTTTTGAGCCCATAAGAGGGACCAACACAACATTAGGCAGGTGGTCATAATGTTATTCCTGATCGGTGTATACATCCAACATTTTCCACACAAACATAGACGTCCTGCACAGTCACACACACACACACACACACACACACACGTTGATATATGAGGGATGAGATACTGTATGTTAATGGAGTCGGCCCCTCTCTATGAATTTAGATGGAGTCTGTCAGTGGCATAAGGGATGCATGACAGCTACAATGCGGAAACAGAATGCTTTGCAAAAACACTGTTTAAAATCTCATGCATAATGGAAGTGGACTTGCTAATGCCGCTCCAGACACATACATCAACATTGTTTACTCCCCGGTAATTGTCAACAAAATAAGAGTTGGTCTCCTCAGTCTGCTTCGCCTTTCTGCCTCTCTGTCGAGCTCTTCCCTTCTGTCTTCATCTGCAGTCCAGGCAGGCCTCCATCCCTTGTCTTGTCTTTATTATTAGTCCCTCTGTTAGCTGGTTCCCGGTCACCCATCCCCGACCTGGCTGTCTCAGTGCATCCCTCCATGGATTGCTTTCCGTCCACTTGCGTACATGCTCTGCATTCCCATTCTTCCCCTAACACCAGTCTGCCCTTGCTCATCTCCTGGTTTTTGCCTCCCGTCACTCTCTCTCTCTCCCTGTTCTCTTTCAGGTGAGCTCTATGACCTTGATGCAGCCTCTCTCCAGCTCAAAGTCATCAATTATGTAAGTGGCTGAGATCACTCATACGCTCCCACACACACATGGAGTTAAAGACGTACAGTACATGCAGAACAGAGCATCCTTCCAAGTGACTTCTTCCCCTCGCCCTGTCATTTCCCATACCAGGAGCTTTTCATCACACAATCACTTCATCATTCTCCTCATAGTGTGCCCCCATCCTTATAGATGATGCACTCTGTGTAAAAAGCAGAGGAGCAGAGGGAGAGGTGTAGAGATTGATTACAGCAAAGGAAGAGCTGTGAGGGGGAGAGAGAGCGGAGTTATCAGGCTTCAGCTACACTATCTGCAGATATCCCGACTACATGTTAAATGTAAGGAATTATTCGCAAGTGAAGAAAATATGAGAGAGACGAGGACACAGCAAGAGAGACGAGGGAGGTTTGAAGGTTATGCTGCACCACAGGGATGAAGCTTCAGTCATAAGGGCTCCAGAGAAGACTAAAGGATATATGCACGTGATTTTTTTTTCATATATTCAGCATGAGGGAGTCGTTTGAATTTTTAATGCTGACTTTTGGTAAAGCACATGGTTAAGATAATGTTTGTTGTCACACCAAAAACCAAAAGTTTGGAGCTGAAACATTCAATTTTTTAGTTGATAAACAGAAAACTGCAGCTATTTTACCAATGAACCTTCTGAACCCTAAGTTGCTGTCATATTTTTGCTCCCTGTGGAATCATTTTTTACTGCACTATAAAGTCCTGCATCTCTATGGAATCAGTGCAGCCATGACTAGAAGTAGGCAGAAGTCAAGAATGAATTGTGTGCACTGTAACACAGTTATAATACCATGAATCATTTAAAAGAAAAAGTGAACTTTTGATTCTTTGATTACTTCTTGTACAACATATTTCAAAGTGCCCACAGCTGTTGTCAATACTGGGAAAATGGTGGCTCCACATACCAGAGATAATTCATTGCTTACATTTTGAATTTGTTTCCACCTGTCTGCACTGTGTAAACACAGCCTGCAGTTCAGCTGAAAACTTCCTGAATTTTTGTCATGCGACCATTGGTTGCATCTGAGTCCCTGACCACCGTTGCCCCAAGGAGTGCAGAATTTTTTGTTTTTTACAGAATCTGATTAGAGCAAATGATTCTTTTTTTGTCGAATGCTTAAATGAGACATATGTTAAAGCAATTTTGATGAAATATCACAATTTTAAGCATAGATTTGGTTAAGTTTCAGACAGCATGACAAGTCTGCTCTTTTTACATTTTCTCGCTCTGATAAATAGTGTAATTTCGTCAGTTTTTTAAAGACAAAAATTTGTCTTTAAAACATTTTTAAAGCCAAAACCTGTGGGTTGGTTTTGGGTGTCAGAGGGTTAATTAAAATTGTTCATTGTCAAAGCAAAAATGTGATTTGCTGCTTTTCTTTGCCTGAAAGTGAACTTCAAGGAAAATTAGCAGTTTGAAGGCTTATTGTTAATAATTGATGAAAAAGAAATCATGGACCAAAAGATTAATGGAATAATCTAAAAACAAATCAAACATTTTATTTTTAAAAAATGTATTTTTGAATATTTAGGCCAGTTTTTTGTTTAAACAGTGAATGGGACTCTTTTATCTCTCACAAGAGATGATTTTGATAGAAGTGAAACACCAAAAGAGAAATTAATTTTTCATTAAAAAAGTCTCCCGTGTCCTTGCAGCAGAAAACTCAAACCTTTTCGTTGCTTGGAAGAACAAGTTAGTGTGAAAATGATTATGAACCAAGCTGGTCAGGTGTCTGTATAAAAGGTTGAGTCAGACACACCTGACCTTCTCAGTTTCTCTGCTGTCTTGGGAGCGACTCAGTGGAGTTGAGCAGCAGCGCTGTAGCAGAGCAGCCTGCCTGCACCACATCATCCTTTGATGCCTTGAAACCTGCATTTGAAGTATTTTTCCTCCATCTGAAGGAAGAGAGAGAGGAAGAGGTTGTGGCGGTGCAAAAAGACTGCAGGGGTTTAAAAATGTATTTTGAATTGGACATGATTTGTTTCGCCTGTTTATTGTTGCAGTTGTAAAAATGGGGTGAAGGTGGGGGAGGAGGCGGAGGGAGGGGAGGAGAAGGAGCCGGGAATTGTTGCTTCTGAAGAATCCTCAGTTTGGTAGGAAGAGCTCGGGGCGGCTCTTATGGGATTAACAGTATTTGGAAAAAGGGGTGGAGGGGCTTATTATTATACGTGGGTGCAGCAACATGCTTTCTGTGTGTATGTCTGTGCTCTGTGTGTGTGTGCACATGTGCGTATGTCAAGTGTGTGTGTGACTCGGGGGCGAGTGTGTTGGCAGTGGCTGCTGTTTATTCCTGTCCTGCTTGTTCTCCGTCCAGCTCTGTGGATTACAGAGAAGAATGTTGGGTGAAGACGTACAGCTCCTTCAACTGTGTGTGTGTGTGTGTTGGTGTGCTCATATATACTCTTGTGTACCTTCAGCGTGTGTGTGCGTGTGTGTGTTGATGCAGTGTGTGTTTACTCCATCGAGTGTATTTCAGCCCATGAATGTGAATGAAACTTTTCCCATCACAGATAGCAGCAGGAAATTGATTGTAACTCTGCAGGCTTCACAGAGCAACAGCATCAGGGAGGCTGAGTGGGCACACACACTCCTTCATTTAGACACACACACACACACGCCAAATGTGACTTTGTCCTGTTTATGGAGGGATTTTGTGATTTCAGATTCAAAGCCAGACCTTGTGGTGAAATCGCAACATGATATCGCGTTTTATTGTATCTGCATTGTTTATGGGATGATCACTCATTAGAGACGTCACGAGTGAAATATGAGGAATCGTTAAAGTAAATGTATTGAGGAGTGTATGTAATTTATGAATACATGTACAAATGTTCATTATATACGAAAAATAATCTAATGATCCACACGTTTGGCTGACAGTCCCACATAATGGGTGGTTTTAACTTGTATTGATGGCAGATGATAGTCCTTATGGAGCTTCACTTTATCAGTTCATCTGGTTGCTCTTTACACAGTTGTACAGTTCTGGCTACAGACTCTCTCCACCTTTCTGCACTTGCATTTTGATTAATTTCCCCCAAAAGAGGCAAATACACAATAAAGAAAGTTAAAGATTAATTTCAGTGATAGAATTATTTTTTTTTTAATTTTCTATATATATATGTCGTGATAATATCATTATTTTTTGGTGTGTATCATACAACAATAAAAATTTTGATATTGTGGCAGCCCTACTTTGAGAATACAATTTAATTTCAATTTTAGCATAATTAAAACTCAGAATTCACTCCAGATGTTATTATCTTATACATTTAATTTTCCTGAAAATGTGCATCATGCTGATAAGGCTTTACAGTTCAGTGGTGCTACAAAACTGTGAAGATAATACTCAGTTTTTGCCACGTCCAACCTTTTGTGTCTTTTGTTGTCCGCTGATTTCTAATCACATCGTCACACCTCGGCTACACTCGAGAGAACCTTAAATGGAGGCTTTAAAAACAATCTGACCGAGCCTGATTTGTTGATTATATATCAGAGCAGATGTTGTGTTTGTGTTCTTTCTGCAGCTGCAGCAGCAGACTAACTCGCAGTGTTGCTGTTTGCTTCTGGTGTCTGAGGACAACCACCAGCTATTTTGCCAGGTATTTACATACACACACACACACACACACACACACACACTCAATTCTTTCCACATCTTTATCACTCATGTACACATTTGTTCTCATAATTTGTCGGTCTTTGAAATACCACACACAGAAAAAACACAGAAACACACACTGTTTTCTTCATCTCTCTCCGTCCCCAATGTCCCACAAACTCTCTCCCTCTCACACACCCACACACACACACACACACACGCACCCACATACATCCATCTACCCTTTTGACAATGACTCATGTACCAAAGAAGAAATTGTGCATTAACATTTGAACAACATGTGACTTTTGACCTCTGTGACCTTTAGGTAGTTCGGGACAAAGTCCTGGAGGAGGAGATCAGCTTCCCGGTGAGAAACAACACACAGTTATTTATTCACATAAATATTGATTTATTCATCAATTTCTTATTTGTTACCTTCAACGATTCCTGTTCTTTGTGCATCCATTTATTGCTTATTATGTGTAGAAATAAACTCAAAACTCGCCGGTGGGTGGGTTCAAAAGGCACGTTATCACTTAATTCTATATGTCTCATTTAAAACTGCACCAAAAACCCTTTACACTAACCTGATTGGGTAAAAAACTAAAAATTCTGCACCACCAGGAAGACATTAGTGATTCAGCTTTTCAATCACATGACCAAAATTCAGGGACTCTTCAGCTGAACTGCAGGCTGTGTACACGGAGCAGATAGGAAATGAGTATGAAGCCAAATAAAACATATGTAGTCAAATATCTAGAGTTTGTAGAGCCACTATTTTATTTTCCAGTATTGGTAAAACTTGTGGGCACATGGAAAAATTCTGTACACAATAATTCCACATTTATTCAGTTTTTGAAAAATAAAAAATCCATGAAATGATAAAATTACTTTTTCCTGTTTAATTGATTTATGGCATTATAACTGTCATACGGCACAGAAAACATTCTGAGTTCTCTCTACTTATAGTTTTGCTGTGTCCATAGAGGTGCAGGACTTTATATTGATATAAAAAAATTGAGCCCACAGTGAGTAAAAATGATACAGTAGCAAAAACTGTCCAGAAACTGCTTGGTGGAAGGTTAAACATACCTTCATTCAGTCAGTCATTTATTCATTATATTAAATATATTCCTACTCTGAGGTTTCATTAATTTTACTGCTGTAGTAAATAAAGGTACATGATTCAAGGGTGTTTGTTCACATATTATAATAAGAACACTTAAAATGCATGTAGCTCCCTTTGACTGACATGATAGAAAAACGCTCTCACGTGTAATCTTTTATAATCCTTGGCAGGGGTTATAATTAAAAAAAAATCTGAGCATGAAAAGTAATCACTTCCTCTGGGTCGCTCCCGTCCCTGGTTGTGGTGCACATGCAGCATTCTTAACAGAGGCTTTCCATTATGATGTGAATAGACTGTGTGCCTCGGGCTAAATGATGTGTGAAATCTTGATAATAGTTTGTGTCGAGAGATATTAGGACGCACACACACACACACACACACACACACATAAAAAAAAGCCTAGATGGGCTATTTGTGCTATTTAACAAGGGAGGTAATAAGCTTCACTCAGAATAAAACAGCCTTTATTTATATATTTTAGCCATGAAAGAATCTCCAGAGAATCCTTTTTAAGGATTCTGCTTTGTTCGTGTCTTTCACCCTCATTGTGTTTTTTTTTTTTACTTCACCTCTCTCCTTTTTCTGTCCTCTCTTCAGTTGATGTTTGGACGTTTTGGTCAAGTCGTGGAGAAGAAGAAGTCGATTACACTTCAGGATATTAGTGCTGTAAGACACTATGCCTGTCTATCTATCTATCTATCTATCTATCTATCTATCTATCTATCTATCTATCTATCTATCTATCTATCTATCTATCTATCTGTCTCTATCTATCTATCTATCTATCTATCTATCTATCTATCTATCTATCTATCTATCTATCTATCTATCTATCTATCTATCTATCTATCTATCTATCTATCTATCTATCTATCTGTCTAATACTTCTACCTCTATTCCCTCTCAGGAGGAGAAGAGGCAGCTGTCAAGCATGCTGGGCTGTGAGATCTCCTCCATGCTGTGTGTCCCTGTGGTCAGCAGGGCCACTGGTCAGGTGGTGGCACTAGCATGCGCCTTCAACAAACAGGGTGGACAGAGGTATGCAAAGGATTTATACTCTAAGTTGTTGCTTTTGGTTGTGTGTCCATTTCATGCAGAGTTCGACAGAAAGAGACCCTTACTGAAATCCTGTTCTTAAACCTTACAGCTGTTTGGAAACTCACTCTAACTGAGTCACTGATGCCTTAATGCCGGAATATGTTGAAAATACTGTGTTGCTGGTCTGAAGTCGATTTGGCTTTTCCTAATTCCTCAAGTGCTGACTCATGGTAGATATAAAGATTTATCTGACAGCGGCTTAAAGTGATGTTGGCATGGGGCCTGAGTGGTCAAGCTCAGATTTGTCAGCGGAGGCCGCACTGCTGTTTCCGCCGAAATCTGCAGCTAACCATCAGGTTGCACTGAAGGCTGTTCGCAAATAGGAAAGGACTGAGACACTGAGAGCAGCCCTGGAGCCAGAGCAGAACAGAAACACTGTGCAGTCCTTGTCGGGGTTGTCATCAGACGGTGGTTTTTGGATACAGTAGAGCTGTGCAAAACCATGTGAAATTACCTTTTACCCACTGAACCTCAAAACAAACAGACAAGTTTGAAATTCAGTTCTTCTAAAATAATCACCAAAATTACACCATTTATCATAGCAAGCAACTGTAAAAGCAGAAAGAATAATCAAATTTTCAACTTTCTGGCAGTTCTTGAACTAATCATGCGTGTCAGGATGCTTAAACAAATAAAAAGCTAAAAATTCACCAAAAAACAAAGTATTTTCTGTAACAAGATTCTGTAAAAACAAGAACTTTTTCTCTTCTCCTGTTTTGGAGAAACCTGGGGGCACCTGGAAAAATATTGTACATGCTGATTCCAGGTTTTTCCAATTTTAGGAAAACAAAAGAATTTGAGAAATGAATTTGTGATTTTTTTCTTTTTATGATTAATGGCATTTTAACTGCATTGTGCTGCATAAGAGAGGTTTCTGAGTTCTCTCTCATTCTAGCCACGCTTGTTCTGTTTCCATAGAGGGTCAGGACTTTATATATTGCAGTGGAAAATGAGCCCACAGTGAGTAAAAATTGTGACAGGAGCGGTAAACTCCCAGAAGCTGCTTGGAGTTCAGAAGGTTAAACATGACAGAAATGCAGGTAATAATGGATCCCAAACAAGAGGCACAGAAAGTGTGAGTGTATGTGCAAAATGAAGGAGTAATGGAAAAGTGGTTGCCCTCTAAAAGGCAGAAGGTGTGACACATGTTCATGCAGGTGCTGCTTTACGATGAAAGTCTTTAGATTTGTACTAGAGTCACGTATACAACCCGCAGAGGCGATCTGATTTTCTTTAAACTCTGGATGGCATTTAGACGACAGAGCAAAACACATTTCACATACACAGACTCCTGACTTACAGGCGTCTCTTCTGTCCGTCTCTTATAGATGCTGTAATGCAAAGCTTCTTACCTCCTCGGATCACAAAGCACAAAACACTGGCAGATTACATTTACAACAAAAGCCTGCTTGCAGGATGTTATGTCTTTTCAAGTTACCTATTAAAGCCAGTTAGTCACACCACAGCACCAACTTAAAAACACAACAAGGATAAAAATGTGTACAGCCAAGCAGCGGATCTGTGCACAGGCTTACAAATCATGCAGAGCTGAAAAGATCATCTGAGTGCTGACATTCCCTGTGAAACTGGAAATTCTTTGATCAGTTCTTGAAGAAACTGTTGATGATGCAGAGTGTCTGGAAGGGCAACACACAATGACATGATTCAGGGAAACGAGGTGCATTACATTTGATCAGTTGCCAGCTGTGCTTGGCTCACCGAAGTCCACTGATCTGCACATTTCCCACTGGATTTGAGGCCCTGCATCACAGAAGACTCCATTTATATTTAGTTAAATGTCCAATTCTCACCTATCCACAGGTGATCTGGCTGCGTCCCATGTCCGGCAGCTGTCTGGATTTTGACAGAAAATCCACATGACCGGTCCGCCTCTGAACGGATACCATGGCACATTTGAGCTTGTGTCAAATCACCCCCCTCTGTGTGTGTGTGTGCGCGCGTGAGGATAAAATCTGTGTGTGTGCGACCAGATGGCTGCGATGATGATGGCGATGTGATGATCTGGAGTCAGGTCATGAGTCTAACAGCAGCGGGTGGCTTGGCTGCCTGGTTTGGCACCATGTTTTGGCATGTATTTGTGTGCGCGCACGCTGCCAGGAGCACTGCTGCTATCTCCTGAATACAGAAGTCTGTAAAAACGCACTCCAGTTGTTTGTTTCGGTGTTTGCGAAACAGTCTGAAAGTGTGAGGAAACTTATTCTGTACGTTGTTTTCACACAGATGCAGGCGCTCACATACAATCCCTCTCCTTTTCCTCTGTGGAAAGCCTTAGACAGATGAGCAGTGATCATGTCCTATAATTTCTTCCTCTGCCAGTGGCACTGATGACAGAGCTGGCATCTCATTACCATAGTAACAGCAGCAGGATTATGGTTGCAACTGTGCATGTAATGTGATAAATCTATCCTCTGCTCCCAGCACAGTCATCCAGATTTTAGTAAAGCCATATATCTCAAAGAAACATCGCCTGATCATATGGATTGCATACGCATACTGCATATTCAGACTTTGCCAGAGCCTTTTCTTGCCTCCTAAATGCATAATTTGGCCACTTAACCGAGCACACAGGTGCTTGACGACACATTGTGACTCCAGCAACAGGTCCATAACTCAGTTCTGGTGCCAAGCAGGTGCACAGAAAGCATCGCAAACACCAGCAAGTCTTTATTTTTTTTTTTTTTTTTACACAGAACACGTTGAGAATGAACAAAGATGATGAACTCAAATAAACCTGCATCCTGGAGATCACGGATGCACAACAACCAAGATGAGTTGAGCAGTGTTGGGGAGGGCGAAGCTGTCGGTTGTTGGGTTTATTCCCAAGACGTGGCGGAAGCTCAAAATGTCTGTGTCACTGTACAACTGCAGCCAACCTCACAGCAGCATCGCAGCAGACCAAACAGGATGCACACAGTCCCATTGAGCAGGCGTGTTCATAAATATAAATACCGGTTTCTGAGTGGGAAATATTCTGTGCTTTTTCACTGCATGCGCCCAACTTCTCATGTGTGGAAAGCGGCTCCCACTGGTTGTTATTCCCGCTGTGGAAATGGAGACTATATTCGATCATAACTAGCTCATATCAGAGGAAATTATTCTCCCTCTTCTCTTTTGTTCTCTGTAACTCTGCTCAACGTCAATCATAAAGATTTGTGCAGCTGGTGGCAGCGTGAAAGCAGTTACCCCAAAACTGAGCCTATTAAGTCTTGTCTCTAATTCCTTTGAGTCTGAGCTGAGGGCATGAAAGCCTTGAAGCGATATACTGCCCCTGACCATAATGTGCCACTGCCCTCTGTAGGCAAAGACACATAACTGACTTCAGTTCCTCACATCTCTGTGGTCACTGCGTTGCCTGTTTAATGCCACATTTAATGCCACATTTAGTTCCTGCAGGAGAGCAGAATTTAGTTTGTTTTTGCAGTAACACTCAGCATAGTGGTGAGTCTTTTTCATCTCTTTTTGTTTAGTCTACAGCTGGAAATCTGCAAGGAAAGATTATTTTCACTATCAGTCAATCTACAAATTAACAACCAGCGTCTTTGCCACTTCCCAGTACATTAGCTGTTAATTAACAGATCTATGAAATGCAGTGCTGGAAAAAGTATGTAGTTATTTCAATTACTTAAATAAAAGAACAGACGTTTTCACTGCACAGTTTTAAAGTATGAAAAGTATTCAGTGTCTTAATATATGATGTATGTCCCTATATTCTAATATGCTATAAAAATGGCTTGCGAAAGATTGTTTAATCGATAACATCACCACCATCATTCATGAAATGACCATATGTGCTTAAAGTGTTTTATAAAAAAAATTAGAAGTTGTTGTCAGATAAATATAGTGTTGAGGAAAGTGCAATAATCTCTCTATGTATATAGTAGAGTGGAAGTACAAATGGTATCATGGAAATACAAAAGTAAGCTACAAGTACATTAGAATGGTATAGTACATTAAATAGCAATTCATAATGAAATGTACATATATTCAACCACAGATAAACAGATTTTAAAACTGGTGAAAAGTGTTTTTGCTGAAGTCCAATCAGAATAAGTCCAATCTAAAGCTTTTGTGCAACCAACAGTGTGAAACCCAAAGATTGTCAGTTTACAAGGATATACGGATCTTTGTAGCTGAAACCAGAGAATATGTGGATTTTTGTTTTGTTTTGGATTTTTTTCCTTTACAAGGGAACATTCACTGTTTGTCAAATCAACTATATATTTCATTTTTGTCTGTTTGTTTACATTGATTGTTTCAGTTGTACTTACACCGATCAGGCATTACATTATGACCACCTGCCTAATATTGTGTTGGTCCCCTTATGTGCTCTAAAATGCTCTGAACCACTGGTCATGGACAAGAGGACCTCTCAGGGTGTCCTATGGGGTCTGGAACCAGGACGTTGGCCCTGGATCCTTTGGGTACTCTGGCTTGTGCAGTGGGGCCTCTGTCAATCAAACTTGTTCCACTGCATCCTGTTGATGCTTGACCACAATGGGGTGTAGGATGTTTGGAGGTCAAATCAACATGTTGGGCCATTGTCATGTTCCTCAACATGTTCCTGATTGTTTGATGTTTTTGCCATGTGGTGGGGTGCATTTTCCTGCCAGTGGCATTTGGGATTTCCATTTGCATGTCAATGGTCATAATGTTGTGGCCGGTTGGTGTATTTATGTATTCTAAATGCAATAATAGTGACATTAGATTGTCATTTGTTCAAACCTTAATTTTAAGCCTCAAAAATCACTGAGGCTTTTCTCATTTGCAGTGACATAGAGGAATATGCAAAGTTAAGATTTTAAAACAGGACAACACTCACTGACAAAAACTGTACACTGAGGTACACAAGTGCTGTCTTTCAGTAGTGAGAGTGTCTTGCTTGAAAATGTGTTCTAGATATTTCCATGTGTTCGGTGCACAGAAAGCTAAAACTGTATAGTATGAATATCCGATATTTGCAAATAAAGGCTCCAATATCCCACAGCAGCCTGTTAGTTCGTGTCTACAATCAGATGTGTGTGTGTGTGTTTTCCTCTGCAGACACACAGAGGCCGATGAGCATGCCATCCAGCACTGCTTCTGCTACACTTCAACAGTCCTCACTTCAACTTTGGCCTTCCAGAAAGAACAGAAGCTCAAAGTGGAGTGCCAGGTACTGCGCACTTCCACACACTCGCCGTATGCACACATAAATATACATGAAGCTGCCTCCTGAAGGGCTTTTTGTGTCCACTGTTTCTCCACACAGGCGCTCTTACAAGTGGCCAAGAATCTCTTTACACACTTGGGTAAGTCTCCTCTCTTTGTCTGTCTGTCTGTGTGAGGGGATGAAGGTTGTAGGACAAGCTGGCAGATATTTAAGCGATCGTCGAGTGAAACGGCGCACATAATTGAATGAGATATTACTGACCCTATAGGTGATTACACCCAGGATCATAATCATAAAATTAAAAGGCCATTTAAAGGATGGCTCCACCTCTCTGTCGTATAACCACACCGAAGCATTTCCGTCCTTATCAAACAGTAAGCAGGAGAATAAGTCATTGTTGATTCATCATGATTGCAGGTACAAAAATTGATCTTGTGGTAGAGCAAATTGCCTCTCACTGAACCGAACCCTTGATTACAAAAGCTCTTATCAGCCTGTGCAGCTGATTCACGGACACTCGTGGTGTAATCTCTGTTTCTGTCTCTCTGAGCTTTTGCTGTATCCGTTAATTTCCTCTGTTTTCCTTTTAATGCCTTCCTCACCCTCTCCCTCTCTCCCTCTCTGATTCTTTCAGATGACGTGTCAGTGCTGTTACAGGAAATTATAGTGGAGGCCAGGAACCTCAGTGATGCAGAGATGTAAGCCCTCTGATTCATCTTCAAAGGGGCATTTTATTGTGTGTGTGTGTGTGTGTGTGTGTGTGTCTGGGTATAGTACAAATGTCTTTATCTCCACTCGCAAAAGCTATCTTGGCAATTTGTTCTTAACTGACTTGCCTCATTTAATAAGACTTACTAAATGACCTGAGATGAAATGAGATAAAATGCTCTAATTTTCCCTGCTTTCTCCTTTACCTCCTCTATTTCCAGCTGTTCGGTGTTCCTGCTGGATCGCGTCAGCCACGAGCTGGTGGCGAAGGTGTTTGATGGCGGTGTGGTGAGCGACGAGGAGGTACGGCCAACAAGTGTCTGTTTTTTTTTTTCTCAAACACGCTTTTAATCTCTCTGTGTGAGTGTTTTCCACAATACGATCGCTTATCTTGCGTCTTCCCTGTAGTGTAGTGGTCTAAATGTGTTTGCTACATCAACAGAAAAAAATGGGGACATTTTATGCATTTATTAGAAAGTTTGGCACCAGAGCAAGACAGGAAATTATGGGGAGAAATTACATCCAGCACAGGTCCCCATACAGACTTTAATGGTGAATTTGCCCAATAATTAAGCAGCTCTGTTGCTGTTTCTCCCACATTTACTGTTTGGCTCTACTGCTGATGGTTAAACAGAGACAAAAAATGTGTATTTTTTTAATTAAAAAGTGTCTCAATGACAAACATTTGTGCATGTGTCAATGTCCGAGTGCAGAAGGAGTTTCGTATCCCGGCTGATCAGGGCATCGCAGGTCACGTTGCAACCACTGGTCAGATTTTGAACATTAAAGACGCCTACTCCCACCCCCTCTTCTACCGCGGGGTCGACGACAGCACCGGATTCAAGACTCGCAACATCCTCTGCTTCCCCATCAAAGATGAGAACAACGGTAACAACACAACACTGCCTTCACGCAAGCATTTCAAAGGACAGTGTGTTGCCAAAATGTTTCTTTTCTCAGATAAAGCTTCATATCACCTTTCGTACAGGTGCATGCAACTCAAAGAGAATTCCTAAAGAAATCATACAAAGGAAGATAAAATGCAATATAAATGAAATAGATGAAAAAGTCAGAAGCTTTGACGAGCTCAAATAACAGATTTTAAGTAGATATATTACACTTTAAGCTACTCTCAGATCCTTCAACTTTGTTTCAGCAACTTGGAGCGTAAAAAAAATCCAGCAGATGCTTCCTTCTGCTTTACTTTTACATCACTGACCAACTTACACTAAACAACAAATATCAGCTTTCTATCATATCATCAGAATTCATCGTATTTCAACGCTGGCAGATGCTTCGTTCTTGTCCGCTCCGGCACACCCAGTACCTTCTCTTCCTCTTTTCTTTTTTAAAAAGCAAAGCCACGTTTCCACACAGGTGTTCTCTCGGAATAGCACAAAGAGCGGTTACATCACGTCCTTGTGCCGAAATATGGAAGTGCATAAAGTGCACTTTAGACCATCTTCAGTGTGTTCCATACTTAGAGATTTCTGAACCCTCTGCTTCGTTTTGAAGGCTGCTTGCTTGCGTCGGAGCTGTGCAATTTGTCTTGATATAGAAAAATGTCTGAGGCTCGGGTTAACAGTTTAATTTCTGATCTTTTTTTTAATGTGCAATTAGGTTGAAGTCTAGTGTGAAATTAATTGAAGTTAGCAGACCTTTGACTCAACGTCTGTTCTGCAACTCTGGCTGTCTGTGCTTTATTTCCTCGTCCCTGCCTCTCACCATTTTTCATCATCATCATCTCATTCTCTGCCTCCATCCATCTCATTCCATTCATTTCCTCCCTCGATGTCTCAACTTTTCTTTTCCATTCTTCGTCTCCACTTTTATTTCTGTTCTCCTCCTCCTCCTCTGTAAATCCGGCTTCTTCTAGAGGTGATTGGCGTCGCCGAGCTGGTGAATAAAATGAACGGGCCGTGGTTCAACCGCTTTGACGAGGATCTGGCCACAGCTTTCTCCATCTACTGTGGTATCAGCATCGCCCACGTGAGTCTCCATAACCTTTAAATGTTCTGGTTGGGTATGTTGAGCAGCATGGCAAGGCATTAAATCGTTTCCAGTAATCTTAATAAATGCTGCACATTCGTCAACAAACTCCTCTGCTTTCGTTTGTTAGTGTATGGACATGCAAACAAGTTATAAAACCAAGGATATTAAGCATAAAATGAATAAACTCCAATGACTAACATCTTAAACTTCTCTCTTTTCTCATATGAAACATTAAAAAGGAATAAATGCCGCATTTCCTATGAGACACATTACTTTTCATACACACTGACTCACTGTAAACAAACTCATATCATTAAGTCAGCTTGATTTTAAATGATGTCATCTCTCCAAGTCCCATGAATTCTTACGACCACTGATTGATCTGACTGCTCAGAGACAAAATAAGCGTTTACAGTATGTCCATCATTAGGAGCCTCTTACTCTTAAAACAGCGTCTCGTATCTGGTCTTAATGCTGTTAGATTAGAGCGATTGATCCTGTCTGGCAAAGTGGGATCAGATCAGCGGGAGCAAAATGCTCAGTCGAAGGCAGAGCAGAGGGAAGTCTCGAGGGAAATCTGAAGAGATTCAGTCTGATGGAACTGAGTGGCTTTTGTGGTGCACTTCATAGGCTTTGTACGACTCCTGCAAACCCATTTACATACATTCAGCCCAACTGCTGTAGGTGTCTCCCGAAGACAGTCTGGGATGATAATGATGATCAAAAAAATGAGAGGGAGAAGTTCAATGTCATGAAGACATATAGTTATGGTTTTTATTGCTGTTTTCAAGTGTTTGCAAGCCTTTAACTACCTAATATATAGTCTTTGCTTGCTGTAAAACTACATTACTCAAAATGCGATGATCAAACTTTGTCATCGAATGTCTCTTTATTGCTGCTGCTTTCATCATCTCTTGCCAAAAAATTTCAGTATAACTTAATTTTTCTTTCTTGCCTCTAGTAATTCACTTCAGCAGACTTGCAATTGATTTGCGATATTTATGGATTTTAAGATGAATTAATTAAAAATTAAACTGATGGATGTAGATTTAAAAGTGATAATTCAAGCTTACAGGTGATTTCAGATAAAGAAAGAAAGAACAGTGTTTATTAGTACAAACAAACACCTGTGATGTGATATTTTATTCAGGGTTTCCGACTCACCTTCGTAATAACCAGGTCTCGTGGAGTCTGACCTTTGAATGACTGCAGGTACTCAATAGTTTATCTACAAGCTACACAGCTATTTGATTGGAAAAATAATTGCCTTCGAGGCGGCTCATTAATCATTAAAACACAACCAAATGCATTATTCATCAACGCTGCATCACGGTGTACACAGCTCCGTGGATTGTAAAAAGCAGCTCTCCTCGTGTTTTAAAATGTAAGCAGCGTTCAGTCTGAGTTTTATTGTTTCGCACGCCGGACAGAATGATGTCCAAAGTGTACTGCAAATTATGCTGCACATGTTAATCTGGAGTTTTTTTTATTTAAATATGAAGTCACAAACACAGGCCCAAGTAGATATGAAAGGGAAAAAGGGGTTTAGCTGCATGATTGACTGGTGATTCTTTGCCTTATTTTGAAAGAGAGCTCTTTTAGATGCCTAAATTCAAACACAGTCTCTTTGTTATGTCGAAATAATGAAAAATATGCAAATAGTGGCTCTGCAGCTGACCTGTGGATCATGTCGTAGCCAGGTATCTGTGTAATAATAATGTAATATGTGTTTGTTTCTCTAGTCTCTGCTCTACAAGAGAGTCCACGAGGCTCAGTTCAGGTCCCACCTGGCCAATGAAATGATGATGTACCACATGAAGGTAAAATCACACCTACGCGTCTCACTCTCCCTCACACACGGAAACACAAAGTATTTACCGGCGCTGTTAATATTATTTACTCCATATGATTCAGTATGTGTCCGTTGCAGGTTTCAGAGGAAGAGGTGTCCAAGCTGCTGGTGCCGGGGATCGATCCGGTGATGGAGATCCACCCGTGTTTCGCCGAGTTCACGTACACGCCGCGATCCCTGCCTGACGACACCACGCCCATGGTAAGGAAGGGAGAGGGTGTGTGCTGAAAATACAGAGATACAAAATGAAAACGCAAAATGAAAACTGATGTAACTGCTCCTGTTGTGTCTCTGCAGTGCGTCCTCAGCATGTTTGAAGACATGGGTTTCATCAACACGTACAAGATCGAAATGCACACTCTGGCCAGGTCTGACAACTGCATCGGTTTATACACTGAATATGAGAGTCTTTGTGCATGTGTGTGTGTGTGTGTGTGTCTGTTACTGGAAGTAGTCTTCTGATTTGCTTTTACTTTTTCTCTTTGGCACCAGTTTGCTATTTTATTATCTTGTTCTTCATTCTTGTCAGCGACTTCACAGTATGTTGGAGTAGATGGGCTTTAAGTGCTCTTAGGGCTGAGTTATCCTCACTTTTCTAGTCTTGTTACTCTTTTAAGACCCAAACTCCACGAAAAGAGTTGTCTAAAACAAACTGCTCGTGATGAAATCGCTCAGTATTATTAAATCTCAACACCAGTCTCCGTAATGACGCAGACGATACCGAGCTATATATATCTGTGTGAGCTGAAATGATTGCAGGTCTTTCAACAACTTGATTGTATGCCTCTCTGACTTTAAACCATTGGACTTCTTGCAGCGAGATAAAGACTAAACTGAGATCTTAGTTGTTGGAGCAAAACCTGAGAAAGAAAAACTCAACAATCCACCTTAAACAGCAAGGCAAAAGACAAATACCTTGGTGTTATTCATTCTGACCTAAATTTATTATGGTCCATTAGTAACATGATTAAAATATCCTGTTATTTCAAGGACCCCTCAGTGAAAATTAGGTTTTTAGCACATTTATGTGATGTGTTCTTGATATGCTGGAAGACTTACCATGTGAAGAAAAGCAGTCTAAACCTTGGGGGAGCATTTACACCTTGAAAGTGCAGGATAGAGGTGAAAAACAGACTTCAAGGGTGTCACACTTAACAGGCCTGAACAACTGGTCCTGTTAGTTTGCAGGGTGGGAATTTCTGCATCACTGGTCATTGGCGAATCTGAATCTGATTCTGATTCTTCTCCAATATTACACCTTGCCATTCTGTAGTTGAGAGTAGTGTAGTAGTAGCTGTAGGTGGGCTGGTGTGCTCGAGCCGCAGCGAGTGGAGATAGGCAGGGACGTTTTTACCGTTTAGGGTTACATCTGAGTTTTTTAAAGGCAGGAAAGGATTATTTTCATGAAAAGAACTCTAAAGTTTAATACATGGAGATGAGTTTTTAGGGGTTTAATCAACTATCAGAGAGCAGCTTTAAAAAAATGCTGCCAAAAATAGACTATCACTGGCCTAAGAAGACGCAGAAAAGTTAATACATGGTCTTCTGTCTGTTGTGTCGAAGGAAGATTCTGGTCAGCTGGTGCAGAAACAGCAGCACAGAACCAGACAGACCCCAGCATTGTTCTACCTTCCTCCTAAAATCTTTGCTTTTATTACCTGCCCGTCATAGAATTCATTTTAATTAATCCTTTTTTCTGGCTTTTAATTCACTGAATGGCTGACATATGTGCCTGCTCGGTCCCCAAACTCTTGATTGTTCCTGAGTTTAGAGCTGAAAGGCACAGCAGAGGCAGACTTTCTTAATTACACCTTAAAACTGTAGCGCAGTCTGCCTGAGGGTCGTAGGGAATCTAATTCTGTTGCTGTCAAACTTAGACACGTCTTTTTTGCCACTTTCTTCTTCTTAAGTGTTATTGCTTCATTTTGTCACATCCTTTTGTTTTAATTCAGTTTTGCTTCATTTTGTCCTTATTCTTTTGCTGTTAGGCGCTTTGTGTTGTATTTTATGCATAAATTGTGCTATATAAATAAAGTCTCTTGCTATTATGAGTTACATGTTTGTAAAGTAGGGGAATGATGTATCACTTTTATCGTGCATGTGTCACTGGCATCATGCCGAGGTGTGGACCGTAATTAAACTGCTGCCTCGCTGTCAGGTTCTGTCTGATGGTGAAGAAAGGCTACAGGGATCCTCCGTACCACAACTGGATGCACGCCTTCTCCGTCTCACACTTCTGCTACCTGCTCTATAAAAACCTAGGGCTGTCCAACTACCTCCAGTGAGTATACACAACTCTTAAACACGTAAGTAATTCATTTTTGCATTGTTAATGTCACACTTACTCTGCTTTGTCCCTCTGTCTCATAGGGATATAGAGATATTAGCTCTGTTTGTCTCCTGTATGTGCCATGACCTGGACCACCGTGGCACCAACAATTCTTTCCAAGTCGCCTCGGTGAGAGCACATAGTGTGTTTCTGCTTTATTAGGGAGTATTTGATGAATCATTAGCAGTGATACAAAGTGGAATTAATTAAGAATATTAAGTGCAGTAGAGCCGCACACCCGAAACAAAGACTAAAAAGGTGACTTTTACTGTAGATGCTGGGGATGGAGTACGTCAATAAGAGCCAGGCTCTGGGTGTTTTTTCAGTAATATTAGAGTGTCTGGTTTTAGCTCATCATCTGTGAATTTGCCCCAGTGAGACACTCGATGTCATTGTGATTACAAGCATGTTGCTCTGGCGCACAACCCTCCAGCACCCTCCAGTCCACACACACACCAGCTGGCATTACACAACAAAGGTCATTCGTCGTTTCATCAGCCTCTTTTTATGTTTCCTATTCTCAAATTTATATTAGAGCCGACACGAGCTGTTGAAGAGGAGCACTGCTGCATTTCATTGAAGGATGTTGTTCCGTTTGAATCAATACAGTGCGAACGCTGAAAGGATTCTGTTTCATTTGTCTGTCTTTTATTTTTTAGCAATCTGTGCTGGCTGCTCTCTACAGCTCAGAGGGATCAGTGATGGAGGTAAACTATCAAGCTTTAACAGTGTTTTTTCAGCAACATGTGGCACTTGTGACCCTATAAGTCTTTACTGCACATATTGTAGACGAAACCAAGAAAGCACAGTTTTGTCATTGGTTATATTAGTTTGCTTCTTCATAGTGGTCTCCCCTCATGTTGTGTTCTACTATGACATCTAGTGGTCAAAGTCAATGTTGAATTTTTGCAGCAGTTACAAGGGAATGCGAGGAATTTCAATTAGTCTTGCTTTTTGCATTACAGCATGACTCAACATTACTTTAAAGGCACTATTTTCAGATTGGCTCACACGTGTTATAACTCTGCTCTATTCTCCATAACAGAGGCATCACTTCGCCCAGGCCATCGCCATTCTGAACACTCAAGGCTGCAACATCTTCGAGAAGTTCTCCAGGAAGGTGAAACATGACATTCAGACATTGCAACAATTACGTCTCTCTTTTTTCTCTCTCTCTTATTCAGATTTCATATTCTTCTGTCGCTGTCTGTGCAAGCTAAAGATAATTTGATGCTTTTTAGGACTACCAGCGCATGTTGGATCTGATGAGAGACATCATTCTGGCTACAGATCTGGCTCACCACCTGCGCATTTTCAAGGACTTGCAGAAGATGGCTGATAGTATGTCCCAGTAATTCAGTATGCATGTCTCTGCTTTTGCTCCACACTCGTATCCCTGAACAGCTAAAGAAGGCTCGGTTCAGACGGTCCAATGCAGCAAACCATTATTTTCACCTTTCCTTAAATTGGAATAGGTTGATTTTATAAGAGACAGATATACAGTCAGTCCAACTACTGTACATCATCACCTCCATGTGTCGGTCTTATCTTATGCAATCTGTAAGAAATTTATTCAGACAATTTCAAAGGGTGATGCACCTTCTTTGAACACCAGTGTATGAGCCCATTTCCTCTGCAGAACGACTGACTTTTACATACCACACAAAAGGAGCTTTCTTACCCAACATCTTCATTAAGTGACTTATTTTACAGAGATCTGAGGTCAAACCTGCAGCATTCAGCGCTGACACTCCTAATAATCTGGTCTATTTACCCTCTTACATTGACAGTTGCTTACACTGTTACGTAATGTAATTGGCTGTAACCTTCTGGCCAGTGGTTTGTTACGGCTGAATGCAACCAATTATAAGTTATCCCGAGCGTCTCCTCAGTGGAATCAATTTTGAGCTGTAAAAGCAATTCAAGGACTTTAAAAAAAACCTCCAAATGAGTTTGCAACTTTCTCCGTGCATAATTTGTCAGTCATAGAAGACTAAAATTTCTGAACTCAACGCCAAATGGAATTAAACTGTGTCAAGGTGCCACGGAGGCATAACAACCTCTTACCAAACATGCAAACCGCACTTAAATGTGGCATCCATTTGTAGCTGTAGGTCATCAGTGCGTCAGTGTGTCGTAACTGGGCGTGTTGTTTTTTCTTAGATCCTTAGTAAGTTAATTCAGTTCAATTCAATTCAGTTTTATTTGTATGGCGCATATTTACAACACACGTCATCACATAGCGCTTTACATAGCAGAAAGAACAGAAAACAGAAAACCCAACAATTTGGATTCCCTATGAGCAAGCAGTCAGTGACGGTGGGAAGGAACCAAAAAAAAAACCCTAGGTTAGGGAGGGGGAAAAAAACTTCCAACAGAACCAGGCTCAGGGAAGGCGGCCATCTGCCTCGACCGGTTGGGTTGGGAGTGGGGATGAGGGGGGAGGGAGCAGGAGAGGTTGTGGTGTGGATAGGACAGCAGATGGAGAGGCCAGCGGCTGCAAATCAGGGATGTGGACATGTTATTGAAAGTTGACTTCCTTGTTTAAAGTGCTGTTTACATAGAGCGATGTCCTAATGTGTGTTTCAGAGGGGTACAATCCCAAAAACCGGACCCACCGCTCCATGCTGCTGTGCCTGCTGATGACTTCGTGTGACCTGTCAGACCAAACCAAGGGCTGGAAAACCACACGCAAGATTGCTGTCAGTATTTAGTCTATACTTTACACTATGCAGAGTGTGACCATGTGTTTAGTACAATATGTTGTTTGTTCATTTACACAAACGTGACCCATTGTTAGTGCAATCACCCTGGTAATGTGAATAATAAAATAAAATTTATGCTCAGTCATTCGTGCAGTACAAATTGTAAAAGTATATTACTGTAGGGAGTAGTGGTGATTATAGTGGCCCAACACAATGCATGTTGTAACGGTTCAAGCTGCTTGGTGCAAGTTCAAACAAAAAAGGAAAAAAGGCCTAATGTGATTACAGGACTGAAGTTTCTGACAGTTCATGTTCATTGAAGCTTCTCTTTCCTCTTTTCGTTACCACATTCCTGAAGATTTCCATTCGCCAGTGTCTGCACAGTGAAACAGCCCCCATTTCTAGGACAATAAAGATTATGAGATGCAAATCTGTGCAGCTGGAAACAACCTTTGAGCTATACTCCCATTATATTCTGTTCTGTGAGATCACACTACATTTAAGGATTATGTTTAATCTTGGCCTGCCCCCTTTTCGACACCATACCCCTAAACCGTGCCCTAAATCCTACACTCTCAATCTCCAAACACCTAGCACCTAAAGGGAATGCACTGTAATCCAGACCCAACAACACATTTCTGCCTAATTCAGTGGAGAAAATCATCGTACAATGTCTGGCTTGTATTGGTCTCAGTTGGTACATTATTTTCTCTCTGGCACAGGGATTAATGAAAACCAGGAATCACACCAAATATTGAAATGTAATGAAGGGGAATGGCGGTTTATCTCGGATTACAGCACTGTTGTGATTTAGCACGGTCCAGTTGGAAAATGAATAAAGCTCACAAAACCAAAAATTCAGATCGTGACACAGCAGCTTTGACTCACATATAATATTATTCTAAAGGCATAGTAGCTTGGAAATGTTATGTTGTTTTTAAAACTGGTTTCTGCTCATTTTAAAGGTCTAATTTAAAGGTGTTTTGTGGTATAGTATAAACTTGGAGGTGTAACAGAAAAACTGTAAGATAACTAGATAGTATTCGAGTTTAATTAACAAGCCAGTGAGAGTTCTACTGAACTACTCAATAGCTGTCTGCCTCAAACATTATATAATCCTGCATCCTTGCTCGCTCAGGGAGAAAGTTAGAAGCGATAGAAACTCTTTGTTTGTGCTGGCTGCCACGAGGTCAACTGTTTTGCTGTTCATCATAACTTGCAGAAAGAGTCTTCTTCCTGAAGGGGGCGTGGACAGTAGCAGCTCAGCTTCATTTAAAGCCACAGAACTAGAAACCAGACGTTACACAGTGACTGTAAACCGAGTCATGTTTGCAGTATTTTGAGCTGCAAATTGAAATCACAACTTTGCTGAGAAAAAAAACACAAAACCGTACCTTTAAAAGTTTCAAAATAAAAGTCCAGACTTCTAAACTGACAGTTGATTTATGCTTTAAAAGATATGTGTGAGACATGACATAAATGTAAACTGGATCTTGAATGGACTTAATCAGTGTAACTGTAAATATGCAACCGTGTGAACAGTAATAGACGTCTGCCTCTATGTATCCACAGGAGCTGATTTATAAAGAGTTCTTCTCTCAAGGAGATCTGGTATGTGTCACTGTACAGTCGCTGTTTAATGGCATGTGACATTACTTAACATGCAGCTGAAATTTGTGTTTATTAGACATTATTTAGCTCATTACTCATGTCTGCATTGTGTGTGTGTGCAGGAAAAAGCCATGGGGAACAGGCCCAGTGAGATGATGGATAGAGAGAAAGCGTACATCCCAGAACTACAGATCAGCTTCATGGAACATATCGCCATGCCCATCTACAAGTGCGTACACAAAGTGAAAGAACTGCATCCTCTTCTTTCCTTTAAGCATGGACCACTTTGCCATGGATCTATGTTGGTCCCCTCAGGATCAGTTCCACACACAAGGACAGAAGTTTAGTTTAAATAAGGCTGAAAACAGTCCAAAGAAATCTCAAAAAATATAGCAGCAAATTATAACCTGATTCTGAAGTTTCCTTTGTCTCTTGGAGCATAATTTTAGCATCTTTAGCTAACTGCTGTTGAGTTCACGCTCACCATCATTGCTTCCAGCAGCTTTTTAAAAGCTCTTTAAATCGCACTGTACACAGTTAGCGGCTCGCTGCTGAAGATATACTGCAGTGGCTTTTAGCAACTAAGTCACATATTTCCCTCAGGACATGGTGGAAAGGAAAACAGATAAAATTAGAGTGAATACTGAATTTACATTCATTAGGTGGACGCAAACACGACTCCAAATGAATGCTAATTCTGCTCCATGACTGCTGCAAGTGTAAATAATAAAGTGTTTGCGAACACACTTGCCTTATCAACCATTTAAAGTGATAATATGTTTACAACCCTCAAGTGGCCCAAAAAAAAATCACTTATTTAGGGTTTGGCAGCGCGGAATGCTGCATTTAAAGTAAATACTATATAAAACAGTTCAAATGAAGACATTTTGTTGTATTTAGTTTAATGAAGACATGAAGTTTAATTAAATGTTTTAATTAATTAAAAGAATGTGTAATTAAACGATCATTTGCTTTGGAACTGTGAAAATTTAACAAATTCCCAGACTGGGACTATTACAATAACAGCTCTTTAACCCTCCTGCCCCCACTTCCTTCTGTCCCTTCAGGCTGCTGTCTGAACTGTTTCCTGGGGCCACCGAGCTGTATGAGCGAGTGGCGGCAAATCGCGAGCAGTGGACCAAAGTGTCCCACAAGTTCACCATCCGTGGGTTGCCTAGCAACAACAGCCTGGACTTCCTGGACCAGGAGTACGAGCTGCTGCAGTCCCAGGGGGCTTTCGGGAGTGATGACCACTGCCTCAACGGTTGCCTTGACGACACAGAAGGAGGGAGGGGTCAGTGACAACGGCGGGCCTGCTGACGGTTTCGTGAAGTTTTCTGTCTGTGGTCCAATAAGAGGCTGAGGATTCCTTTTCGGCGACCCAAGAGGGACGGTTCTCTCTGCTGTCAATCACTTAGATGCTTAGCAGGCCGTGCAGAACGGACAGGACAAAGTTTCAAACTAACTGAATCAGACGAGCGATCTGAAACGAGGGGATCCATCTGAGCTGATTAGATGCTACATGTGGCTTGTGTCTACAGTTGAGGAAGGCAGAAGGTGGTGACTTTATCTTTTTCAGCAGCTATTCTGGAAAAATAGGTTTTTACCACTAGTCACACGTTCATTCATACAGTGCTGATCCTGATTAAGATTGTAAAAACACACACGCATTGACACACACATTTACATGCACATGCTGTTTAGACACACAAGATGGAGAGAAAAAAAAACATTCATTCTTATGGCAAAGACTACTTCAACATGTACTAGTGAGATGAAGTGCTATACTTTCTGTAAAATGTTTCATAATAGCTTATATTGATTTAAAAGGCTCAGCTTTGTTCAGACAAAAGCAGCTGCCATAGCCCTCACCTGATGCTTATGAATGCATGCTGTATGGACACCTCATGTATTATTCCTTTTATCTGAGTCAGTGTTGAGTTTCTCCACAGCTAAGAAATTATTGCAGTCCATTTTTATACCATCAGAACACATTTTTGTATTCAGCTCTTCTTATATATATATATATATATATATATATATATTTAATTAATTCATGACCATGAAGTTGTACAGGGAGTTTTCTTCATTTGTTAAGACAAATTTTAACCCTCATGTGTATCGATTCAGTTTTTCCTCATTGTTTTTGGTTTCGGGGGTTAAAGGAACAATTTGACAATCACTCATCGATGACAGTCACCGATCCTGGACTCTACTCCATGCATAAAGCAGTAAAAAGAACACACTCTGTCCATACTAATTGCATGTCACTACATCAAGTAAGCATTTACACCTCAAACAACAGCCACTCATGACCTAAAACCCACTTTCAGTTTTTTCCTCTCATCATCTTTCACACTCTTTTACACCTGTGTTATTTTATTTTGTTTATTGATTTCTTCATAAACTCACTTAGACAGAGAGCAACTGAAGCCCTTTAAAAGATCCATCTCATTCGTTCGTGTAAATGTGCCAGATTAGAGCGTGTTATATGGAGTGTGTCATATGGATCTGCCTTATTGCGCATCTTTGCTGCCTTTCTTAGAGCTTTTAATATATGAAAATTGAAATAAAGAGTCTGTTTAGTATGTATGTTGTATATTTGTTATAGACATAGTATGAGTACCAATGTGTTGACTGAATGATTGCCATGCTGAGAAGATGTATATTTGTGAAATAACTGTGTGAAGACCTCTCAGATGTCATGTCACTTCACTTCTTTCTATTTTATCTGTACCTTTGGGTGTTATATACGCAGGCATAAAAGCATTTGTTCAGTTCTCAGTGCACCTGAAACGTCCTTCTTTTTTTTAAAAATGAAAAAAGGAACTAGACATGTAGCCATCATAGAAATGACTCGTTCTTGAACAGTTCACTATTTGCTGCACTCCAAAGGAAATGTTTGGAAAAATAGAGTAAAGTTCTCAGATTGTGCCTCATAGAAAACCTGACATTTTTTGGGGGGGAGGGTGTTGTGTTACAATGCGCCATACTTAGTTGTACCTTCTAATGTTTAAACCAGGAAATGCTGCAGAGTCAAGACAACCACAGAATGGTTCTGAAGAGAAAATTCTCTAATGGACACCACTGTATGTAGGCTGCATGTGGAGAGCCAGCGAGCAAATGAGTGGATGGACGAGTGGGTGTTTGGACGAGAGAGAAAGCAGTGGAGGTAGTTGGTTTAAGATCAGGAGAGAAATGCTGGTGTAACAGGTCTTCACAAAGCTGGCGCTGACAGAAATGAGGCTGAACCTCAAGTGATCTGCTAGAGTTTCTTCTTCTTCTTCTTCTTCTTCTTCTTCTTCTTATTCTTCTTCTTCTTCTTCTTCTTCTTCTTCTTCTTCTTCTTCTTCCTCTTCTTCTTCCTCTTCTTCTTCTCCTCCCCTTCCTTTTATGCAGCCCCAATAACATAAATGTCAGTGAAAGTAGATGAAAGCAAAAATATTGCAATCATAGGATTTAAATGTATAAGTTGTCTTTGAAAGGCTCTCACGAGGGTGCATCGGTGAGGAAGGTTAATTGGTTCGCAAAGTGGTTTGATGTATGTGTTATACCTACACTGGGATATGCATTAGCTTGGCTGGATGAAAGCGTTTGATCTGCCTTGGTCTGCTTCACGGACTGAATATTTTTACTATAAAGTTTTTAAAAAGGGCATAGCTGTGTTTGTAAAAGAGCCACTCTTTCTCTTTCTCAAACTCACTCATGGTTTTCCCATTTCTATTATTTTCAAAACCACTGTTTCATATGTACCTGCCTTTTTTCATGTGCAATATGAAGTGTCTGCCTCTGTGACATTGCATAGATTCCTATGTAAATACCTATGCCTCTTGTTAAATTATTGCTTTAGGTCTGAGTTGCCAAAGGCTTTTAAGTGTTAGATCCTCGTGTTTCCATTGAGAAAAAAAAAGTCAATGGAGTGTGACAATTTTAATCCTAAAATGCCTATGAGAGTTCAGACCTAGGACCGTTTTCTATAATGAGTGTGTATCTGTCCTTTTTATGTTCATTTTAGAGAGTCAGGGCTCAATGTGCCAAGCAAACGTTTTCTACTTCCTGGCCAAGCTGCAAAGTGAAAAAACAGACGCAACTTAAAATATATTTTGCTCTCTAATGTTGCCGTGAGGGCTGTGTTCATATTTTCTGATACATCATGACAGCTTGTCCATGAAGTACGAACCCAGTCTAGTTCCCATCGTCACATAGCGGCAGGACTACAACCTGTGGTGTGACGTCACCGTAACGATCACCTCTGACATAATTGTTAAAAGTGGCAAAAATATAATTGCTGTAAATAACAGAGTTTAAAAAAAAGTTTCTTGATCGTCTGTCATTACAATGGGAAGTATTTCGATTCTGTAATGTATTTAAAGTGGTTGCATCCTGTTCTATTTCTTTTCTTTTTTTTTGCCAGGCCATTTTTGAACAACCCCAAAGCTTCTACAGAGCAGATGAAAGAAAACTACATGTGTATTTAGAACATACATATGATATTCTACCACAAAACCCAGACTGATCTAAAATGTATAAGTGATGCTTCTACTACGGACTAAATCCAGTCGTCTGTTAATTATTTGTTTCGTTGAGTTCTGAGTGCTGGTGGTCTTGTTCTCCTTCAGATGTAACGAACAAGAACGTTTTTTGAGACGAAGGCAAAATTGATGACATTTTGGATCTTTTTTTTTTTTCTTTCTTGGAATAAATCTGGTGAAAGGCTTCTTGGGTGTTGTCTCTACATGTGCACACACACACACCATATGCTGCGCAGTTTCACTCCACCATGACAGTGTGGTCGGTGCTTGTATCTGGCGACAGTGATTTAGTCATCACAGTGGCATCTCTGCTGATCCTGTTGGCCCATTTCACATACTGCATAAGCATGGCCAGACTAACACATCAGAGGCCTAAACCTACTACAGCCCACTACTGATTCTTCTGCCCAGCGTTTTCTCCTCTCTCTACATTCTGCCTGTAATTGAAATAAACTTGTCGCAGCTTGTTTATACTGTATCTAATGCTTGTATTATGGGATCTAGTGAGTACACGTCCAAATTGCATTTTAACAAGAGCGCCCCGAAGTGATGCAAAATTTAATTAAAAAGTAATTTATATCGGATAGGTATGATTTTGGAACTTGACATGGTTCCCTTTTATGCTGTGCCTAAAATTAAGTCTATTCCTGTGTGGGTACATTTGGATTTTATCAAGTTATACCAATTAAAACTAGACAAGCCTCGCTAAAAGTATTTTTTTTAAAATGGGTGGGAAATTCAAGCTATGAATGTAAGGTCAGATAGCACCTGGAACAAACTGAAAACTCATAGAAAAACATGAAGTGAATTTTGCACAAGGTACATATTTCCTTTACTAATTTAAGCTGACAGTGGTCCTTCTACATCATCAGTATTTTAACTTTATATTTCTATATGTAAATCACTTACCTACTTTTAGTTTCATAGAAGTTTAAGTGCAGGATTTTTACTTATCATGATAAATCTTCAGGGGTTTTACTGTAATATAATAATACAACAATACACCAATCAGGCAAAACATTATGACCACCTGCCTAATATTGTGTTGGTCCCCCTTATGTGCTCTAAAATGCTCTGAACCATTGGCCATGGACAAGAGGACCTCTCAGGGTGTCCTATGGGGTCTGGAACCAGGACGTTGGTGGATCCTTTGGGTACTCTGGCTTGTGCAGTGGGGCCTCTGTCCATCAAACTTGTTCCATTGCATCCTGTTGATACTTGATCAGAATGGGGTGTAGGAAGTTTGGAGGTCAAATCAACATGTTGGACCATTGTCATGTTCCTCAACATGTTCCTGATTGTTTGATGTTGTTTCCATGTGGTGAGGTGCATTTTCCTGTGGGGGTAGGCCAGTGACATTTGAGAATTCCATTAGCATGAGGGAGTGTGTTTGTTGTGGGACAATGTTTATTTGGGTGTCTAAGTCTCATCAACATGGATGTGAAAATCCAAGGTTTTCCATCAGAACAGCACATAGTACCAATATGATCAATGTTATTCACTTCACCTGTCAGTGGTCAGAATGTTGTGGCTGATCAGTGTACAAGGTAATGTAATTAGAGCCATACACACCATTCGTTAAGCCACATTTCTATATGATCATTGATGCATCAATATGTAGCAATACTTTCATGTTGTAGCTGATGGACATGGAGGTAAATTTAACCAGATTAGACATAATTTTTAATAATTTATTATCATTTTATTACACATAATATTTCATAAACTGATGAATTATTCTACTTTACTTCTGACACTATATGTAAATTTCACATTACTTCTTTATGTCTGCTGTCCTAAAGGCTTGAATGCAGGACTTTTACTTGTCATGGTGTATTTTAAAAGATGCATTTAGATCATTTGCTTATGTAAATTATCTTTACTCAGGTAAAAGTAAGTCACTGTAAAAGTGATATAATAATACAAGCTAAGGTTATTATGCTAAATTTCTATTTTATGATTGATGCATTGATGTGTAGCAATGCTTTAATGCTGCAGTGGACAAGGAGTTAAACTGACTTTAGATATGATGCTTGGTATTTTAATCTTTAAAAATACATAATAATTCATAAAATCTAAAGAGCAACAAGCCTAGCTATTTATAAAAAGTAGTTGAATCAAGACACTGTTATTTATATAGCACATTTAAAGTAACACCATTTGCGCCAAAGTGATTTCCACTCAAAAAACAAGATTGGTGTCATAAATAAACCAACAAATTTGAATATTGTGTTTAAGAACCTACATTGTTATTTATGGTGTGAATTTACGGGAGTAATTTCATTATTAACGATTAAAACCTGGCAAAAATATACATATACAATACAAATTAACCTGATTGTTATTTTAGTTTTTATTTTTATTATTTTGTGTTTAATTTCTTTCTGTTTGTTTATTTGTTTGTGTTGTTTTGTATTATTTTTATTCTATTTTATCAATTTTTTTGCTGATATTCCTCATATATTAAACTGTCACGGAGGACTAAAGGGCACAATATTTCCTTTTGATATGTACATAGTGGAGTAAAAGTATAAGCAACATAAAACCGAGTAAATTATAACTATGTAATTACTTTCTACTGCTGGTATTTTCTTTGCAATGTAGCATTACTACATTTAATGGTACCCTAACTAAGTAAAGAGTCAGTGTATTTTTGTACATTCTTTCACCACTGACAGCTGGAGAATACAATAATTAAATAAATGTTCTAATTTAAAAAGTCTTAACTCATGTCTAAATTATTCGAAGGTGCAAGAAAAAAGCAAACTTGAGAAAATGTTCGTAATTATTGATGTCTCGCGTGATTTGGAGTGCGTGAGCTCTGCGCAGTGAGAACTGCAGGTAGTCCGCCATTGCTGCATGAAGAAGTATCGGATCTGGCGTTTGGCTGTCAACAATAAACTTGTGGTGCTGGGACGCGGAGCTACGAGGTCGAGTGAAAGCTCGTCGGCTGCTCCATAATCCAGTAGTCACCCCCGTCCCTCCCCGGAGAACACTTTCATGTGAATACAGAGCCCACGGACGAGGCAACCATGTCCAATCTCAGCAAAGGCGGCACCAAGAAGGACACCAAAATGAGGATACGGGCCTTTCCTGTAAGTGCTCCCCGCTGTAGGTGCTCCGCCTGCCCGCCGGGCGGTGACTCGATTACCGTGGTCTGAGCTGCTGGCTAAATGCTAGCAGGCTAACCAGCTGAGCAGCAGATATGACTTGCCTATCCGTAAACAAAGTACAGCCGTCAAATTGTCCAGTCACCCTCAGTCTTGGTCGGTTGCTTAGGTGGTCACTTTGTTATGATGCCACCTTAGTTATAAGTTTTATGAAGCACTTTAATTGTCCTTTACGGTTAACTGTCTTACAACTTCCCAGACGTTAGCTAGCTGATTGGATCTGTCGACATAGCCGACGCTAACCGTTAGCCCTGGCTCTTGACACTTGTTGTTTTCACAGCTTTTAGCTTTCTTTGATAAATGCATGACGTCTTTGTGTCTACTCTCAATACGTGAAAGATTTTGTGCAGTGAAATGCCAGCTAGTTCTCACCAGCATGCAAGAGCAACCAGCAGCGTTAGTCCAGCTATAAATGGGTGCTAACGAAGACCAAACCAGCTAACCTAGTACTGGTTTTGCATCTGTGGATGTGGAGATGCGGATCTGTATCAGTTGTTATTTTGGTGTTTAAATTGTGACTCTAGATTGCTCTCGTCGTCCCTCGGCTCTTCCTTTGTCTGCAGACATGTCATTTATGAACTGACCTCATTCTGCAGAAAACATCAGCCTGTCTGCGACTGGCTGAGTGAGAGTGTAGCCACATTATCCAGGAACCTGATGGATTGGTTCCATGTCTTTGAGTAGTTGAGCAATTTCGAGCTGTATGTTCCTCACGGTGCCCCCCAGAGCTATCTTGTGTTGATACAATGAGGACCTTCACTTAAGTGAGCCTGTTGACTGTGGCCCATTCCTGACAGGAACTTGCTCTAAGACCAGAATCTTGACATGCATGTGTTTGGGCTTGTCTGCTGAGAGGGAGCACACACTGTTCCTCCTCACTAGGGATGGCACATATTAAGTTGTCTTCTGTGGCCAATATGTCTGGTTATTAAGAATCCCACAGACATGTTGAAGGGAACTGCTTAAGTTTAAAGCTTATAATTATACACCGGATTACAGATTTGTAGTTATGATGATGCACAGCAGCTCAGTGCCATGCTAAACGAGAACTGCAGGTTTTCACTCTGTCTCCGTACCACCTGGTAACAGAAGTTGCATTTAGAAATGTGCAGGATTTGCAGATACAGCAATATAGAAACCCATGCACATGTATGCACATACATTACCGTTCCTTAAATATTTAATACGAATTGACTGGCTGGTATACACATTCACCCTGTTCATAGTGAATACATATTGGCATGCATCTTTTCTCTTTTACATTTTCCTCATAGAGCTGATGCTGCTAATTAGTGAAACGTAGGATGTTGTTCTGACAGAGATTCTTCTTCCTTGTCTTCCTGAAGCTCATGTCAGCAGGACATGGCAGAAATTGCCTTGAGATCGACTGCCCAAACCCTATACCAGTGATTTATTGGGTTAATTGGGTTTTAAGAAAGATGTAAGAAAGAGTGAGAATAGCAGATTTGATTCAACCTAATGAAAATGGACCGACCTTTCAGCTACTGTAGCTACATACCAGAGAGATCAGCTCAAGATTTCTAAAGAGACTGAAAGGTGCGTCTTGACCCATAAAACAGTGTTTAAAGGAAAAAAACCCTCAGTGCTCAGTGTTGTGTATGAGCTTGATTGTTACCTTTCTGCTTCTAAATTATTATAAAGGTTTATCACTGCAGGGAAGCATTGTGATCATGTAACACCAAAGTTCAGTCTTTCTTGCTATGTGAGAAAATACAATTCCTGTTCATGGATTCAAAATGAGCTGAGATGCTATCAGCGCACCCTGGAGCTGTTAAAGTAGCTGTCATGTTAGGCCCCTTTTTGATGTAAGGCATTTCTTCTACACTAAATGATTCATTCAGGTACATCTTTCTTTGCCTCATTTGCTATAATCAGCACACTCTACAGAAACCATGCCTTATTCTGTCCTTAACCATCTATACATTAAATCATACGGTTAATGGAGATTTTAAGGGCATTATACACAGCACAGGAGTAATGATCACCGTATAATTTCAGATCTGGGCAAATGGTCTCCTTTTCAGCATATGTTCTAGTATAACTATACAGATGTGTGAACAGACAGCAAAGCTGTGGAAACTTGTTGAAAAGCTGTTACAGGTATAATACAATGCCCCCTGAATGGCTCATTGTCAGTAACAAAGTAAATATTCAAAGTCTGGGAATGACTATTCATAAAATAGACTATCAATTTTGCACCCACATTTGTTGTGAATATTGGGAGGACAAAACTACACAGAGCTGGGAGTCTGTCTGCATCAGAAGACTTTATTTGGTAACAGGATTTGTGGTTGCAAGTCTTGTCTCAGATAATTATAGGTAAAGTTCATCCTATTCAACCCAGTGCTGGTCACCTTTTGCAGATGACGATGGATGAAAAGTACGTCAACAATATCTGGGACCTTCTAAAGAATGCCATCCAGGAGATTCAGAGGAAGAACAACAGCGGCCTGAGCTTTGAGGAACTTTACAGGAACGCCTACACAATGGTGCTCCACAAACATGGAGAGAAGCTGTACACAGGCCTGCGGGAAGTCGTTACTGAACACCTCATCAACAAAGTAAGACTAATAAAATCACAGGCTAACACAGCTGCAGAGAGAACCTGAAAGTCGAGTGATGATGGATTGAATGAAATATTTACAATTGTGCCTAACCTCCGTGCCACTCAAGTGAAGTTATTCAGAACTTTAATTTTTATGTTTGACCTGAATTTAAGGCAACTTGAGTTCTTTTTTCAGGAGTATGTTTGGTGCTAAACACAATCTGTCATAGGCCTCATATTAAGATTCATTTTACTGCTTGGCTTGTGTGTCATCCATGCAAAACAAAGGTAGTGCCAGAAAATATGAGCTGTTTCCGTTCATGAGCAGCCTTGTGAGGGTGAGTGAGCATTCAATGAAGTTAGAAAGATGGAGAACACAATTTCACAGGCTGTTAGTCAAGTCTTGTGTATTGGTAGTTTTGTAAAACTTTTCACTCATACCTTTTTTTGACAGGTTGTGCATTATAGGTAGTGCCCATGATTTGGGGCCTTGAGTGGTAATTTTGGTCTGGTTTCTTAATCTGTCTGATAGCCTTTCACAAAACAGTGATTATCACATGTGTTACAGGAGAGCATACATATGTTTTTGAATAATGTCTTGACCAGGCACAACTTTTTTCTTAGTAGACATTTAGGTGGTTTATTTACCTAGAGAAACCCATTTAAAGTGAAGTGGCAGAAATGCTGAATGTTAGTAAATTTGGGTTATTCTGAGCAGCCTGTGTTTTTTTTTAAAAAAGCACAGCGGAGGGCAATCCAATGCTTATCCCATAACTGTGAGATTAATTTGTTTTCAAACTCCTGCTAATAAGTTAGAGAAGCCATCAGGGAATGTTGTTCCTAAGCTGTCACTTGTTTTTTGTAGCATGTAATTAGAAACAAATTAAGTTTGTCCATGATATCTGTAGTGAATGCTTCTGTGCAGCTTACCGTTTGCAGTCACCCAATGAGTAATATTTCAGGAGGCTGCTGTTGAATACCAGCCAGATGGTTATACGGCTTAATTAAATGCACATTCTCTACTTGGCAGGCTTAGCAAATTAGCAGTCAGGAAATGTCAACAAGCAATAGATCAAAAAAGCGAGATCTGACACCTGAGTGTGTTTTTATTATCTAATAATGATCCAGACTTCACTCTGAAAGTAAGACAATACTAATGGTTTGGATGCAGTTTAAAAAATGTACACATTGACCTCACTCCAACCAAACTTAACTTGTTAAGCCAACAATTGTATTTGAACTGTTGAATCGTAAAGATTGATTGTAAGATTATTCCTGTATAACAGTCACTCTGCTTCTTGTTTGGGTATAATAGATTATATTGGGCCCAACAATTACTGCTAGCAAGCCATTATTAACATAAGTTTTTGGAGATGTAAAGTTTCTTTCAACAGGAACACACTGACACTATCGTCTAGTAAAGAGCTGAAGAAGAGCTTAAAGTGCTGTTCACTTCATGCATGTCAGCTTAAGCACAGACAAACTTTTTTTTACTACAGATATTGTCTTTTTCTTCAAACTGTTGTGGCCTTTATGGTTATTCTAGTATTTGTTTCTTACTTGTACCTCCAAAAACATGGCAGTGATTGTTTATTTTTCTAGAATGGGTACTGGGTAAACGTGGCAGGCCCTGAGCTAAATTATCAATGTCAGGGAGATCAATAAACTCTGAGTTTATCGGTTCTGCTATTGGTACCAGAGAAATTAAGAAAATAGATTTCTTTCTGCTTAAAAGTTACCTTCCACTTTTTATCTCACAACTCCAGTTTTAATTCACCTATGATGCATTTTAAACAGACCCTGCTCTTAGAAGTAAACAACCTCAAGCGTGGTTGCACTTTACTTGAGTCAATGCTGAGTGTGCTATTCCCACAAGTACATCAAGTCTTTTGCATCTAAGGGCAGAAATCTGATCAATGTGTTGAAATATCTAGCGAAAGTTCATCAATTCCAGGTGGAGAAATGCACAGTTTGACATGTAGTTCATCTCTCGATAACCAATTTTGTTATTTATGCAAGCAGCGTACAGCCTTTACATGGAGTTAAAATTATACAAACATGGGTTAATGACTGAAAGTCCCCTTTAGCCAGCGGGTTGTTTAGCTCTAGATGCTTTTAAATATTCAATATGAAATGGTCAGAGCATCATTTGAACCGTTGTTTGGAAATTCAGTCTCGGAGCATGAAAGATGTGGTGATTTCGGGTTTCAGGCAATCTCTTGCTGTTTCTTCCCCCTTTCTTTAACTGAATGTTGATGTTGGCAGTGGTAGAAGAAGTACTTGAACTGTTTTCTTAACTAAAAGTGTTAACATCACACAGTAAAATGTGCTGCATTGACGATATATACATGATTGATTCGAAGTATCGGTCAGAGAAGTAGTACCAATAAATTCTTAACGATACCCATCTCTAGTCGTCAGGCTGTTTAATTCCTAGTAAGAAAGCAATGGATGAAATCCCACTTTAATTATGCACACTGCTCATCACATCTTTCTGAATACAGTTTCCTAATTTATATGACATTCATTCTAATACATGTATGTAGGTCGATAATACATAGTGTAGTGCAGCATTAGAGAGTATCAGAACAGATGAGCATGACAGCAGCTTCATCTTATTAGCACCAAGCAATAATAGTGGCCTCATAAACCTCACAGTCGTAAGTAAGCCAAGAGTGTGAAAAATGAGTGTTTGATTTTAAGAGATATTTAGATTTATGGGTTTGCTTCTGACATTTGTTCTTGATGTGTAAAAGAAGGAGTCAGTGCATCTACGAAGGTTGATCTCATATAGCATTAGGAGCAGAGGTGATAATTCATCATCTTTGTCCAGAAGGAGAAAAAAAGGAGAGGTCGGTGTGCCCTTAAGATTCTTACTCTACAGAGACGTTTGGTTTACTGTGCTGAGTCACACTGCAGTGTGACTATTATCGAGCTGTTGTATGCCTGACTAGTGGAGAAAAGATCTAAGCAGCTTCACAATAAAAAGCTGCGTGAACAAGAAATGATAAGTGTGTCAGCTTGATTCAGGAGTATTTTTTACCCTGGTTTGGCATTTTATGTCCCCTAAGACTGTACAAGTTGCTGCAATAGGCCCACATTATTAATATGCGTTTGTGTCTCCCTCTAAGGTACGAGAAGATGTCCTCAACTCCCTAAACAATAACTTCCTTCAAACCCTAAATCAGGCCTGGAATGACCACCAGACAGCGATGGTGATGATCAGAGACATCCTGATGTATATGGTGAGTAAGTGAGATATATAAGCTGAAGGCAAGGTCAGGAACACTGAAATCAAACTGACCAGCACATAATCCAGTAGTCGAGGAGACATTTAATTTTATGCAGTTTAACAAAAGCTGAGCTTGAACTCACTCTGAAGGAGGAAAACTCATTGATATAGCAGTAATATGTGAAATGCATATATCTGGTGCTGTTCAAGACTTTAATTCTCCTTTTATGTATCTGTGCCACAGGACCGAGTGTATGTGCAGCAGAACAATGTGGAGAACGTCTACAATCTGGGCCTTATTATCTTTAGGGATCAGGTGGTTCGCTATGGCTGCATCAGAGACCACCTCCGACAGACCCTGCTGGACATGATTGCACGCGAGAGGAAGGGGGAGGTGGTGGACAGGTAGCCAAAAAACACAGACAGGAATCATTGCATTACTGCCTAATAAACTATGAGCTTCAGTAGCACATACATTAGTAAGAAAATGGATTTCACGTCTTGTTATTTGATCAGGGTAATAGTAAAATTGTCATTTGACATCAGAGGTGGACAGTACGCATGCTTTTGATATAAAGAACAAAAGAGCTGTCAGATACATCTGCTGCAGTTATGCCTACTGGTAAAAGCCTCAGTGCATCTGACATTTGAAAGCATTGATTTTTCCAAGCCCCATGCGCTGTGAAGTGGGACTGTGAGTTTTTCAATGAATGAATAATAAAAGGTTTGTTGGCAGCCATAGTAAGTGTGAAATTAGCATCCACAAAAGTTTTGTTGTTGTTTTTGTAAACAGTTTTTTGGATTTCTTTTGCATTACTGATCGTGCCTTCAACATTTGCTTCTCCTCCAGGGGAGCCATTAGAAATGCCTGCCAAATGTTAATGATTCTCGGCCTTGAAGGGAGATCTGTTTATGAAGAGGACTTTGAAGCACCATTCTTAGAAATGTCTGCAGAATTTTTCCAGGTTTGGGAGATAATGTCATTCCTTCATTGTTTATGTGGATTCATGTTGAGTGTGGCTACATCATCCCCTCCTGGGGGAAACATACAAACAAAACTGTGTAAATACAGTTGAATCTCAAAACAGCTTGAAATCTTAAGTGAAACTCAGCTTATATAAACTGTTTCTTGTTTTCACTTAGATGGAGAGCCAAAAGTTCCTTGCAGAAAACAGTGCCAGTGTGTACATAAAGAAAGTAGAAGCCAGAATTAATGAGGAGATTGAGCGGGTAATGCACTGCCTGGATAAATCCACAGAGGAGCCCATCGTCAAGGTGGTGGAACGTGAGCTTATCTCCAAACACATGAAGACTATCGTAGAGATGGAGAACTCAGGCCTGGTCCACATGCTCAAGAATGGCAAAACAGACGGTGAGCACTCAGTCACTTCATATCTAGACTTAATATTTCTAGCATTTGTAGCTGATCAAAGTCAGACTGCAGAAGTCTCCAACTTTCTTTAATATCCACGTAGCTGTTCCTTGCAGATGTGTCTTACTAGAACATTATTACAGTGTTTCCTTTTCTTTATGTTACACACTAATATACAAGGGATTTAAAGATTGGATTTCTACTACTGTGGGATCGTAGCAGAAAACATTTCAGTTCACTCTCAATTCACTGTCTGCAAATACTCCTCTTCTTCTGCAGATCTCAAAGGCTTAGTCTTTTTCAGTTGGTAAAAATGGATTTCCGATATGTGTGCTCATGTGTATCCGTGCATGTCCATCCACAGATTTGGCGTGCATGTACAAACTGTTCAGCAGGGTTCCCAATGGGCTGAAGACCATGTGCGAGTGTATGAGCTCCTACCTGCGGGAACAAGGCAAGGCTCTCGTGTCAGAGGAGGGAGAAGGAAAAAACCCTGTAGACTATATCCAGGTATGATGATGGGCTGTCAGGACACACCACATTAAAACCTGCAGGAGCATCGTGTGAAATGTTTGAATAATTTGCTTCAGCAAGACAGGCTAGGATATTATAGGTGATCTGTAAAGGCCTTAACATCTAACCTTGTCAGAGATCATGGAATAGTTTCCACCAGCTCAGTACGCTCTAGCACGCCATTGCGTGATGAGCCTTGACTCTTTATACTTCAGTTGCCTCCCAGCAGAGAATAACTGCTCTGACCTTCATGTTTGTAGCCGCAAAACATCATGGTCTCTGCCCTCAACCACATTGTGTCATTGCACTTTATTCATTACCATGCGAGGTCTATAGGGTGAAAAGAGAGTAAGCACTGTATTTGAAAAGCTTTTCATCTCTCAGTACTTCTGAAACTTTTGTGTGACATACTCAGTGTGAGTTCTTTGAGTACATTCTTACTCTCATCTAACAGACGAGCAGCATCCATGTTTTCTGATCAGCACACAGCCTGACTCTTTTCTGATGAGACCAGCTTTCCTCTGCTGTAGCTACTGCTGGAGCTGTAATTACTGTGTTCAGCTACTTGTAAGGCAAACTGCTGCTGTATTATCCTTCTTCATTTGTGTCTTTCTGTTTACTTCCTGCAGGGTTTGCTGGACCTGAAGTCTCGCTTTGACCGTTTCCTTCAGGAGTCCTTCAATAACGACCGGCTCTTCAAACAAACTATTGCTGGCGATTTTGAGTACTTCCTTAATCTCAACTCTCGCTCACCGGAATACCTCTCACTCTTCATTGATGACAAACTGAAGAAGGGAGTAAAAGGGGTAAGTCCACTACACTTTTATTTTGTAATGCATGACCGATATTACTGACCTGTCTACTAAAAATTTATTAACATACTGCAGTGTTAAAACTTCTGTCACCTAAAGAAAGCACCATTGCATGTTAAGAGTTCTGTCTCAAGATTAGAAGAATTAAAATGTTTATATTTAGAATGTAAAAGGCAGAAATTATTTTAATTACTATGCATGTGTGAACTGGTTTAGTAGATTGTGTTGCATATCAAAAGAGAACAAATTATGAAGTGTGTCTATGCTGAATATAACCTGACCATGTCTTTGTTAATTTCATTCAGCTGACGGAGCAGGAGGTGGAGTCTATACTGGACAAGGCCATGGTGCTCTTCCGCTTCATGCAGGAAAAAGACGTGTTTGAGAGGTACTACAAGCAGCATCTGGCTCGCAGGCTGCTCACCAACAAGAGCGTCTCTGATGACTCTGAGAAGAACATGATCTCGAAACTAAAGGTGAGCGCACTTGTAATGTTGACCAAGTGATGCTGTTTGGAGTAAGTTTAGTGCAGAATGATTAGGAGAAGGGTTAACTAAAGTTATTTTATTCCTGCGCTTTAACTGCTAATACAATATTTAGAAAAAACATGCTTTTCTTATCTGTATGTTTCTGTGATTTTTCTGTTTATCATTTGTGTTTTTAAAGACGTCTAAGACATAAGCTTTATTTGGTGAATAGTTGTATTAGAAGGGAGGTTTAGGACAGAGGAAACATACATTAAGCAGACCATATCCATTTGCCCCTGTTTGTTGATATTGATTTAGCTGAAATGGCTTTTGATTTTTTAAGAGTAATCCTTCTTCTGGTCTTTGTTGCTCAGACTGAGTGTGGCTGTCAGTTTACCTCGAAACTGGAGGGCATGTTCCGGGATATGAGCATCTCCAACACCACAATGGATGAGTTTAGACAACATCTACAGACAACTGGGGTGAGGAGACGCTACATGCCACAACTCATCCTGTCAAAATAATGAGCCTGTTTGCTATCTGACATCAGTATATGACTGCTTGATTGACTGAGCATGGCTGGACTGCTCAGTTATATAAAAACAATTATGCACCTTATCTGTCTGTATCTCGGAAATACATGGTGCTCCTTTTCTGGCTTGTGCTGTGCTTTCAGATTGCTTTTTGACACTAGTGTCTGTATCTCCATCTGGTTGCTGTTGTAGCTAACTGAAGAAAGTGTGATTCATATTTAACACTGTGCATTAATGAAGTGAGCACAAAATATGGACATGAGTAATTATTTATATTTAAATTGTCTGGATGCGACACATTAATCTTTTTGTGTGTTTGAAACCCTCTTATAACACTCATTAAAATGTGTGCAGAGCAGCAGTGAGCTACAGTGTGTGATTGCTTCAGTGCAGCCTGAAACCTGACTGTGCATTATGTATTTTTTCTAACTTCAGGTGTCACTTGGAGGAGTTGATCTCACTGTGAGAGTTCTGACCACAGGATACTGGCCAACACAATCAGCAACACCCAAGTGCAATATTCCCCCTTCACCGCGACATGCATTTGAAGTCTTTAGAAGGTTTGTTAGTTGTACCCTTCAATTGCAGAAATATAAGTTTATTTCCTGCATGTGTTTTGCTACAAGTGGAAGCTGAACCAAGGAACAACCTTATATCAGTTCCTGACCCATTTTTGAAGATTAAAGATTGGGCTTATTCCGAAAATACAAAAAAGAACTAACACCCGAGCCAGATTAATTGTGGTGCGTGAACAATTCTTAGTGCGACTCCCCTCTCCTTGCAGGTTTTACCTTGGTAAGCACAGCGGGAGACAACTCACCCTGCAGCACCATATGGGCTCTGCAGATCTAAATGCCACCTTCTATGGGCCAATCAAAAAGGTATGTGCCATCTGTGAGGGGAAGTTTGGTGCTTTAATGCCAGAAAATAGCTTGCTTTATAATGATTTACAAACAAAAGCTTCTGGTCTGTAGAGGCAGGGGAATATACAGTGGAAAGTAACAAGGTGATCAGATTTTCCAGTTATTCTGAAAAGTTTTTTTTAGTTTTATGAAGTGTTAGTTTTATTCCAAAAGTTTAGCTGCTCTGACTTTCGTTAACTGGTGTTGTAATAAATGTTCTTTTAAATGTGCTGCTGAAAGATGCAAAAGAACAATACACACCTAAATGAATGAACGTAAATGAAATGGGTAAATGCTGCTGGTAGAGTGTCGTGTAATTTTTCTCTTGTAAAAAATGACGTCATTTTAGCAAAAAGGACATCTACTCTTTCATTGATTTTCATTAGCAACACACAACATTTTGTCGAAGCCGATTCAGAACCGTGTTTTTAGATTCTGCTCTGTCATCCCAACATGTCAAAAGGAGGATGGGTCAGAGGTTGGAGTCGGAGGGGCCCAGGTGACAGGCTCAAACACCAGAAAGCACATCCTACAGGTGTCCACCTTCCAGATGACCATCCTCATGCTTTTCAACAACAGAGACAAGTCCACCTTTGAGGTACACAACTTAATTCAGCACTGTCCTATGTGTGCTATGGTTCTCCCTATTATAAAAGCACTTTGCTGTGCCAAGAAACACAAAACGTCTGTTGATTTATTGTAGAAAAATGAAGCAAGAAAAGGTCATTCTAAGACAAGTTTCAGATTCTGGCCCCTGTAATGTGTTGATTATTGTTTTGTCACGACCCCAAACTCGATCTCTTTACTTTGCAGGAGATCCAGCAGGAGACAGACATCCCAGAGAGGGAGCTGGTGCGAGCGTTACAGTCGCTGGCCTGTGGGAAGCCCACTCAGAGAGTTCTCACCAAGGAGCCCAAGTCCAAGGAGATTGAAAATGGTCATGTGTTTACAGTCAATGACCAGTTTACCTCCAAACTGCATCGTGTCAAAATCCAGACAGGTACAAAAAGAAATCATCAGCTTTATGTGACGTTTTCATGAACTCAAAATCTATTTTATTGTGACTATTATTATTGTGTGATCTGGTGCTATGGGAAGATATTAAAACAAACGGGGATCTTTATTGAATAGATGGCGGTCAGATATTCCCTGTCAATCAGTGTAAATTAGCAAGCTGCAATTAGTCCCAAAATAAAGTGAGTTTTTGTCTCACTTTGGGTATATATCCAACCTCTGATAACCACACATTTTGACTCCGTTAACATATTTTCAACTACAAAATTCAGAATAATAATCTACTGTTTATTTCGCTGAGCTGAAACAGTTAAAAAATTTGTAGCATTGCTTCGAAATGCAGCATTAAAGACCAGTAAAAGTTAGTCGATATTACAGTTGTTGAATGTCATGTCTTGTTTTACTCTTGCACCCGGATACCCAAATATGACTTAAGCCTAGTCCTAGACTGAAAAAAAATGAATGAAGATCCCCATTTAAATATGTTTTTATTTTAGGGCAAGGCTTAATCCAGATCTGGGAAATTCACCCACCAACACAATAACAGAAAATAGCACCTTCCCCTTCATCACATTTAAATTATTTAAAGCACTTGGGAAAAGAACATATTTATTCCTGCAGTCACGCTACCTGTCTGTTACATTTGTTTTCCTTTATTGTGCACCTCCTAGTGGCTGCTAAACAAGGGGAGTCGGATCCAGAGAGGAAGGAGACACGGCAGAAAGTGGACGACGACAGGAAGCATGAGATCGAAGCTGCCATCGTTCGTATCATGAAGTCCAGAAAGAAGATGCAGCACAATGTCCTAGTAGCAGAGGTCAGTCAGCCGAAGTGGTTGCTATGATATCAAAGGGCAGCTGTGGTTTATTACATAGCCTAGATTACGAAAATAAAAGTTCTAATATACCATAATATGATATATACGGTTTCACATTATTATGCTAGCGTAAAATTTTTGCATGGTTGTCAGAGAGGCTCTTTTCTTGAACATCAAAAGTGGGAATGACAATCTTTCTTTACACACTTTCTCAAATTTAAACAACACTGACATCAACTCTCTGGGCCTGAGTGATCATCAGCACAGTTATATTTACAGAACCTATAATCTAAGTATATGCACCGTCTATTATATACTAACCCTGTACATGTGTTTACATACAACTGTATACAACTATATACTAAATAGGTTTTCTTTGCAAGAATAAACTGTCACAGTTTTCATAAGGTTACACTTATACATATTATTTCACTATATTTTTATATTTGCATATTTCACATTCTACTTTTTTGTCTGCTTGTGTGAATGCATCAGCGGGATTGCTGCTTTATTTTTCTTTACACTGTGCAATGACATTGAAGAAATTCTGTTGTACTCTCTATATGACCACAACAGGTCCATAGTGTTGCACATTTATCTGCGGTTCATTAACAAACAGTAAAAATAACACGCTACGGTGATAAAATGAGTGATAATATGAGGACGAAAAGCGATGAAGTGGTCTGTACTGATTACCGTGTTTTGTGTCTCCGCAGGTCACACAGCAGTTGCGAGCACGATTCCTTCCTAGTCCTGTAGTCATCAAGAAGCGCATTGAAGGACTCATTGAGAGGGAATATTTGGCGAGAACACCGGAGGACCGCAAAGTGTACACTTATGTAGCATAAAACAAGTGAATTCAGTGAAAGCTAGCATCAAGTTGACAGAAACTGAGGGCCTTGTTTTTTTTGTGGACTGCTATGTGTTTGAATGAACTTGGAAGTGCTTTCATCATTGATACTGGGAAACACTGGGAAGCTTAACTTTTCTTCCATAAAAATGTGTAAAAAAAAAAATCATGCAAAAGATGGCGAAGTTTTCTAGCAATATTAGATTTCTTCTGCTGAGAGAAGTGAAAGGAGGGGATCTAGTTTTGTATAAAATCATGTTTCTTGTGGCCTTTGGAGAGAACTGGGTGAGCCTGTTTGCCAATTAACTACATGCTGTCAAGAGCGAGCGTAAACATGTGAACGCAAACATGTGGCCACATGGAGACCAAGAAAACATTTGAACTCACTCCCCTGTTTTAAATGTTGATGTCGATGTGTTATGTTTGTGTTTTGTGGCACAATAATGGCTGTACAGGTTGACAGACAGTCTTGGCCTTTTTCTCACAGAGGATTTTTAGATTTAAAGAAGAGGACGAGGCGTTCAGCTGGTACAGACCTGGTTGACAACAGCAGTAAAATACATTTTGAGTACTTGAGAAAACATGAAGAGTGCTTAATTTATGTTGCAAATATGTCTGTTTTTTGGGGTTGTTTTAATGTCTGGTATGAATTAAGTGCACCTCACATAGCTGAAATATTTAATGCTATTTTCAGTAATTTAGCCAGGTCTGTACTAGTGGTTAGAGAGATCAAGGGCTGTTGCTTCACAGCATGCTTTTATCTAATGGATCAATCAGGGGACAAAGACACATACAACTCCATAAACGGTGTTTGGTCTCTCATGACACATTTTTCACTTAAGGCCTGCTGTGTGATCAGCCAAAAAATGATCTCCTCTCTTTGAATGGAAGGTTCCTTGTGGTGCAGGTTTCGAAGAGGATTTTTTTTTCATTCTCGACTGCATTTTGAACGGGTGGAACCAGTCTAGCACCATGTTCTAATGTGTACAAATTGTAAAATAATTATTGTACTCACTGCGAAGGTGGATTGTACAGGGCCTTGTTTTCATCATATTAAATGTAGAATAAAAAAAATGAAGGGATGGGTTTTTCTTTTTTTTCCATCTTTCATGAGAAGGCCTTGGCAAGCGTCGGAAATAGTTGCCTCGCCGACCATAATTAAAGCTTAATTCAAATGGTTAGCCACAGTCGGGTCCTCAGCGTTCACAACAACAGTTTGGCAGGCAGCCGAAGTACAGTGTTTACTACAGTGTTTGGAGATGTTTAAAGTGCAACTATGCTCCATTTATCTTAATTTTCATGAGAAAACACCCTCAAAAATTTGAATGTTCAGTCGGAGAGCGCCGTTTTCCAAAGATGTTGGTTCAGCTGTATGGTTTGGGATTTTTTTTTTTTGGGAGGACAAAGCTTGTGTGATTCAAGTCAAGAACTAGAGCCATCAAAATAAAAGTTGTATCACCTCCTTTACAAAACAGTTTCAAGAAAATCTGAAAATGATCATTGTTACGGTAAGCATTAGATATTAAACACAAGAAGAATAATGTGAAATATTTATTTTAAAACAGTTTATTATTGAGGAATAGCTCGTCCTGCTTCTTTGATAGTAGTCTACTTGAGGTTTTATCAGTTATTTATTTCAAAAAGATGACACTGTGTGCTCATTCAGTCTGTCATATTTATCTTGGTTTACAAAGACTTGACATTTTGAGATAAGCTGGACTTAAGGATTTAAGTAAAAAACAACATATACATACAGTATGGTAAAAAATACAAACACATATTTGTTTTTGCAATTTTTTTTGTCATCTTATTCAGTTTCTTTGTTCCACTTCATAATAACAATTAGTTGTTGCTTTTTTTTCTTTTTAGTTTTCTCACCTTATTGCTTTGGAAATATGGTTTAGCTGATATTTATGCCAATAAAGCACATGAACTAAACTGTCACTTATGCCAAAAAGAAGCAGCATGCAATAACTACACTTTAAACATGCACTAATTATCATGCACTGCTTATTTCATGGTGTGTCCACCCTCCATACATGCAGTCAGGATGTATTGTGGTTTTTCTGGGTATTTTCATAGACTGCATGGATGTGACTCATGTTAGAGAACTTTTCACTTGACACTGTCAAAACCTGAGTGTCCCTCAAAGCTCTTCCTGAGTGTAAAGCTCTTAACTGGGTCTTAACAAACAACGTATTTAATTTCTAGGATCTGGAGCCTCCCCTGCACTTTTAAATCTGTCCAGCCCGTCTGGACTCGTCTCCTTTGTCCTCTCATATTGTTAGACGGGTGCCATCTGCTCTCTGTTATTATAGGCGGCTTTAGATTTACCGTAGCACCACCTCTGCTGCTCCCTTTCGCCCGGGATTTGTCCTCAGTAACTCAGACTAAACATACTCCGGTGTGAAGTCCACAGAAGAAAGTCGGAGCTGCGGTTTTTGCGCTCATTTGTCCTGAAATCAGAGTTTGTGTTTCAACATAACGGTGTGTGGTTGCCTGGTGACGTCAGCGTCCCAGCAGCAGCAGCAGCTTTCTTCTTCTTCTTCTTCTCCTTTTGCTGCGGACAGAAATCCAACAGGATGCTTTCCACTCCGGGCTGCTCCAAACACCGCTCAAACTTCGTGCCCGCTACGACCGACCGAATGTGAGACCGTGTGCCGGACTATGTGGCGGAGAGCCGCGGCGCTAAAGACGGCCGACGATGAAAACGTGGACTCCGGAGCTGAAACTGCCGAGTGAGTTGCCTCCGCTTTAGCTCCGGGCTAATGCTAGCTAGCCAACTTTTTTTTTAGCCCGCAGCCACAATGGAAATAAATTTTCGTCAAGGTAGTTAAAAACAATTCAGGCATGTTATTTCAACCACGACATTTTAACTCTTCGTTTAACTTCTTAACACTTCACTATGCGTTTTCTCCCACCTGTTGTACACTTTATGCTGTTTTCTCATAAATTGGCTTTTTTTAGGCTCATGCTAGCTAACAACAGGTAATGTGTTGTCATGGTGACCGTAGCAAAGGGGCAGCTTTCCAAAGCAACCGCCACAAGATGGAGACAGATTTTTGTCTGTCTGTCCACCACTTAATTGTTAGTGAAGCAATCACTCATGTGCCTTTTGTTGTGTGTGTGTTTGTTTCAGATCAGGCTGCAGCAGGATGTCATCGTCTGCCAGTGAGTACGGAGTTAAAGAGGCACTAAGCTAACTTATTGTTTGTACTTTCATCAAAAATAAGTCTGATTGAAAATATGAATGGTCAAAATTATTCATCAGAGGCCAAGGTGTTGTGACTTTTTGTCCTTAATATGGATTTTAAAAAGTTTGGATAAGTTCTGCTGTCTGATCCCAAACACCCCCCATATTATATATAAGTCAAAGACAGTCTAGATACGCTGAGCATATGTGTCATATTCTACTAAATTCCATAGGGGAATGAGTATTTGCTCTTTCAACACATTGCATCTTAAAACAGAATGGACGTCATGAGGCAACCACGTAGGCACTATGTTGGAAATGATCAAGAGTGGGATCATAAACCAGAAATCACAATGAGTCACACATCTGCAACACATGGAGTTAATAAGGTTGTCGGTTGTGGCTTGTATAATGTTTTTCTGCACTTCCTGAAAGACTTGGTGAGGTTGGTGGACATTTTTGGGGACAGGGTCTCATTCTGAGAGCATCAACAGAGCATCATGTGGCAGATTGTCTGTCATATCATGCTGTCTGAAGTTATTTTCATACACAACAAATGGTTGAGTTGTGGACATTCAAGTGCCCGAACAGAGCACCCAGCATGCCAACAGCCCATTCTCGTCTTTCTCTTGTCATATTTTTACATGCCATTTAAGTAAGGTGGCATTTTAAGGTGACCTTTTATAGTCACTGGTCAAAGAAGTGTGTGTATACTAGTCATGCTGTCTGATCATTGTCCTAAAGTCACACCTGACTGAGGTGTGGATTAACTCAGTGGAACAGCTCAAAAAGTTTTTGTGCACAATTGTCTAAATTCAACCATTTTCTAACCATACTGATAGAAATTTGAGTTTCAGTCAGAAAAAAGACAATTTGCATGCTGCGTTTATATTTTTGCTCAGTGTATTTAGACTATCTTCTGAACAGACATTCTGAAATGTCACAGCAGATAAAGCACAGGTGTAGTAATGATGGCTGCATTCCACATAGTGGGAGTCCCTGCTGTTCCTGCTGGCTCACTGCCAAAGCTTACAGGGACACTGAATGGAACTGAGCTGTCATTCTCATTTTATTAGTTCTTCCTGTGCTTTTCTTGCTATGATAAGTCAGAATGTCTGCTTTATGTATAAAAAGTAAAGTCTCCAACCCCAGGCTGAAGTTGCCCTGTTAACACCATCAAATCTTATTTTGTGACAGAACAGCCACCTCAACCTACTGCTTGATTAAACATAACCCACTTTCAGACTTCAAGAGTGCATCAGTCTGTTTGAGATGGCTGGAGGTCACAATAAAACACAAAATTTATTCTTACAGTTTGTCTGTTGTAATGTGATGGTATCCTTTCAAAGAGCTACAACTGCCATGATACAACTGTTTTTCAAGTTGAGTCATACTCCCCATGACAGTGAACTGATCGTGACGTGCAAAATTTGTTAGTTCAGTTGTCCGTTTGTATGGCCTATGCTGAAACTTTTAGCTTTTAGTATTTGTGAAGTTGCGCCTGTCTGAAAATATCTTTGTACACTTCATGCATTTTGTTTGTGTGTAACTCCAGTTGAGCTCATGACCAGGCGGGTCAGGCAGCAGCGGCAGCAGCAACTCCTGCTAATCAACTTGCATCTGCTTGCCAACCCTGGAGACTCACTGCTGTTGCAGCACACTCTGGATCGCCTGCTGCGCTGGCTATGCCCAAGCCTCCGCATCTTCCACGTATCGGAGAGAGCCTCTCCATTCAGAAGTTACAGCCGTCTCTCTCCTGTGGCAGGTAAGGATCTGGGGCTCCTGATGTGTACTTTTGCATTTCAGTAAACATTGTGTTGTACATACATGTAGATTTAAGGTATTTCTTGGCAAGAATATAAAAACGTGGTGTGCCAATACCTTTAACCTCATTACAAACTCTAGAGATGTGTGTTTCCTTGTATAATAATAGATTCCATATGTGGAAACAAGGCATGTTTATGTAAGTTTTAATGATTTAAACTTGCCATTCAGTTCAACAATCCCCCCATCAAATGTTGTATTATGACTAGTGGAAACATGGCCTCCCACTTCTTGCCAGAATTGTGTCTGTTTTCATTTAAGATTGATTGAGATTAAAATTTTGCCAAAATTTTTCAGGCTATCCTTCTCTGGCCATCACATTCTTCCTCCATGAGGCCTATGGAGAGGAACGAATCCTCAAAGTACTGGACTTCTTCCAACGGCCGCCCTGGCAGTACCATCACACTGAGAGCTCTGGCAGTCGAACTGGAGGGATCCACATTACATCCAGCAGCTCACCTTCCAACGCCCTGCTGCGACCCTACCTCCTACCCAGCCGAGACTTCTATAGCCTGGGTGCAGGGATGCCTGTGTGGGGAGTACGACCGGTGCACTGTGGAGGAGAGGTCCTACGTGTGACACTGTACAGCGCATATGACAACTATGAGGATGCTGTGAGGCTCTATGAGACGGTGCTGCAACGGCAGGCAGAGGAGCAGAAGACGGGCTTCTGCTGGTTCACCCTCCACACAGGTGAGGCTATAGGTGTTTCTTGTTGAGTTTTGTAGTGGTCACATTAAAACATAAACAGCTTTTCATCTCAGTTTGTCCAGCTTTAAGTTGATTTTGGTCCTTTTTATTAAACAATTCAAGAAACGGGCAGTGAAGAGATTCAAAATCATGTGTTTATATTCATACGCTATTCTGTAGCATAGATGTCTTGACGAGAAAGCAAAGGAGACTGGAAGTCAAATAATGTCACACCATTGATGTTTTTTCATGGGTAAAAGTCTGAATTGTACCCCTTTTAAAATGTGTTCTTCAACACATCTCCTTCTATTTAGTTCTGCTTTGTTATTTTTCTACCTGCCATTCTCATTTCTCGCCCCACCCAGAGCCAGGACTGTGCCTTCAGCTGGCTTTAAAGCAGTTGTCACCAGGGGTTCGGGTGGAGCCTTGCAGCTCTGCTGTGCTACAGTTTAGTGTGGAAGAAATTGGCCAGTTGGTCCCCCTGCTCCCTAACCCCTGTACCCCCATCAGCACTACACGCTGGCAGACGGAAGACCTGGATGGCAACAAGGTTCTCTTCCAGGTAAGTGCAGCGTAATGTGCATTTTAATTTATCATTTTACCAAAAGTATTAAAAAAGTATTTTTGTTGAAATAACTTCTTGTATGCTTCAGTACTTATTAAACACCATAATTATCACTTTTTGTTAAAATTGTATTTTGCAGAAGTCCCCTTAAGTTCTTGTGTTATACAAAAATCTTAAAATAAAAAATACATATAAACAAAGGTTTTCTGGTAAGCCTAGAAAAGCTTCTCTTGATTTATACATGGCTGAAATATGAAGTCGGTCATATACCAGTGGCTGAGCCAGAAACCCAGAACTCGGGTGGAAGATATAATTACCTCTCAGCATATGGAGTCAAAGAGCAGGGGCTTTGTTCACTGTACCACTAAAATGTGATTTGTAAAACATTAAATTTTGTCACATCGTGTAGCTGGTCAGGTTCCCCGGTAGAATAACTAAATTGCCTTGGAAAGAAAAGTGTTAATGTGTTGTCTTTCAGTTTGACATTTTATGTGTTTAACATATGAGTCACTGAATGGAAGAAGAGTTTGTCATTGATTTATTCCAGGTGAAATCATCATCACTTTATCAAACTGAGAGACACATCAGTTATTGTGCTGCATATGAGGGATTTTCAGATGATTTACATTTGATGGTTAAATCTGTGAACATATATAAAGAGAGTAGGATCACCTGAGAGTAAATATCAAAATAAATCTATTTTTCCTCCTTTCTTGAAACATATGACGTTGGTTCAGGTGGAAATAGAAATAGACTTTTATTGTCTAAATATTTTGAAATGAACGTGTTAAAAGAATACTGAGGATTTACATTTATAACACTTTTCACTGAATTTGTAATTGTAGTTAATTTAGACATAACTCTGCAAAGGGGTAGATCAAGTCTGGTCAGGAAATTCAAAATATGTGAGTGACTGCTGTTAAACATGCAATTCTTTTTCTTACATTGTGTCTCAGATCTCATTGATTGGTGTAGTCTGAAATCCCAAGTTTGACTTTTTAACCATTTCACATAACACTGAACAATCTGGTTTAACCAAAACACCAAAATCTGAAATCCTCAACCTCTTCACACAACACATTAATCAACATTGACTGTGTGAAGTGGCCCCCATGAGTCCTGGGAAAAATCTGGCTTTCAACTTTAGTTAGGATCATGTATTCTGACCCTGATAAAATGGCATTAGTTTAACAATAGTAACATCTTTACTTACTGTAAGCTGTCAGAATAGCCATATGTTAGATATGTGCAGGTTAATTCCCTCAAAGTGACTTAACCAAATCTCTGTTGTCTTGGTGTAAATCATAATCCTGCTCCGCCTGTCATTGTGTGCTGCAGGTGAAAACCCCGGCTCAGCCTCAGCGACCTCTGACCTGTGCTTTCCCCCTGACCTGCCCGAGCGTCTCCCCTCGAGGAATTCAGCTCAGGAGCTCAGGACAGAGCCACAGCCTGTCACCCTGCAGCCTCACGACTCCCCCGTCCTGGCAAACACACAGGCAAGGTAAGGACAGAACGAATAACCGTCCCTGGGTTTCAGATGCTGTACTCAGTTATAGCTTCAGCGTGTTATTATGCTGAATATTTTAGTTGGTATTTTATAGTTGCAGATTCCCCCCTTGGAGCTTGACGAACATGGAGACATTTCTCTAAGTTACTGCTCCCTGAACTTTCTCCCAAAGGCCACTGAGTTTAAAATGATTTGACCAAACTCATGACAGTTTTGTTTGTGCAATTTCCCCACCGCTCGCAGAGTTTACGTAGGAAGATATTGTACACAAGACTGGAATCATAATGAGCCGAAACGAATCAGAGACATGGAAAGTTGCCAACAAAGTGTGAAGTCTGAATATTTGAATTGGTAGCGGTAGGAAAGTTTACAAGTTTAACTGACCGTGTCACTACTTCTCTGTGCAGTTTGGTGAAGTTTAGCAGTCTTCCACAGCAAGGATTAGCATTTTCTGACCTCACTCTTATGCAATAAAAGTCTCATCACCTCTCTGTTAGATAGCTGTAAAGTCATCTTGTAAATGCAAGAATGACATAAATTTGAATTTTTATGCACATTTATGTTCAAGGGAGTCCAAGTTGATGTTTTATTTACATTTATTTTTTAATAAAATATATAAAACATATATAGTTTCATTAATTGTAGAACTCAAGGATGAGATTTTTCTGTGGTCACCTTAAACAGACAATACCATAACGTTCTCGTGTTCTAGTCAGGGGTCTTCACAGGTCCAGAAATTGGAGCCCGAACACAAAAATACCCTGAAATGTTCTAGCCAGAGCCACTGGAGACCTGTCTGTTATTTGAAAGCTGGGACTCTGGCCAATGCAGAACTGAGAAAACTCAGATCCTGATTGATATTAACAAGTTACTGGTAATTTACTAGTTATCAAAAAAAAATGAATGTAACATTAGTGCACTTTTTCTAATGCCTGGTCATGACACTCATAATCCATCCTCTTTTCCAAGAAGGTTGGCAAAACACATCCAGATTTTCTGTTACTTCTGTAAATGCTGATATAAACATCATGGCTAATCCACTCGGTATTTAAGCTTAAAAATCCACTTGCTGTCATGGTGACAGATGGCCAACTTGACTTGTTTAGAGACGGCTTGGAGCTCATGGTAATGGACCTGACCCTGCCCTGAATGATTGTATTATGTGGACCTGTGAAGACCTCTAGTTCAGTTACATTTTAGTATATAGCATTAGCTGCACCCCTTTTTGACATTGCCTGATATGTGTTTGGTTGTCGCCAGGCCACAGACCACGCAGTGATCCTGTCCTGGACAAACTTCATGGAGGAGGTGGTGGAGCAGAGAGCCTGGGATCAGGAAGCTGCTGTAGCACTCCTCCTGGTAGCTCCTGTTACTCATCTCAGCGCAGCAGCCCTGCTCTCCTTTCAACCTCCAACCACCCCGACTCTCCCCTGCGCCCATCTGTCACCCGTTCTCTCTCCCATCTCCTTCTGGAGGAGGACGAGGAGGAGCCAGAGACCAATGTGGACACGGGAGTCGCCGTCTCTCCTCGTTCAGACACCGCAGTCAAAACAATTACTCGCTCCTCCTCCATGGACCTTTTGATGTCTCTCCACTCTGAGAGACCTCCAGCAGTTGGGGCTTCAGCTGTCGAGGGCCTGGCCAAGGAGTTGAGAGAATGTCTGCCACGGACACACATACACCTGCAGGGCCCCTCTGGGACGTGGGACTCTGGTGGTTTTACAGATGCACCCAGGGAGGGCACCAGGACCATGTCAGCAGGACAGAGCCCCTCCAACGGACCATTCTTAGAGAACAGGACTACAGCTGAGCCACTGTCGGCACGCACAAACAATGAGGAGCCAGTCGACGAGTTCTTCATCTAAATTCCTGCCACTATGAGTCAAGCTGTGGTAATAATCACTGCACAGATAAAAAAACATTATCTCACACTCCAACAGAGGTTGGATAAGATGAAATATCCTTTCAAAAGGATCTGAATTTATGAAGGAGAGAGCTGTGTAGTCTGACAAATGAGGGGCACTCTGGAATAGTAGGAAACCAAAGTACTGCAGCTGGTGACACATTTTCCACCCAGAGGTGTCAAAGTTCTTAAAATGGTTTGACTTTTCACATAAATTTTCACAATGTACAATAGTTTAATCGTCCAAAGATCTGCCAAATGAGTGGTAAAAGGTGAGTGATATTTCAAGGCAGCGCAGATAATACTGTTGAATGTGTAAATTACTTTTATATTTAGAACCAGCTAATCAGTTGTGCAGCTCTAAAAAGTAGCCCAGTAAATAACAAGCAAAGTTTTGTATTTAAGCATTACTGACGGCAGTCTAGGTTTTATGTTGCATCACTCAGCTAGGTGAGCTGACGTCTTATTTCTCGATTGCCTTTGAAACGGATGAAGATGATCTCAGTGTGAAGGCGCCCTTTGATGTTGCCCTTGATTTAGTCTGATTGCGCTCCACAGTGCAGCACTATCAGTCTGAGTTGCAGCTCTGAAACCTGGCTTTGCTTACTAAAAGTCTAACCTTGTGGATTTTAATTATGCACTTCAGTTGATTGTTGCTCAAGTATTTGTGTGTTAAAATGTCTAAGTTGTGGACTAAACCTGGCCAAATTACTGTACTGAAGGGGAGTGAATTTTCTCCAATAATTATTTTTTTCTGAGATAGCCGGATAGTATTGTTTTTTAACTCGTACAGCTTAAATGTATAATAACTTCAGACCTCTGAAATGTTAATTACTGTAAGGCCACAGTAAGCTGATGGATCAGCAGGCAGATTACCTTAAGTGAAAACTTAGCAAGCACATCATGGATTGGACGGATCACTTAAACAGATGGCGTTCTCACACAGTTTGAGATGAAAGATATTGTTGTATTATGTATGTATGACTCAGTTCAGAGTATTCTAAAGGTCTTGTTTTTTTTCCTATCACTTGTGATCAAGGGCATGCTAAATTTGAGATAGCAGATTAACCTGAACCTGGCATTTACTTGTCAATTATGAAGTCAGTGCTTTTTAAATGCATTTAATTGAAGGTTTTGAGCTGCACACTGTTCAGTCCAGATAAGCAGGGCAGCTTGAAGATGTCAAAAGTGTTTAACTGTTTACTGTAAATGGGTGTTACTGGAAAAAAAGCAAGTATGCTCAGTGAGGAAGCATGAAATGTGAGGCTTCTTAGTGTCTGAAATGTTCAGTGATGCAGGGTTAGCACTAAAAGATAAATGAATAAAACAGCTGTGTTGGTATCAGACTATAAGGACTGTGGATGTCCTGACTGTTGTGTTTCCACTTGACAAAAATGGTTTGGTTCAGTACTATTGAATGCCACTGACAGAATTCATTCAATAACCTACATAGAATAACTAGCACTCTGCCTGCAGTGATGCAAAACAAAAATAAAAATCACATCAAACAAGCACATACTGGTCCGAAGTAAAGGTCAGAAGTGAATGCTGAATGTTTCCCACATGCATATTACACAGTCCAGACAGATTTTCATCTTTGATTGCGTGTGGAAACATTCATGGTTGCATTTCTATATTTTTTCCCAGTGCACCTGGTTTTTCACATGCATCATACTGTTGACACAGCTCTCTGTGAGCACACCCACCATTGTGCCATCCAGATACATGACTCACCGATCTGCACTGCTCCCCCACACTTCAGCTACACACTTACTGTACAAACTACTGTATCTATCTGATTTAAATATGTGAATTCAGGAATGAAGATTTTACACCTTGTACTGTAGCTGGAAATCAGGAGGTAACACACTCGCAGGCCAAAGTCAGTAGTATAATTTATACAGTGTGTTAGTGACACTATAGAAGAGATTTATCTTCTCTGCAGTGTCACTAACACACGATGAATGTATCTTTTGGTTTTTTTGTCGGTGTGCAAAGAAAAAAGGTCTTTATAGCATAATTCCACCTGCTGTGTGGTACTGCAGACATCTAGGCTGTAATACACATCCATGTACAGTAATACTAATTGCTCAGCAGTATAAGTACTGTATGTGCTTAAAATGTTTAAACCAAGTAGGCTTCTTTCTGCTGAGTTCCTTTAGCATAAGTTTGAACCACTGCAACATATAAACTCAATGTGGGTTTAAAAGTTTCACCATCTCTTTCACATGATACAACAAATTGCACTATAAGTCTTACAGCTCCCTCTGCTGGTCAAAGGATGTTGTTGCTCTGAGGAGTGTTGCTGCAACCAGTCCAGCTCAGATCTTTGGCCCACTCGCCCTCTCTGGTGACTCGCACCTTAACCGGGTCAAACCTCCAGAACCGCTGTTCTCTGAACAGGTATAGGCGTCCGTCTGGGCGGGTCAGTGCCCCGTTGGTCCCCTGGGGGACGCCAGTCCAGTCTGTCAGCCTGCGGGGGTAGTAGGGCTCCTGGTGCAGGGTTTTAAGGTCAAGTACAGAGTAGCGGGAGCCCTTGAAGATCACCATGTGACCCAGCGGGGCGTAATAGAAGGCACAGTCAGGGTGACGGGGAAGCCCCAAGTCGCTGCTCCTCCTGGGGAAGCTGGGGTCGAGTACGCTGTCCGTGTAGCGCCATATACGCTTCCCTGCACAACATGAGACGATGGAGACTGATATGATGCTGAAACTTAAAGTTACCACAGATTCTATAACAATAAAACCTTATTTAAATATAGGAATAATGCACCATCTCAGCATATTCAATCATAAATACATCCCTTATTTACCACTTAACATAACATCATGACACGCATAGCTTAAGATCACAATAACCCTTTAAGAGATATTTTCTATAAAAATGCAATAAACTTTACTCAAAACTCATTTTAAAACCTTATAGACTGAGATCAGTGAGGCTTTATGAATAAATGTTTTCAGGGTTTAGTGTCTTCTGGAAATGTAGCCTCCTACTAAAGATGATTTATGGAGTGCAACGCCTTTGAGCATCTGTACTTTACATAAAATTGTTTTGCATTCAGCAGATAACAGAATCTTAATCAAACTGCAGGATTTTTGGCCCTTTAGCAGCAAATTTGGCAGCAGCTTCAAACTTCTGCTCAAAGGTGAAACGAATTAAAAACTTCAGCTGAGGCTTCAGTGCAGTGTAGCCTTTAAATAGCTTTCCTATGTAAAAAGGCACGGGAGAATCTATTTTGGGGTTTTAACAGATATGTGAAGTTAGCCAACAGGTTAGGGAATGCCTTTAAAAGGAAGTGCGAGTCCCATTAACAAGCTTGGTGAAGCGGTACCTTTGAAAAAATACCACTTGGAGTCCAGCGGGGAGAAGGCAGCAGCCTCGATGGCTGGAGGAAGGTCAGACCAGCGCTGACGGAGAGGCAGCGGACCGCTCACGCTGCCTTCAGCTGACACTGTCCAGTACATGCTGCCCCGAAACACCAGCACCGTCTCATTCTGGTCTGGACACACAAACACAGGAGGAAACTGTTTAGTTTACAGCCCACAATGTAATGCGTACATTTTGTACTAACACAGTTCGTACCAATACATATTTGTAGCTTTAAGGGAACAAGAGTGGAAAAGTTGCTTTTTTCTGGCACCTAACTTGTAATCACAGAAAGAAACGTGGAAACATGTTATATTTGTGTTTGTATCTCTGAGACGGAACAGGAAGTTTTCCACTGCTGTGCATCTTCAGAGGCCAGAGTGGCACTTCAGCATGATTACAAAGGAGATCACTCATTCTTACTGTACTTATCATTTCAAAAGTCCCATCATGTGTTGACAGAAACAATCTAGTGAGTGACACACACGGATCAGTCATAACATTCTGACCACTGACAGGTGAAGTGAATAACATTGATCATATTGGTACTATGTGGAGTTCTGATGGAAAACCTTGGATTTTGACATCCGTGTTGATGAGACTTAGACACCCAAATAAACATTGTCCCACAACAAGCACACTCCCTCATGCTAATGGAAATCCCAAATGTCACTGGAGGAAAATGCACCCCACCACATGGAAAAAACATCCAACAACCAGGAACATGTTGAGGAACATGACAATGGCCCAACATGTTGATTTGACCTCCAAACTTCCGACACCCCATTGTGATCAAGCATCAACAGGATGCAGTGGAACAAGTTTGATTGACAGAGGCCCCACTGTACAAGCCAGAGTACCCAAAGGATCCACTGCCAACATCCTGGTTCCAGACCCCATAGGACACCCTGAGAGGTCCTCTTGTCCATGCCCAATGGTTCAGAGCATCTTGGACCACATAAGGGGGGCCAACACAATATTAGGCAGGTGGTCATAATGTGTAATATACCGTTGGTGTTACTTTATTCAAAGTGTAAACTGTAGTCATCAAAAGTTACTGAAAAAATATCCCTGAACAACCATGAACTGAGCTTAAAAGTTAATTCTTAACTTGGGAAACTGTTTACTGAGCTTTAAACTGCATCTTCATCAGTGAAATAAATTGGCATGGCTGGATAAGAGTTTCAGGAATATTACATTTGTGCATGATTTAACTTTGTTCTTCGGTTTTTCAGAAGCCACAGCGAAAACCAACGCCATGACAGATACAGCTGGATGTTTTAAATCTGGATATATTTCATCTGGACCTCACCCATAGTGATGGCATCAAAGACGCCCTGGCAGTAGAGCGGCTGTCCTGGAGTCTCATGTCTGCTTTGAAGCTCTGTGAACTCCCACTCCTGCAGCGCGGCATGCAGAACCTGACCTGGCAACCTCACAGGACGATCGCCTAACGGTTTACCTGGAGGCGAAAAGAAAACAACAGAGCAATGAACTAGAGAGCATCAGACAAATCCATGAAAGGTGATTCCACTTACTGTCAAAATCACTTTGAGTAGGCTGTGCTTAAATTTCCCACAGTGACCAAATAAAGCTCTGAGGATAAACAGTGGGTTATGGACCAGTCTAACTTCTCATGCAGGCCAAAACCAATTTCAGTATTTTCTAAATTGGACAGTATGGGAACAAGTGGAAAGACAAACAGTGGAGGAAATGTTAACATTTAAATTGTCCTCTGCAGGATGTGGCTGGGTTGATGTATACTGATGGATGACATTACACTGCACAGGAAATAAACAACAGACTTTAGATAGAGCACAAGCTGGAGCCCTAAACTCATTTATGGAATTTTTAAAGCTAAAACTAGAGCCTCACTTTACTTTTTTTTGCCTTACACAGCCTCACAGAGCAGACTCCTGGCACGTGAGCTAAAAAGAATAAAGAACAAAAGGAAAAGCACGACACACTGAAGAGTAAATGATAGCACTTCAGACATGATTACAGTCATTTTGTTTGCCAGTAGCTGAGCAAACATTTGTATTGGCGGTGGATAAAATCAGGACACCCAAGAAAAGGAGGAAAACTGCAGGAAAAATAGATATACACACCACAGAGGATAACACATGGAGCCGCAAGATAAGAGCTGGATATCTGACTTCACTCAAACACAGAGCTTCCCTCATCAGTGTTGGAGGAGGATCCGGCCTTTAACTTTGAAAGCTAAGGTTTTGTATTCAAGGTCCCATATTATGCAAAATAATTAACTGTCACATGTCCTCAGATCGTATGAATCATTTAAATTTTTCATCTCAAAATACTGGAGATGATTAATTTCTGCGTTGACTGCATACCTCCTAGTTTTAGTTCTGTTCTAAATCTCGCTGTTTCAGTGTCTGTAGCTTTAAGTACAGCTGCACTGCTGTGGTCCACGCCCCCTTCAGGAAGAAGACTCTCTCTGCCTCTGACCTGGTGACAGCTGTGAGTGCCCGACACCAGGACTTTCTATTGCTTGTGATTGTTTTACATGGAAATAACAACAAATTCACACCAAAGCTGCTGTTTTTAACTCGTGTTTGGTGAGTTTGTTAGACAACATTGCAGTTATTGTATTAAAATTAAGTATATGTGAGCACAGAGAGCAGGAGAGAAGGAAACAGATGGAAACACCAGCTGAGTTTAAGTTGCAGTCATGAAACAAGATCAACCCACATAGTTCTTGTTTATAGTAGCAATGGTAGTAGTTTAATCTATAATTACATCATTTTTATCAGATGATCGAATGTTTTGTATGTAAAAAACTCAATCTACAATGTGACTCCAGCTGTAGAATTATTTTTTCCAGTGAAATATATTAGAGCGAAAGTGTAAAAAACAAGCTGTACTGTCAGTAAAGTACCTCAACATTGTGTTCAGGTATATTTGTGTAATACTTTCTGCTACTGACATTCAGATACAGAAGGATTTATATAAAGGAGTGGTGCTTGAATGTTTCTAAACCCTTTAAAATCGTCTATGTTTCTGCATAAATGTGACCCGACTTTGAATTCGGCCTTCAAATCAATTGCCAATCCTCGAGGCTCACATAGCTTTGCTACTCATAGATATGTAATATTAGATCATTTTCCTCAGTAAATAAATGAACAAGCAAAAAGTTTTTGCCTCGTTTGTTGACTTGAGCTCCCCTTTTAACACTTTCATGAAAATCTGGTGATGTTTTAGATCATATTCATGTAGAAATATGGGGAATTCTAAAGGGCTCGCAAACTTTCAAGGTACTTTTTAAGGTGCTGACTCATTTTACACGATTTTATACTTAAACGCTAACATATTTGACATCTATAACTAGACATAATGTTGCTAAGATAAAGATTTGTTAGTAAAATTAATAAAAGTTTAAATAAATTGAGGACTTTTACTTGTAAAGAGCCACTTTTACATTGTGGTACATTTACTTTTAAAGGATCTGCATGATTCCTCCACCAGAAAGTACACTCTGTACAAACACTGTATACCAGGGCAGAATCATCACTCTCCATGTTTCTTTTCACTGAGCAATCAGAGGAGGTCGGGAGCTCTGGAGAGACTGACATATCCAGTCTGTCTCACATGTGCTTCCTTTCAAATCAAAATGCCAACACTAGGAATGGCTCTCACACACACACTCTCACACCCTCTGCCTGGAGCTTTTTATCTTTAAGCAGATGTAGTATTTTCGCAGCGCCAGCAGTCCTGTCAGTTGCTGTTCTTGTCCGTGTCCGTCTCTGGAGCTGCTTGACATTTACGTGGGAGCAGCTGCACTGTGCAGAAAACTACTGCCACAGGGTGGAAAATCAGGTTGATGAGTGTACAGGAGAAAAGCAAGCTGTACTTTGCTAAACTCCACCTGAGAGACAACTGGAGAATTCTGGGCAACTTTTTGTGAAACAATAAAAAAAGTTATCAGAGATCTGTTTTGAATTCTTTCCATAGAGGTTGATAAGCTTTCAAGCAAAAAACACATACAGCCCAATGACCAACTAAACACTAATCTTCTGCTCTAAAAGCTGCTCATTAGTGGCAGTTCATTCAAAATATGGTCCAGTTATGAATCAAAGTGGCATCAAGCGCCGTAGGTATTGAGCGTAACTGAGCAAATGCAATTTTTAGGAAGGTGGAATATTTCCAGAGACGGCGCCGATGGGAGATATTAAGCAGTAAGTGTGGCATCTGGCCGCCTGCAAGCTTCTGCTGAGCTGAATCTCAAGTTCAGAGCTGAATTATCCAAATGATTGTGTGACTGTCCTGCAGCCATGCAAACATTCCTGCAGAGTGTTGTGTTTTCACTGGCCCTCTGCAGCGGCCGCACACCTGAGGCTCTGGGTGACAGCAGAGAAAGTGCTTCATGCATCTTGTAGATTAAAAAAAATTTACATATTACAATCATAGAACGCAGCTTGGGGGGGTGAAGAAGCGACTTTCGGTACAAAAATAGTTGCTGTACAAAATGTTACAGTGACACCAGTTTCTAAGCAGCAGGAAAAATACAAGCAATAAGAGAAGGGTGCAGAGCGGCACATGTGGAAACCTGCCTCACACATGCCAGGAGGGACAACACGCTCACAGTAAACAGAAACTGTTATAGTCGTCATAAGTCCTATGTAATGCTCCCACATTCTGCAGCCACACCAGTAATCTATCACAACAGAGCCGGCAAAAACTTGCAGGTAAACACGCTGAGACGCTGGATAATAATAATATACAAACAGTGTGTTATTTTGACGCTCGCACCACCTCCGCTGCCCTCAGTCTAGTAAACCCAGCAGCTACGAGGCCACGGCTCTGAAACCCAGAGAACAGACTGCTTCAAGATAAACCCGACAAAGAAAAGGATGTTGTTTAGACTCTTTGTGATCAAGATTAGACGTTTCATGGCAAAAAAAGTGGCTGCAAAAAGTGTTCTGCTCTTCCTCCTTCTGTTCCATAAATCTAGAATCTCTTTTACAAACAATGCTGCTGTGGATTTTAATCACACTCATAGCTGTGTAGTTTTAATAAACGTCAGCTTTCTGGATCTTATCAAACTCCCATTTTCGAAACTGTTGCCCAAACACAGGCTTTAATGAACTGTGGAAACTTCGAACAGGCTTTGTTGTTCTACTCATTCTCACTCTGCACTTCCAGCTGGTGGCCTTCGAGCCTTTTCACAGCTCAGTGCCACAACTCCTGAACTAATGGGCAACAGAGCAAGAATGACTCTACATCTGTGTTTCCTCAAGGACAGTCTGGTTTCATAACAACTCGGCTATTCAGGCAGTCGGTTTAATAATAATTGACTCTACCCTGCTGCCTTATCTCACCATCTTTAAGTCTTCCTGAGGTCAGACACTGAGACATTTGTCGTCTGTCCACTAAATTGCTTTTTTTTGCAGCCCTGCAGACTTTCAGCCTCAGGAAAAGTGGTAAAACCGTCTCTGTGTGTCCAGTGAAAGGTGCTACGTTTAACACCTCTGCTCTGCTTCAGCCACACAAGACGCATTTAACAAAGAGAACATTTCCCCTGGGAAGCTGTTGAGGCTCTCCTTAGGAATGTTTAAATCTGGATGAGAAAGAAACACATCCAGATAATATCAGTTTGTAATGATGAACCCACAAACAACATCTGCGGAGTCAAAGATGTCACCACAAACCAAACCCTGAATCTTCTCACCGTACAGCTCCTGCACTGCGATGATGTCGTCCCAGCTCAGAACCAGGCTCCGGCCCAGTTTCCTGTAGTACGGCGACATTAAAGCGTGACGAACGGGGGAGTGTTCCAGCCCCAGAGTGTGTCCGATCTCGTGGGCAGTGACCATGAACAGGTTGTGCCCCTTGTGTCCGTTGAGCGTCCACCTCTCTGCCATGTCGAAGTGGGCTTCACCTCGGCGAGGCAGGAAGGCGTGAGCCAGAGTTCCCCCTGAACGACAAAGAGGAGGCACGATTACTTACTATATACAACAATCAAGTGCTCAAAAATGCTCTTAACCATTGGGCATGGACAAGAGGACCTCTCAGGGTGTCCTATGGGGTCTGGAACCAGGGTGTTGGCACTGGATCCTTTGGGTACTCCGACTTATGCTGTCAATCAAACTTGTTCCATTGCATCCTGTTGATGCTTGATCAGAATGGGATGTAGGAAGTTTGGAGGTCAAATCAACATGTTGGGCCATTGTCATGTTCCTCAACATGTTCCTGATTGGTTGATGTTTTTCCATGTGGTAGGGTACATTTTCCTGTGGGGGTAGGCCAGTGACATTTCCATTTGCATGAGGGAGTGTGCTTGTTGTGGGACAGTGTTTATTTGGGTGTCTAAGTCTCATCGACACAGAACACCACATAGTACCAATATGATTCGTGTTATTCGATTCACCTGTCAGTGGTCAGGATGTTGTTGCTGATCAGTGTATATATATTATAGTTAAGGCATAAATTCTCTGTCAACCTCGTCTGTTTTTACCATTTACTAGTTGATTTAGCATCATAATGAACAGCATCAGGCTGCGGCCCAGTTTCCTGTAGTACTACAGTGTGTCAGTTATTGTTGCTGTGCATGAAAAAACCTTGTTGAGTTTCTCTCAGTGTAATCATCATATAAATTCATATAAACAGTTAGTTTTCAAAAACTTTTAGCCTGACATGCCTTTAACAACCTTAAAGCTATTTAAGGGGGGAAAAGGAAATAGTAGATGTTAATTAGTTATTTTCAGTGTTTGGTATTTAAATTGTTTTGTTTTGTTAGTCTGTCCAATCTGTTTATACTTGGTTTAGGGATGCATGACACTGGATTTTTTTCAATATCTTATTGTCATTTTGGCTGACTGACAATATTTTTAAACATACAGTCTTTATCAGGTCTCTGCTGTAGCTAAATTAACATATTATTATGCCTACTTTTATCACTGTGGTGCAATGGGTGCAGAGATCACGTACAATGCTTTTGAAATGTTCAGATTCACTGGGCAAAATAAGAAAATCACTTCAACTTACATATAAAACATGCCATATTTAGTTTTATGTGACATTTCCATTTCCAACATTTCCAACAGTTGATGCCGATGTTTCATTTTAAAGCCTGTATCTGCTGATGGATAGAAGCTTCTGATAAAGAATGCTCATGTATCTATGCAGGCCTGTGTGTCATGATAACCTCCGGAGCATAAATTGTCTACAACATTAACTTTCACTGCTTTGTGCACCACAGAGATGAATTCTTTCACCTTTGAAAGTAAACGCAAGGTTAAGCAGGAGACAGACAGTCTGTGTGGCGTCTCTGAACACACCGTTCTCAGCTGAGGACGTCCGACTAACCTTCAGTCTGTCCACTGTAAAAAAGACTGTTTACTTCTGTCTCCGCTCACTCCAATCAGCTCATTCTTTTCCCCGTGTGTGTGTGTGTGTGTGTGTGACTCCATTAAGATGCTGAATTTAACCTACAGAAAGACAGGTTTTTGACTTTGTGCAGAGATTGCCAATAAATACTGATAATCCTCGTGCAGCCTTGTCAATTTCATCAATAAAACCAGTTTATTAGCCGTATTAATGGTTTGCATCTATTCTAAATCTTTGTTGTCCAATATGGGGGTCCAGCAGGACATGAATATGACAATTAAATTAAATGAATTCCAAACTTAACAAGGTATAGAAAATACATGCGACACAAAAATGGGTATTTTTCACTCTTTCGGAAAACTGGAACTTCCTCTGTTTATTCTGTTTTATTCTACTTTGGCTTGATGTTGTCCTGTATTATTTATCTGTACTATTTGTTCATAATGTGTCTTGTTATGCTGCGATCGGTTTTTTTATACTTGATTAGTTATTTATTGTGTTGAGCTCAGTCCACACAGATTAATCCCATATCTTGCCGCTTCAGGCCTCTAATGAAAGGAAACAGTCTGAGATTAGAAATGAACTGCACACAACTCAAACTCTGTGATGAAGAGTCACTGGTACATTTTCCTTCATATCAAGTGGGTCACAAGCAAAAAAAACACTTGAAACCGGGTGCCCCGATAGCCTAGTGGTTCTGTCACGGGACCTGCATGCTGAGGCATAACGGCTGTGCCGGGTTCGAGTCCGACCTCGGCCATTTACCGCATGTCCTTCCCCGCTCTCTCTCCTGTTTCCGTTTCTATCCACTGTCCTGTCCTCTCCAATAAAGGCTGAAAATGCAAAAAATAAATCTTAAAAAATAACCCACCTGAAACCACTCCTCAAAATTGTGTTATACAGTCACTGTAGGGAGGAAGCCTTAATGAGTGAAAGAAAAGCATTAAAGGGCTCCATAAATTCTTCAGTGTGGCATAATTCTGAAAACATCTCTGGGTTAGTCGGATGTTTCCACAAGACATTAAGTTGATCAGTTGATGTGTTTATATTTGATGTGAACTTGTGTAATTGTGGGATTGAGATCAGTGTGTAATCAAACTGTTACATTAATCTGGTTGTTTACAGTAATCAGGTTATTGTGTTAACATAAACACCAGAAATGGTTACGTTCCTTGTTCAGGAATTCGGGATCAAGATAGATTTTGCAAGAGAGAACCTGAGAACAAATTATATACACAAGATCATAACATCCTTAAACAATCACTGCAAACACACCAATGAAAACCGTAGCAAACTGTCCCTGTTGAGTGTTTGTAGGAGGAGCTTTTGAAACTAACCTGTGATCAGCTGTTGGGTTATGAGCAGAAGAATTTGTAACTCAAGGTCTTAGAAATAAAAACACGATCAGGTCGAGAGATCAGTGGTGACGTGAGTGAATGTGAGACGAGTCTGACCTGGCCCGTCAAAAGCGTTGCTGGCCCCATCGTTGTGGTCGCCCTGGTAAAAGGCCAGCCTGATGTCTGCGGGGCCTTCAGGGGCCTCCTGGAACACCAGGCCCGACACGTTGCTCCACAGCTGGAAGGCGGCGCGCACTGCCAGCCGCACGGAGCCCAGGGACAGGTGATGAGGCCAGTTCACGATCTGGTAGGTCAGATGACGCTTGTACCACTTCTCGGCTAGAGAGCAGCCACAGAGACACAAACAGAGATATGAGACATGCAGGTACGGAGCTCACAGGCTGATTCCTCACCAACTTACAGTCTTATCCGCAGCTGCAGATAAGCTCAGATCACAAGATAACTGACAGAAGAAGACGGAGATATTCTTAAGAGTATAAAGAGGATACTTTCAGCCATTCATCAGTGAGAAGATATTTACAGTAAAGATGATGTACAACAATACAAGTAAAGGCAAGATAACAGGATCTCCAGCAACCCAGAGGACATATTTGAATGGCAAAGACATAACTAAAATGGTGAGTAGGAAAGAAATTCATGCCACCAGGCATGAAAGGCATGTGAAGCCACTACGGCTACACTTACATTTTCATGTGGATCAGAATCCCATACATAAAAATACCTAGATCTACATTTAAAGGAGCTGTTTTGCTGTTATTTTTAGCGCTACGACACCACATAAAGGTGTTTGGCGGCTCAGGATTGGTTACAAAAGCAGAGCCTTGGGCTACACCAACACAAACCATTTAAAATACAGGACAACAAACAAAATGCAAATTCAAGATTGAATTATTATTGATAAAATGAAAATTTATCTACAGTGCCAGAGACACTCACAGGAACTGAATTAATTTCAAGCAGAACAGTTTTACCTTCCCTCCATAGTTCAGTTCAGCTCAGTCTGATTAGAGGCCACAAACCTGTTTTGGATATCACTGATTACTGAGCACAAATGAAATGCACAACTTAAAATGTATGTTCATATTTCTCAGGATTGTTTTAAATTAGTACTTCCATGCTTATATAGACACCGTGGAAGTTGTTGTTCATTTGGTTTGCACATTTTATTCTGTAGAAAAAAAGGTTTGAATATAACATTAACATGGGTATCTTCCAGTGTCCAAGTGTTTTCAGCAAATCCTCTTTAGTTCGCTCTGTTTTGTTTTTTACTTGCTGAGTTATGGCAGAGGTGCAGGAATTTTTAAACAACCTTGCGCTCTGTTTAAATGATAAATTAACAGATAAACTGAAAACCCCCCGTAAAGTCTTTATCTGTGCTCAGTTATACGGTTGGACAGAAACATTTTCACATTCTTGCAGTTTGCTCAGAGCTGCTATGATCGGCTGATTGATCCAACATCAGAAAATAAGTTCTGATAATCAACTCATTTGCATTTTTCAGGCAAAAATACCAAACATTTGGCACTTTCAGGGAGTCAGTTGTGTGTATTTTATGCTTTTCTTCGCATTAACTAAAGTGATTATCTGTGATCAGATAAAGTATTTTTATTTGCTATTTTAAAATGGTTTTGAATTTAAAATTAATCCCCAGTTTGTTTTCATTTAACTAGTCTGGCTGCTTTCTGTCCGTTTCATTTCACCAGGTTTGTCCTCTGATTTTGTCACTTATGTTTTACGGTGTCATCCTCATGTGTATATCACTGGTAATAGCATTTGGAAAAGAGTTCTTCAAACTGTTATTATTACCACTTACTGATGCAGCGGTGTATTTACATCTTGCAGGTCCTGTATCATAAATCCGGATGCCTGATGTCCCCAAGTTTCATCCAGTTATGCTTTGAAGTAGAGTTTCTCTGGATCCGACAGGCTGAGCCAAAATGATAGGATGTTAACCATGTCAGCTTACAGCTGGGTAAACTAACAAGCACTTTGAGCACACGCTTGACTAAACAATTTACTTCAACACGTGTCTGTGGTTTCTTAGCTTAGGCGTAATTGCATGTGCTGCAAACTTCAGAATCTCACATTTGTTCGGGGACAGAGGGAAGGGGGAGCGACATGCAGCCGTTCTTTAATTTACAAGAGTCTAATCTGTTCATGTGTATACGCAGGATTAAACAATATAGAGATGTGGAGACAAAGCAAACAGGCCCAAGCTGTGGACCACAGAGAACATGTCCACAACAAGCAGAGCAGGAAGCAGTCATTAGATAATATGAACCTTTAGGGAGAGGCAGCTGGGGAGGCTGAACGACGGTTTAACTCCGAGAGTGGACGGAGCTGGAAAACGCTTCATAAACAGGATGAGAAGTTTAAGAAGGTGCATAGTTTCCTGAAATAAGCATGTAAAGCATCTATGGAAAATGCTACATTTACTGGTAGATGACATGTGGTTAAAAAAAACTAACTGATTGCACTTTTTCTGCATTACAGCCAGGTAAAGTCCTCATGAACTTACAGTGCAGGAAAAAATAATGTTGGCTGCTGTGAAGAATGTCATCAGCTGGAAATGGCTGCAGATAAAATAGACAAAGTGGGCTAAAAATGTCAATGAAACAAACTAAGTGTCTAGAAGAAATTGAGCATTGCCTTAAACCTGCAAGAAATGATTTATCTGTAGTAGCTTTTTTACATGACGAGTCACGAGGGCTTTAAACTTTCAGAGCTGATGCTTAACTAAGAAAGTGGAGACACAAATCAAGCACATTTACAGTTGTCGAAATATTTTTAAAAGAGGCCCACACACACATGCCGGGATTAGCTCAATCATACAGCAGGTCAGGCTTGAGAATTCAAACCTGCAGACAATTTTGTGTTTAAAATGTGGGTTATTTTGACGCCGTTTGCACTTGGTTAAATAACGCTCAGCAAGGAGATGGAAGCGATACGCAGGAGGTATCCACCGCATACTGTGGATCGCCCAGAGACCTCAACAGCACCCTGGAGACGGGATTATATCTGGGTATCAGGAGTCATTAGGGCATGGGTTTGGCAATGACATCAGTGTGTGTTTCTGTGTGAGTAAACACACAAGTTGAGTGTTGTATAAACTTGGTCCTTAGCATGTTTTTGTTGACACAGTAAAAGTGGGACAATCAAAACCATATAGGGGCAAATCAGTCCTCCCATTGATTTACATTCAAAAAAGACACAAAAAAGATCCTCAGTCATGAAGCCACATGAAGACTTGATCCTTTAAAAGTTTTTACTATGAGAACTCTACAGCCTGTGGGATGCTTTCCCATCCCGCCTTAATTTTCATTCCCAGATGAACTATATGCATCAGGCCCATAACCACACATGTGCCGATCTGGATTCTCAGCAGGACTCAGGCGCCTTTCTCTGCGTCCCAGACCGCCGCAGAGTAGGAGGTCCCCGAGGACGGCGGAGAAGCCAGGAAGTCCGATACGCGAGGCATTCCAAGACTTCCCTTATGGAAGCAATTAACATGATGCCCTCTATAGCAGCAGTGTAGAGGAGGGTGGGTTATCGCCGGCGTTAGGAAGTGACCGAGATCATCTGATAGCTGGAGTTATTGTTTGTGGAGGTGCAGAGAGATTTTGTTTGTTGCTGGTGTTAGGAGGAGGCTGTTGGACACATGCAAGATGTCTCTGACTGCAGATCCAGCCAGTGTGGCTTTAAAAAAAATGCCCGGCATGACTTCCTAAAGCACAAGGTCACATCACATGGCTTGTTTTGTCTGGTCAAAAGTCTAAACCCAAAGATGTTTCAGTTACAGTGATAAGAGAAAAGAAGCAAATCGTCACATCGGAGATGCTGGAGAGGAAACTTTTGGCATTTTATCTTTAAAAAACAAAGAATCAATCATGAAAACAGTTGCCATCTACTTTCCTGTTGATTAACTAAATCCTTGATATCCTAGCTGTTGCTCCAATCTAACTGTACGCTGCTGAGAAAGTGTAAAATTACACTTGATGGTAAGTTGTTAATACGGACACTAAATGGTTAAGAGTTTCCAGTGCAGGGCATAGACCCATGAGTGCACACCTCTTAAAAACACACACACACACCTATTCCACTTAAATGGCTTATCTCGACCAGGGTGGTGGAATGTCAGCTCTGTAAATATCAGTGGGAGCTGATTCCACCACAAGTCAAGGTCTGTTTTCGGTTTCCAGGAAGCTCCGAGGTGTTCACCCTAAACAAAATCACATCACACCACAGCTGAGAGTGAACAAGTAGCGCAGCCCGACTGACTCATCTCCATGTTTCTGCAGCCGCAGGCTTCGTTTAACAGCAGCGTCAGCTGTCAAGGACACGCAGCTCAAACAGCGTTAAGTGTTTAGTTTACTGGTAGTTGTGGATGGATCGCAGGTGCTGAATGTAGAGAATCAAAGGGAATCAAACTATACAGCTCATAGACCGATACCTGAATTATCAATACTACCGATACAGAGTCTTGTTTTTGAGTAAAGAGTTTAGCCCAAATGGGATTAGTCCCTTTTTCTACTTGGCACAATGAACGCCTGTTGCTGCTCTTTGACATCAGCCATTAAAACTGTCTTGTGTTCTAACAAGCACATGATTCAATTATTAACAGAGCATTGTAAAAATAACAGCTTAATGTCTGGTAAATGATCTGGACCAAACATGTTCAGACGAATCCAAAACATAATGCATCCACCCAGTGAGTGATAGTGAACATCTCACATGATACGTTAGCTGCTTCTAATAATGATATATACCGAACAGAGGTATAAACGCAGCATGTAATATTGTATTAATTTCTATCCTTCTATTCTTTGGAACATAGATGAGTAAGTATTGTAGTTATTACCACATCTCAAAACAGACTGGATGTCATAAAACAACCAAGTATGCACTGGAAATGATAATGTGCAGATGGAGACTAGAGTCGTAGACCAAAATTTACAAGTTAGTAAGTAACAAGTCACGCATCTGGAATGCATAAAGTTAATGAGATTGTTGATGCTGTTTGCTGAATGTTGTCCCACTCTTCCTGAAGGGTTTGGAGACATGACATGTCCATCACGTACCATGTGGTATGAAACAATTTGTGAGACCACAAATGGTGGAGTTGTAGACATTCGAGTCAATGGTTACATTCATGACTAACACGCAGCATCCAGCATTACAAAAGCCTGTTCTCATCTTTCTCTTGTCATCCGTGGCATCGTGTCATTTGAATAAAGCTGCAAAACGTGGCCTTAAGGAGGCCTTTTATAGTCACTGATCAAAGGAGTGTCTGTGTGCTGGTCACACGATCTGATTACTGTCCTTTAAAACCACAACTGACTAACGTGGGTGAGAACTTGTCAACTGGAGACAGATTCGCAGCCATGTTAAGTCACTTTAGGCTGAAAACTCTTTGTGCTTAATTGGTTAAATTGAACCCTTTTCTAATCAGAACAACACAAATTTATATTTTTGCGTTTCCTCTAAAGACCATTATATTTTTGCTTAGTTTTTATTGGTACCAGTATTGATTTTGGTGATTCTGGTTCTGGTTAATACCACAACAAATTTGTGGTACATGAATATACAATTTAAGCGGCAAAGTAGTAGAGACGGTTGATGCTACTGACTGACAGTAAGAGGGTTCAGGGTTTGAACCTGCTGGTCGGTTGGGGCCGTTCTTTGTGGAGTTTGCATGTTTTCCCCGTGTGGGTTTTCCTCCTACAGTCCAAAGACATGCATGATGGATTCATTGGTGGTTCTAAATTGGCTGTGAGCCCTGTAAACACACTGACAACCTGTCCAAGGTTTAACCCAACCCCTGCACACTGCCAGCTGCGACAGACTCCAGCTTCCTGCAATTTTCAATAGGATAAAACGAGTACAGCTGATGGATGGTTGGAAGGTACGGAATTATCCTGAGGGGTACAAGAATGTTTGGACTGAATTTCAGTGAATTCATCCAACTGCTGGCAAAACATTTCACTCACAAACATGAATGTCAGCTCCACGATGAGGCCAGAGGAAAAGTCTAAGGATCACCAGAGGTATTAGTGGCATCAATTAGGAACGATGAATGTCCTAATAAATTAATCCCAGTAAATTAATGAAAACTTGTTGATGGTGGTATCAGAAAGGTCTGGAGATGACTAAAGTCACTGAGGTTCATTCTCTGGGACCATGAATATCTGTACACAGTTTCCTGGCCATCCGTCCAGTAGATGTTGAGATCTTTCAGTGGACTAACTGACCACGTTCCCTGGAGCCACAGCATTAGCAGAACTGCACATAACTGAGGCTTTCAAACTGAATGTCACCGCTGAGTGCTAAGTAATTAGTCTTCCTATTAAATGCATGTTTTACTGGCATGTTGCCCAGAATCTGAATCTGTCAAACCAAAAGTCGGATCCAAACATGAACCTCTTCCAGCAAACATTCTTCAAGCCACAAGCAGAAACATATCTGCTGCTTCGTTACAAGCCGAGGCTACATAATGTTTGAGTTCAAGGCGGTGGTTACACGGAAGTATAATACTCCGACTCACACTTAAGCCATTACCTTGTTTAACTACATCAGTGGATATATGAAGTCAGATTCATGAGAGGTTTGACCTGAGGGTGTAAAAGTATCTGCTCTTTGTGTAGCTGTACTGCCGCCTGTCATACGAGTCATGTCTGGGTCCACAATAATGGCACAGGGTTGTTTTCTCACATGAGAACAGGCTGAAATCCATCCAAACAGCCAGTCACTCAGCGAGACGTCCACTCATTCATCCGCCAAAGTAGCTGGCCATTGAGATAGCCGGCCGGTTTGGCAAACAACGTAATCCAGTCAGTCAGTTATGGATGTGTTTACCAGAAGGACCATGTCAGGTACTGACATGAAGAGGCAGGAGCAAACATCAGCTGCCACTGCATTCCCTGAACATTAGCCAACCTTGTCAGTGACAGGAAGGAATGCGGAGGATTCACACACCATCAGGCTGGAGGCACATGTAGAGAGAGAGGGAGGGAAACCTCACTGCCCTGCTGGTGCTGTCACCAGGCTGCTGCTGCTTCGTTCAAGACAGCAAGAAGGAAACACACAAGAACATGAGACATATACACCGATCAGCCAGAACATTATGACCACTGACAGGTGAAGTGAACAACATTGATCATATTGGTACTATGTGCTGTTCTGATGGAAAACCTTGGATTTTAACATCCGTGTTGATGAGACTTAGACACCCAAATAAACATTGTCCCACAACAAGCACACTCCCTTATGCAAATGGAAATCCCAAATGTCACTGGCCTACCCACGCAGAAAAATGCACCCCACCACATGAAAAAACAAATCAGGAACATGTGGAGGAACATGACAATGGCCCAACATGTTGATTTGACCTCCAAACTTCCTACACCCCATTCTGATCAAGCATCAACAGGATGCAGTGGAACAAGTTTGATTGACAGAGGCCCCACTGCACAAGCCAGAGTACCCAAAGGATCCAGTGCCAAAGTCCTGGTTCCAGACCCCATAGGACACCCTGAGAGGTCCTCTTGTCCATGCCCAATGGTTCAGGGCATTTTTGCACATAAGGGGACCAACACAATATTAGGGAGGTGGTCATAATGTTAGGTATTAAAATTCAGCCTGTAAAACTAGAACATGACGTTTGCAAGATCCAGATCCACACCAAAAAACTTTTTTTTTTTTTTTTTTGCCCTGTTGTATCACTGTCAACCAGGTTTCATCAACTCTTGAGGTCAGTTGGTTTGCAAACTAACAAACAGACAAAAAGGAATAAAAATCACCCCGGAGGAGACAGTAACCTAAATGGAGTATTTATAAAACACTAATTAAGAAGTGGGTTTCCACATTCTCTAAGTGGAGCCACATGTGTTCATTAATGTGGACTGAAAACTCCGACTTCATCTTAGTTTTGTGTTTTGGCCCCGTTCAGTATCTCCCACACGTGTTTGTATCAGGGGAGAAATTACAGCTTTTAGTAATTCTCAGAGATTTTCAGTAAAGCACCCTAAGCCTCTGCCCAATTACTTCATGGAAGCGGCAAAAAAAATTCGCCAGCTGCACTCTTAACCACCGTTCAACTCCTTAAATCCTGCAGTCTTTCGCCAGTTTAAGCTGCAAATCCCACCAATTAATGCTTTTGTTTTTGTGTTTAGAGCAGAAAATAGCAACAATTAAAAAGAGCCTCCATCGCCTGCTAAAAGAGGAGTCAAAGTTCACAATCAAAGTGACAGCAGTGGTCAAAATGTAGAATTATAGAGGAGATTTTGACAGGATACTTCTTAGATGTGGACAGCTCAGAGAAAAAATGGAATTGTTTGGGAAACATCTATCAAATCACATCTTAAACCGAAAAACCATCCAGCAGATTGACGGGTCTTTTTGATTCATCATGTCTATCTTAATGCAGAGAGAAACTTGTCAGTCAGAAACTAAACACAAAAGCAAAGTTTCCACCCAGTTAACATGGCGTGAAAGATACATGGACTTGTGTGTGTAATTGCTGCTAAAAGCTGCCGCGTGCACCATCAGACACCCCACCTGCTTTAATTACAACCCTCAGCTCCATTTAGTGCTTTGGTTTACGAAGGCGGACCCTCCCAGTTAACTGTCGGCCCTTTTAAGACCACAGCAAGACACACGAAACCTCCACATGCAAGGCGATGAAAGATACACCACCTTTATTGCAGGGACACAGCTGTCAATCACTCAAACACACAAGCTCCGACTCTGAAACATGTGTATAAACACGTTGTCTCACACACTGATTGTGCATAATGCATTATGGCCACCTGTCTAATATTGTGTTGGTCCCCCTTATGTGCTGAAAAACGCTCTGAACCATTGGGCCTAGACAAGAAGACCTCTCAGGGTGTCCTATGGGGTCTGGAACCAGGACGTTGGCACTGGATCCTTTGGGTACTCTGGCTTGTGCAGTGGCCTCTGTCAATCAAACTTGTTCCACTGCATCTTGTTAATTCTTGATTTGACATTCTCATCAACATGGATGTTAAAATCCAAGGTTTTCCATCAGAACACCACATAGTACCAATATGATCAATGTTATTCACTTCGCCTGTCAGTGGTTTTAATGTTGTGGCTGATCTGTGTATATGTAGACACTATACCTTGGCCAGCAGAGCGCCTCTTGCGGTGATGCCTCTTTCCAGTGAAGATGACATTGACTCTCTGAGCCCAGAGCTCCTGGCTGCCTTCATCCGACACCCCACAGCGAGGCTCGGCCATCTGATGCAGGGTGGCGCTGTCGAGCTCACCAGTGACGGGGAGACGGGACAGCCACTGGAACTCACTGCAGAGACAGGAAACGTTCACATCTTCAGTCAGACCAATAACACGTGAATCAAGAGGAATTTAAGAGACTGCTGACTTAGGAAATTAAAGATTTGATGTAGATGTCTGCACAGTCAGCCAACAATTATGTCTATGTGGATCTAGGATGCAGGCACTTTATACAAGCAGTGTGGTCATAGATATACAATGTGAGTTCTTGAATGAACTTCAGTTATGTATGGATGGTTTGTGGGACAGTTTTTCAAAACAAGAAGGAGGTGGATGGATAAAATAATGGTTCTGGATCTTCATCATATCTTGAATTTATTAGTAAATTCTGAAAATACAAGCTAAAGGTAGTCACAAATAATAAAGTCATGATCCGCTGTGACACTGCATACATGGATGCAGCCTCTGACCCCCCACCTCTATGCTTACTTTATTTATTCACCTCACTACATGAGCTGCTCACAGCTTTCTAACCCCCAGTCGAAGCTTTCAGTGAGTGTTTCAATCCATTACAGTACAGTCAGTAAACGGGCCAGGGGGCGAGGTTCTTGAAATTCCTGGATGGTTCAGAGAAGGTTCACGAGAGGTTTCCCAGTGCAGAGGTGAGGGTGTGTTTTTACTGCCCTGCGCTGACGTTCAGCCTCCAGGCTTGTCCCACACCGAGCTGCCCCTCCCCCTTAATAAACGCTCCGAACACAGCGGAGTAAATATATACCACTTTGCTCTGCTTTCAAATCACATTAATTTCCACATCATCCATTAGAAGAAGCTTCCAAAGGGCAGTCGTCACCCACCGGATGGCTGACTGCACCTCGACTGCGTTGTGGATGTGGTGATCCTGATGGAGGTAGCCATACTTCTCCAGAAAATCCTGCAAAAGTAACCAATCTATGGGTTAGAAATGCTCCAACTAGACATATAAACCAGGGAAAAGACTTGATTACCGTGCATCCAAATGCCCTTCAATAAAAATCTGATTATAATTCTACATTTATAAAGTGAAATATTGCGTAAACCCCAGCTGATTACATACAGTAACACAATATCTCCCTGGTAAATCCCCAGAGATGCATACCTTCCTACGAGGCAAAAGAAAAACCCATAAAAGCATAAAGATAACTTTCCCCTATATCTGCTGTAGGTTGCTGTGTGTGCATGTGGACCACCCATAAGACAAAGAAACCCCTCGAGGTGTCCCTAAAAAATCATAATTATTATTCAGCATGTATATGTGCAAGGCAGGAAAAGTCCCCAGCTGTAACATACTTTAAAAATGAACCAACAGCGTACATGACAACAGCTGTCGTATTGTGATCGTGGAGTTTAATATTACGATCCCTCAACCACGGCCCTTTATGCGGGACACGTTTGCGTGTTGAGACATCGGCAGGTACGGCTGTGATTACAGATGTGGTGAAGCTGGGCTGGAAATTAAAATTGTGGCTGATGACAGATGTGCCTCTGCAAATAGGAATGTTCAACAAGAATGTTCCTTTGTCCCATTAGAGACAGTGAAAACGCCAGGAGGCTTTTTTTTAAAATGTAAGAACAAGCCGAGGGAACACATGTAACAGCATAATGCTATATAAGGTCTCAGAGCTTTGTTGAGGAAAGCATTCAGCGTTGGGATGGGCGAGAAGAGACAGCTGTCAGATTAAACCGAACCACAGGGAGGCAATTAAACTGTAAAATGCGAGAACATCCTGAAACATATAGATGTTCTCTTAAACATGGGCTTGGTGTCCTTGGATGCCGTATCCAGCTACACTGTTAAAATACGGTTACTTTAGCAGAATTTTTCTTTTTATTTAACAGATTTTGCATTTTTGAAAACAATAAATACAGTAAACTAAAACAAACGACTATGCTTCAAATCCACAATGTAAAATCACATAACCATTAGCTTTTGTATTTTAATTTCAGGTAAAATTTTCTTTATTAATAAACTAAACTGCTGAATTCCAGTTTATTATTGTAAATATGTTTCTAAAAATACGTGCAATTGGTGTAAATTAACAGAAAATAAGTATGTATATAAGTATATATTTAATTAGTAATTTCACTGTTTTTACCCATGTAAAAATCCTTGATTAGCATTTAAAAGTTATCTAATCTCATATTAAACTAAGGCTAGAAAATTATTTTTATTTTACATTTTTTGTTGTTTTTAATCCTTCACCTGACGAAAAACTATATCAGATATAGAATTAAATACATGATGTAGGACCAGGGGTGGACAATCCTGGTCCTTGAGAGCCACAATCCTGCATGATTTAGACGTTTCCCTCTTCCAACACACCTGATTTACATGATCAGGATCGTTGAACATCTTATATGGATAAATATATATACATAGCATGTTATGTATAACAAATATACAGCTCAGTGTTTTTTTAAAGGCTAGATGCCAGCTCACACTAATCACAGAAATTTAAAGTCTTATTTACAGATTTTACCCGCAAATTAATCCATGTTGTTTTACAGCTGAGGTCCTAATCCTTACTAAGTCAATATGTCTAAATGAAGTAAAGTAACATCCGTCTGTTCCTGCAGCTGCTCAGACGTTTACTTTAGATTTTAAACTCTGGTAACTTCAACCCCCGTGGTTTCTGCCTCACACTTCGGGATAACTCGTACCTCCGGCTCCAGCAGCGGGGATCCTCCGGCGGGCAGCGCGGCGCTGATCGCGGCTACAGTCAGGATCCAGACGCCCCTCATGTCCCGACCTGCAGCTCCGCGGCTCATTGCGGGACCAACACTCCGTCAGAGCAGCGCGCATTTCGGATCAGCATTTCCCGAGTTTATCCTCATGGTTGTTCGGAAACTGAGAGCAGGCAGCCGAACATCTCCATCCTCCTGAGAGGACTGACGGAGCTGATCCAGATACCAGAGGACTGAAGAAGGAAGAGGAGGAGGAGGTGCAGCACCGCCCCTCCTCCTGGAAGCAGCTAACAGGGCATGGCAGCTTTTATTTACCAGCTGGAACTCAAATCTGCTTTATTTCCTGTACTGTTGCAAAGACCTGTGCATAAACTCACGCGACGCACAAAGAAAAGATCACAGTTTTAATATCATTTTTGGAAAAAAAAAAAAAAAAGAACCCAAGTAAAACATTTTATTCCGTTCATACAAAAACAATGGTACGAAGTCTACCTCACAAAACATCTGCAGCTAGAATCTGAGAGGAAATTAAAAAGATGTACAAAGAAAAACAAAAAAACACATGCCAACAGTGCCAATCAGCCCCAAAGTCCCTTCACATCAGCTCAAAGCATCCCTCAACCGCAGTAATACTCAGGATGCTACAACAATTCTAGACACATCAGAACGTCTGATCCATCCCCCCTCCATGATTTTAAGTATCACAAACTAAATCCTCCCTCCGTGGCGAACTCAAGGGCTGGAATGGTTTCCCCTCTGCTCAGCGTTTAGTATGGCCGGTCTCTTCTGTCGTCTCTGCGGTCACCCCTGAGGAGGAAAGACAAAAAGACAGCGCGTTATACGAGCCGTCATTGAACCAGCCATTATCCCCCCGACAACTGAAGGTGAGATATGATGTCAACTTCTCGTCCACGCGGCCCATTTTAAATCCCCGAAATGGATAACTCGCCTTCAATAAAGCAGACGTCCATTAACAACCTCCTCCTAAATGCAGCGGTTCACCTTCAGTCAGCTCCAATAAATCAGAATTTGTAATCAAGGGGAACCAAAAACACCAAGAGGAGGCTGCAGCAAGAGTATTTAGACACTTCAAGGCTCTTTAGATGGTGGAAATTAGCATTAGTGTCCCATTTCTACACTAAACAACGTGCAAACAAAATGGACCATCTTCTTATAGTTAAAGGAAAAACATCAAGTTACACCGCAGAAAAACAGGCAGCAGTGATTTGATGTTAAACAGACGGTATTATGTATCATGTCCTCTGCCAGAAAGGTTCTGCACAGTTCAAACCTTTTAAGTACAACACAGAATAGAATTTAATACCCTTTTGTTTAAAATGACAGTATTATTACACTGTATTTATTCTGTATAAATAGTACATTCTTCATGGCTCACATTACCGACTACAGAAGGCAAAATTTATGAGGCCGGTAATAATGGTTTTATCCTCCCGAAGCCTTTTATGTGGAAACTGAAATCTGCCTTCATATTTTTAGACCAGCAAACCGAGATCAAGCACTGTATAAAGTAGGTATGTGTACAACTGGTACAGCATCTGTCCTCCAAAACAGCGGTCTGCAACCTTTTTTGCATCATGCTGTATGACCGGTTCGTAGAAAATTGTCTTGCTTGAAACTGGTCCGGGGTGCAAGAAAGTGTCCTAAATGAATAAAGTTATTTTTACTGCTAAATGTGTATTTAGCTTTCCCAAGTCTCTTCCTCTTTTCAAAGAAGCTGTGCAGAGACGTTTGCTTTTGATCCATTTTTACAGGGGGTTGGACTGACGAGTCAAGTGCAGGAAAAGGAGCACAGACAGAAGTGGCGGGGAGACAATCTAGTCATTTTTCAAAATTTAACACCCTGCGGACTTTGCCGGAAATAAAATGTTTTTATTCTTTCTGCGTGGCCTGGTACCAAATGACCCGTGGCCCGGTGGTTGGGGACCGCTGCTCTAAAAGACAGGTTAGTTAGGAATGTTACTAAGATAAAAAAAAGTCTAAATCATGTCTCCACACGTTTTCCTTAAATATCCATCTAATATGACTGTTGTTTCCCGTGTTCTCCGTGGTGTAACCAAAAAAGCCACACTTTTCGGCTGAACTGCAGGCTGTGTTAAAACGGAGAAGACTGTAGACAAGTACAGAAACTAGTCAAAAATCTAATTAGTCTGCAGTATGTTGAGCCACATTTTACCTTATTGACTAGGGTCGTAGCAATACACCAAACTTAACCATTCGGTACAGAGGTGTATCGCGGTACAAAAATTTTAAGACTACCAAGAATGGCAAATGTACAGAATTGCTTTGATTGCGAACCTCGTAGTGCCCACAGTTGTGTTGGACCTTCTCAGTCTCACAGGGTTGTGGAACTACAAGTAGGAGTTTCCAGTGGAACACAAGATGTGATGGACCGTTTTTTTCTCCTGCTGGCGCTTCTGTGACGTATGGCTAGTCAATCGGATGGCTAATGCTAACAGCAAGAAGCCGGAGCTGGAAGACGCTCCACCGTCCTTAAAAATCACCCGCTTGGGATTACTTTAGTTTCCCGGTTAAGTACGAAAAGGAGTAAGGCAAGTGGACCAGACCAAAGCCGTAAGGAGCTCCAAACGTGTGAAAAGTATGGCGTTTATCATTTGTCATAACACTGGTTTTACTTGGCCGATCAACACAATTCAAGAACTGGTAAACAGTTTGAAATCCCAACTTTCGACACAAGTTGAAATGTCATCTTAAAGCGGTCGTGTCATTTTGACGCGCCGGCGCATCCGTTGACTCCAGAAGGTTCTGTACCAAGCCGAACCGTGACTTCCGAACCCAGACGTGGTTTTTGTGCACCGTTACTCCCCTAGTATTGGCAACACCTTTGGCCACTTTGGGAAAAGTTGTTCAAGTTGATGTCATTTTATTTTTATTTCATTGAATCAGAACAGTTCAATTTCCATGTTATAATTTTTATGATTTGTTGCATAACTTCTGAGCTCTACCTACATCTACTGAAAAAAATCTCAGAAACTGCACTGGCTTCAGAGGGTAAAATCAAGTTAAAGATTAAGAACCTGTTGACAGATCCTAAAGCTAGTTCTGCCCTCTTCTGGTCACATAACCAAACTAACACCAACACAGGTCATTTAGGGATCATCCAAAATGTTGTCTTGCATATAGAATTCAAGATAAACATCTCTTCAACCCACCTTCCTCCCATTTTGTAGCCGCCACCTCCGAATCCTCCACCGCCGCCGCCTCCATATCCGCCACGGTCTCCGCCACGGAAACCTCCTCCACGACCTCTGAAGCCACCGCCCCTGTCACCGCCATAACCACCTCTGCCTCCGCGATCTGCCAACACACAATCACAACACTTCAGTCAGCAGAAAACAGATGGGGGAATTATCACAGACTGACAAACACACTGGACAGACATGATGTTAATATTCAGTCTTCGAGCTTCCAGTAAAGTAGCTTTCCGGGCAAAAACATTTTAAATATTGAATGTGACGTGTCTAAAGTCCAGTCAAAAGGACCCACCCATACCTCCAAATCCTGCATCTCCTGGTTTGGGTGCACCACACTTGTTACACTCCTGCCGCCGTGCAAAATTCATGTTACCGCAAGAGCTGGGGAAAGAGCAGTCAGACATTTATACACATAAATCAGGCCATATTAGATCTGTTGAACACTGACCGTAATTTTTAAAACCACAAGGAATCATGAAATCCTAACCTGTTGGGACAAGGCCAGTCTCCTCCCTTAACGTCAAAGTTGGGTCCTCCGCCTCCACGACCTCTGAAACCTACCAAAGAAACAGGCAATCGATCAAAAAAAAAAAAGGACAGCAAGATCGACACAAAGACCTCGGTTTAGAAATTGATATTTTCATCCGATATTTGAGCCTAGAGGCAGTTTGATCAATACCCACCTCCTCTTCCTCCTCCTCCTCTTCCACCTCCTCGCTGTGTGAACTCAGCTCTGCGGGTGGCAAAGGATACTTTGATGGGTTTGCCATTGAAATCCTTTCCTGAAATTAAAAGGACAACATGTCAGTGAGATTTATGCAGAACTATTAGAGAAAATGAAAGATATGTCAGCGCTCTTACCATCAAACCAGTCAATAGCAGCTTTGGCTGAGGGAGGGTCATCAAACGAGACTGTAGCTTCTCCCTTTGGTCGACCGGTGGCCTTGTCAGAGTAGATGTTGATCATTGGCTGACCAGTTTTCTTATTCACCTGAAAGTGTAAATGAACGATTGTAACTGGTGTTAAGGACAAACAACTTGAGTCTGGTATCCACTTTAGTTATTACAGCATCAAGGCAATACAGCCATGTGGATTAGTGGGTCATTTGAATATCTTTATCCTTAGTGAGTGACGTAGATTTGGAAATCAGTGAAAATCTAACTGCATTTTCTCATGTTGTCTTTATTTACTGTGATCGTAAGATTTTTGTTGATAGGATGCTGATTAAAGACTAAAATTCAGTGTGCTCTTCTTTGAGTGAGGGCTACAAAATTAGACCATTTCACATATGTTTATGATGTAAAAGTGACCCGTTTTGGATCTTGTAGAGTTTATTGTATTTACAGCTGTTTAATAGATAAAACAAGAATTTTATTAAAAGGAAAATAGTTTTAAAAAAAGGCAAATGAGACTATTTCAGTACCTTGATGATACCAATTTGTTTGAAGAAATCGCCAACTTCCTGAACTGTGGCGTCTTCTCCGAGTCCCTGTACAAAAATGGTGTTGTTGTCAGAGTTGTCCTGTTCTCCAGCTGTGGAAGAAATTAAAGAAGAGACGTCAGGAATGATTACAGACCGAGATCACTGGTTCACTTTTTATCACAGATCCTTATTAATGAATTATATCTCACCTGGTTCATCCCTTGAGCCGTAGTCTCGAGAGCCTGCAAAACAGAGGAGAGGATGGAGAAAGAAACGTGAACATAGGTTCTTAAAAACTGTCTGTAGAGTTTCACACAATTAATGAATAACTTCATCCCTACCAATGCATAATGATACAAAGAAAATTAAACAAAGTCCTTGTTTACAGCTCTCTGATGGGTGTTTTCATACCGTTGCATCACATACCAACACCTTGCAACAAGAACAGAATTGTTCTGTTGTTTTTTTTTTTTGTTTGAGCTTACACCAGAAATGAAAACCACCAAAATGTCTCCAGTTTAAGAAAGTTTTTCTTCTTCGTCCTGGGAACACCTCTGTCATTTACAATCAGCCCTCCTCTTCATGCAACAATACCACTATTTTACAGCTCCATGTTCTTTACCATATCTGAAGTCATTTATGAGAAATAGCAATAGGTGGAGTCCCTTGGGATCTGGACATGGAAATGGTGGCATTCACTGAGTGTTTTTTTTTAATCTCCCTCTTTTCTTTTTGCTAACTCAAGTTCTTTCCTCCCCCACCGACACAGTTCTGATGCTCGTCACTTACCACCGTAATTTTTGTAGCCACCACGGTCACCACCTCTGCAGAGGAAAAATTGGAGATATGATGGCTTTTCCTTTGTCCCAACTGAGAGCTCAAAGCTCCCCTACATCCCCATCAGTATGCACTCCTGCCAGGGTGTGCGACTATGGTGGAAATGTCTCACACGAGGAATGCGTTAGTTTTTGACATTAGAGATCAATGAACAGACGACTAGGCAGCTCTGACTGAATCAGGCAGACGAGTGAAGACAATTATCATATGACACTGGGTCACCATTTACAAATAATTTGTTTTTTTCTCTTTTTACATGGCCAGATTGGATACCAAGTGCTGAAAAAAACAGCTGAATTTGTTTTCAGAAAATGAGAAGCCAAATTTTTGTGAAGGGGTGTAGCAACCAATGAGCAATCTTCCACTGAGTGCATTTATGAGATCCTTTAACTGAGGTCCAAGTTTTAGTTCAATCACTCTGAATACCTGTAGTATAAAATGTAGATCCATGTTAACACAATACACATGTTGGCCATTGTCAAATACACAACACTTGAATGAAACCTGTTGAATGTGAAGCAGCTGAAGATGTGGCTCCAGGTCTAAGTGCATCATTTCAGTGGCGTTTCCACTGTTCCAATACTACAATGAAGTGTACATATATTTATCACACAAGAGCATACCAACACTAGGTTTCTGGCAACCGCAAAACTATAGCTGTTGTAGATTTGACTTGGACAAGAATATGAAAGTTTAAAAAAAAGGACAATCCTGTTCTCTATTCAGATCAAGGTCGCGTGACAAAATGTGACCCAAAGCTCCAAATCAAGGGCATTTACAGGTTAAAGGATATATATTTAAATGCAGCGTTATGATACAGTTGTGCCAGTTTACTTGGCTGTCCAACATGTGACATTTTTAGATCGTACCAAAGTCAGGATCAAATGATTAGAAATACCTCCCCCCCAGAAACATCAGCAGGTGGATGAGTTAGATATAATCTCTTCAAAACTGATAACTGCAGCCATTCCAAGTCCTAAAAAGAGGACAATAGTGAAAAGGGAGGGTTTTTACGAGCATGAAAGCACCTTCAATGATGTGCCACTGTGTTGTTCTTACAAAAACCATCTCTTTACTTTTTAACAACATATCAACGTATCCCTTTTTGGTTTCCAAGAGGAAAAAATAAAGACTTGTCAACCGCTGCTGCAGAATGAACAAAACCAGTCCCGTTGTCTGGGATAATACCGTTGCACAACCAGGTCTCTGGCAGCCTTTAAAGCTCCTATGTGGGCAGATATGTTCAGTCTACAGTCCTCCAGTTACAGACCCCATTGACAAGTGGATCCTCGTTGGGTCAAACAACTCCTCCCTAACCTGTAATTAACCACCTCTTGACCAAGTATTTGATCTGAACAGCAAAGTGGATTCAGCACCAGCATGTTTCTTATGCAAAAACTAAATAGGTTTAGAAAAAAAAAAACCTGACAGTGTTCGGGCTCCTGTAGCATAAAGCAGGTGGTTGGGGAATATTACCTATGTGATGTGTGACAATATTTGATTAATCCATTTTCCAGAAAAAAAAAACAAAACTGTTGAGTCTGGAGCACAAAGCAGGTGAGTGGTGAACCATCTATGTGGATGGTTTGTAGCTGATGAGTGATGACGTGCGTAGTGACAAGTTATTTCTCATATTTCAGTGTACAGAGGTACCTTAGGGGCAGTGGCACTGTGCAACTTACCCCATACCAGGAGGTCCGCCTCTTCCGCCACGGTCGTATCCACCACGGTCATATCCACCACTGCGGTCATAACCGCCACGGTCATAGCCACCGGCGCCGCCACCACGGCCTCGGCCTCTGTAGCCGCCCCCTTCTGAACGGTCTCCCTGGTCACGCCCAAACCTCCCACCCTGACCACCACTATCACCTGGTAAAAAGAAAGATGTATTAAGTACCACCAGGATCTGACTTATTGGACAGTGAATTTCTACAAAGATGGTGGAATCCCATCTTGCAGAATACAGATGTAGCTTCTACAACTATTTAATATCCACTTATTTGTACCTTCACTCCATCTTCCATAGCCACCGCCACCACCTCCTTGCCCCTGGCCACCATAGGAGCTTTGTTGTCCATAACTATCTCCTCCTTGGCTCTGGCCACCGTAGGAACTTTGCTGCCCATAAGATGCAGACCCTTGTTGGCCGTAAGAAGAGGACTTGTCGCCATACCTTGATTTTAACAAAATCAATCAAGTTAACATACTAGAAGCACCAAAAACTTCAATTATCTGTTGTTTTCATGCAAAATGAGCAATTACCATTTAATTTTACATACTTTATTACTTTATATCAGATTGTTTTTGATGACGCTCAAAATAATGCACAGCTGTTAGTCAAGTATTATACACCTCAATGTTACTACACATCATTGACAAAGAGTGAGAATTGTGGTGTAATCAAAGCGTCTGCACTGCAAATCCTGAAATGTGACATTAGCATTAGCTTACCCAGATGACTCCTGTCCGTAATTATTATAACTCTGTGGCTGAGATTGGCCATAACCCTCTGTGAAAATAGAGATGAGACAAAAATAAAACACACAAAATTAAAAACCACCCATTCTATTTCTAAACAATCCACTGTTTAATTTGTTGACTTATGACCTTCGGTTCAGTAAACCATGTAGTTAGTTTAGGTAACCAACTGACCAAAAGACAACAGGAAGATCTTGATAGGCATGTTATTGTTATAAAAGTCCTCAAAATGACAGTTTCTCTACCAGAAACTGGCAAACACAATGAATCAAATTTTCCAACAGTCCTTGAATGAATTATCTGATACTCATGTCACCACAATCAATTTTATTCCTATGGCTCACTCACAAAATTCATCAATAATAAATTGCTTTCACATATCACATTCTGTAAAAACAAGCATTCTGCACATCTTATTGCAGCCACTAAGTCGTTAGTAACTCAACTGTCGCGTGAAAAGCATTCAGGAACATTTTAGCTCAACTGGACTGAACTGCTGGCTGTGCTTACAAAAAGAGAGGGGACAAGTGTGGAAACAAATTCATTTAAATTCAACTTCATGGACTTATGATTAATTTTATTTCAACTGTCATACTTTATTAAAAAACAGGAGTCCTCTCTACTTCTTGCCACGGTTGAGCCATTTCAAGATCAAGAGTAACAAGTAACATTGAATTATTTTAAAACGTTACTATAGGGGTTAGTTGTTCTGTTCAAAGTGTTAGTCCTGCCTACTAAAAAATACATCCAATGGCCAGCTCGTGCTTTCTGCATACATGTGTGCAGACGGCTCTGTTTATACTACAATAGGGCTGCACCGGTCTGCAACCCGGCTGGTTGCGTTGCTCCTCATATTCAACTCAGAAAAGCACAAGGGAACAGCAGCTAGTTATAGATTACCCTGTAGCAATGGCTCAGTAATTATTCCCAAAGTGTAGCAACTATGATGACCAGACAGAGCACACTGGGTTCCATCAATACAAAGTAGAGCGCCTCCAAAGTCTGTCAATGACTGCTTCAATTACTACTCTTTTAGTGATCAATTCTAAAATGGTGCACACACTTGCCTTACTGGGACATGGGCAGTCGGCCACTTGTGGTGCACACAGTTCACGAGGACAAATTTTATGTCATGTATAACCTTGCAGGTGTCAAAAGCATGAACCCGCCTTAAATCAATCTGGATAAAAGAGCCTGCCACGTTGTTAATATGCAAGCACACAATTTCTATCCCAGAACATGTGCCCCTTTGAGGCAATAACCTCACTCTTAGATGTTAATTTATGAAATTAAGGAGGCATCAAAGCAATGAAAGATACTTCTCTTAAATACATCCAAAATCTGTTTACCTTGCCCGCCACTTTGCTGTCCGTAGCCAGCGTAGCTCTGTCCGCCATAAGTGCCACCTCCATTTCCTTGTCCATAACCCTGCCAACAAGATAAATCAGACGAGTTATAAATTAAAAAGTCAACATAGTTGTGTCATACTTGCATCCAACATGCAGATGGTAGTTTAGGAAAAAGGGTCTTACCTGTCCACCCTGCTGCTGACCGCCATATGACCCGTAGCTGCAGACACATGACACAAGCACTTAGAATCCAGGTTTGGGTGCATTCAGAAAGCCATGTGGCTCAATTACAGCTCAAAGATTAAAAACAGACTTGTATGTCCGCACATATGAAGTGACTGTGAGGGTTACATGTTTTCTGTGTGTTTCTACATTACCTTTGGGAACCGCCGTAGCCTGAATCTAAAAGAGAAACAAAACAACGGCACAAAGTCAGCAGAAAGGTCGCCCGCAAGAACAACAGTGTTTGCTAAACAGTGTGCTACAGATGTGGGTGACTGAACGACCAGCCGCATAGTAAAAGTAGGTTAATTTAGTAGGGCAGCTACACGCTAACAGGCCCGGTGCCAGGTCAAGGCACTGAAAATGGCGGTCAATTCAGCGCTGGCTTGGACTAAATGTTGAAAACGAAATAAGCAATCAGTCTTTAATACAGTTCACCGCTCGCAACGACTGCTTTACATAAAAGTCTGTAAGCGTAAACTTGTTTCTACAATTGTTCAGGAAAAACTTGGCGCGTAATGCTTCCCATTTAGCAGGAGAAACATAAGCATCGGTATAAACAAAGACGCATTCATGTAGGCTAGCATACAGCTAAAGCTAAGTTAGCTAGCAGCGACAAGGCCCTGATCAGTGCGAGATACTTCCACCTATCGTGGAAGTGACAAAATACATTAAAGCGCTAACATGAACTAAATACCGCCTTACTGAGAAAACGCTTACTCAAAAACCCGACAAAGATAACTTGGCTCTGCTGTAAAAAATAGCATCTATGTTCCACAAAATAGACGCAGCCCTTGTTCCGGCCTCGCGGTTGGCAGCTAACGGCTACGTTAGCTGCGATGCTAACGGACCCACTTTTAATTATTTACACAAAAATCAAACAAATAGACAGACATTTGGACTATATATTGACTCACCAGTGGCCATCTTGCGGCGTTAAGCGTATATACAGTTTAAAAACCGATGAAGTGTATTTCTTGTGGTTAGCTGATAAAAACCCTGGATGGATGAAAGCAGCGCCACCGGACTGAGCTCAACACGCTGCGGCACTTCCCTTAATGCGGCTTCTTCTTCTGCCTGTGGCTGCTGCACAGCTCGGTCACACCAGCGCCGCCTACTGGTTCACAGTGTTCATGGCGGAGAAAAGAGAAAAGTCTAATTAACCCTCATCCTACCAACCTGGGTAAAGTCAGATCCCAGAGCTATTCTTTAAGAGTTACTTAACTCACTGGTGCTTTGATCTGTCTTTTTAAATTTTCACGTCTATGTTAATTATTTAGTTGCTAATAAAACATTGTCATCACTTCCTGTTTCTGTTGCTTTAAACAAATACCAGCTTATTGGAAACACCAGTCAAAAACACTAATTTTTACCTATGCAGTTTTATGAGATGGACCTATCTATTGAGTTTATGTTTGTTTTGGGTCCTAATTTAAAGATCCCATGTGGTGAAAATCCATTTTACGGTGTTTCGTGGTTGTAATAAACTTTGAGATTTAGGGTAAAAGCTGTAAAGATATGAAGACATTTACTTCTGCTGTTCCTCAACTCTAAAAAAAAAAAAAAGAGGTTGAGTGGTGGATGAAGGGCTGCACAGAGAGAACGATTTGATAATTTCTTGTTTTTTTCCCCCATAACAATACCAAGCAGGTCAAGACTGGTCAGATTTACTAAAAAAAATAAAAATAAAAGACAGCAAAAATAAACTAGTGGTGACTAAGCTTTTAAATAGGTATAAGGCTGTAATTACTCTTTTTGTTTTTAAAATCGTCTAATGCTCATGTGCATCTGGCTCAGTGAAAAAATTACACTTAACGGTTTTACAGATATATGAGGAAGAAAATTACATAATCATATTTGCTGTATACATGACTGTTTTATTCTCAGTGGTCATTGTGTGGATTAATGATTCACATAATAACTCTTTTCATATGCAAAAGCTTGTGCACCTCTGGGCTGATATTTTGTTGATTTTTGTAGTTAAATACAAAAGTAAATACAGTAAACAACATGAAACATGAGACTTTCTTCATATAATATTCATATTAGACTCTTGTATGCAGATGCCTATGAGGGCGGCTCCAAAAGCTTCAGCTTGTCTTCTTTGGATTATTGTTTATCTTCTGTTCACTTTCAAGTGCTAGACTGATTGTATCACATATGCATCCAGAATTGGCAAACAATAAATTGAATCCATTTGTGCTGACTTTTCTGTATCAGTGGATAATAAAGCAGAATTTCCACTCCTGTGTTTAATATCTGGCAAGATGTTCTTGTCATCACATGCTGCTCCTTTTTGTTCTCCACAGATTTTGTTTCCAAAACCACTCTGGTTTATCCCAACATGACCTTCTGTGACGAGGTTGCAGGTAGGATTTCCTTCAGGATGCTCTTCCATAGACTGTTTTTGCACTAATGCTGCTTAAAGTAACTGTGCTCCACCACTTCAGCTAAACCGTCCTGCAGTTTCTTTGCAGTTATCCACCGATCAGCCACAACATTATGACCAATGACAGGTGAAGTGAATAACATTGACCATATTGGTACTATGTGGTGTTCTGATGGAAAACCTTGGATTTTAACATCCGTGTTGATCAGACTTAGACACCCAAATAAACATTGTCCCACAACAAACACACTCCCTCATGCAAATGGAAATCCCAAATGTCTCTGGCCTACCCCCACAGGAAAATGGACCTCCATCTTCCTACACCCCATTCTGATCAAGCATCAACAGGATGCAGTGGAACAAGTTTGATTGACAGAGGCCCCACTGTACAACTAAGAGTACCCAAAGGATCCAGTGCCAACATCCTGGTTCCAGACCCCATAGGACACCCTGAGAGGTCCTCTTGTCCATGTCCAATGGTTCAGAGGATTTTTCAGCACATAAGGGGACCAACACAATATTAGGCAGGTGGTCATAATGTTATGCCTGATCAGTGTATATGAGGATTGTACTTTGCTGCACTTTCATCTTCAAGATTTCTCGGTCTTCTATATCTTGACCTTATTTCCAGTTCCTCCTAGCTGCTTTAGGATGGGGGGAAGCTGCAGGCTGGAGATGCTTTGATATCTTTATCTGCAACAGTCAGCAGCTGACAACTCCAAAGTTTTTACCTGCCTCATGAGTCATAACTAGCCCGTTTCCCAAGTTCATGAAATAAAAGTGCTTTAAAAGAAAGGATTATTGTTTGTTTATGTGCTTTTCTTTTTTCGCACACTGAACATTGGCTTTGAGCAAAATGAAACCTTGTTGTCAAAAGCATATACATATTATACAATATTACAAGATGTCCATGTACACCAGTTATCTTCCACCCGAGGGGTCAAAAAAGACATATTAAAAGTCTTTTTCCATTAACAGACAGTAATAGATGACTTTATGTTTCAGGGGCCATCTTTATATACAAATATAAAAGAGGGATTGGGTCCATTTTTGGCAGTTTGGTTTCTGATAAGCCTGTTGTGATAGAAGCAGTTGTTAAATCTCTCCGTCTAACGAAAACAATGTAAATTAATGTATGATGACAAACCACAAAGAAATAGTTGAGACAACTATCTGAAAAAGAATACAGATTGTAGTTTATCCTGTTGTTTACAACTCTACCATGTCTGGTTCTGGTATCTTGATCTGGTTTCACAATGCAGTCTGTATGTTGTGTCCAAGCTGCAGCAGCCACTCTTTCACCACTTGTTTCTACTGTGTTATTAATGTACCCGTGTGAAAGCTGCCACTTATTCCCCCTCAAAAACTAGACATCAACCCGACAAATTATTCCAATTTTATTCATTACAAAAATGTATGCCTCCATAAAATCAAATAATTACATTATAAAGTGGAATAACAAAAAGTGACAGCGCTGGGTAAAGTGTCTCGGATGAATTGACTCGTTTTAAAAAATGTAAGCATTGAAGAAAAATAAACAGTATTTAAAAAGACAGTGAAGCATCAGGGTTTAAATGCTAACTTCATACATAAGGCAGTGTTAGAAAGGCACGGGCTGCACTTTAACTGGTTGGCTGACCTCCTCAGACTTCCCATATTCCTACAAAAAGTAGTGATCGCTGACCGACAGATGCTGGGAAACACACAAAATGTTCTGATATGTCTGCTCTGTTTAGTGGTGCATGTGTGGCTGGGCAAAACGGGAGGATGAAGCAGAAAAATCAGCCAGAGTTGGGTTTCACTGCCACATAACAAACCCAATAATCCTCTGCTTCTGGATGCATATGAAATAGTCATGTTGGGAGGCCAGACAATACAAACATTACCAACAGAAATTCATTTTCATTAAGTTTACAGGCAGGCTATGAATGGAGATAAAATGCACATAATTTATGTTCTTCTATATATAATCGTCCCCTTTGCATCACTGTTTGTGCCTCTCAAAAGGTCACCGTTACTGACTAAAACGAACAGCAACTAATGCATAAAAGGCAAACTCCCTTGTCAAAACACAAAGGTAAACACAGAATTGTACCTATGATGCCAGTTTTGTTATAGCAAACATTTTCCTCATATAATTTTTACAGTTTGAAAATATTTTATATATTTAAAGAACTTTTAAAAGCATTACGAGATCAGTTTAGAGCGAAACTACAAGTCAGCACCTTTTCATGTCACCAGCCTGTTCATACTGCAGCAGGAACTCTCCCTTACTTAGACAAACCATGCAACTATATTATCTGCTATGGTGTTACATCTACAATCTGTAATCAAAATCAAGATGACTCTTCGCTGCATTTGCATCCTGTCGTTATTATTAGAAGCAAGCTTTCACGATTAAGGAGTTTCGAGCCAGAGGATGTCCACCTATAATCTCCAAGTGCTTTTTGTTTGGCCCGACACCACGGCTCAAGTGAGGACCTCAGCAGACTCATCACGGCGAACACAGAAGTAGGAAATACAGATTGAAACTACGGAATGGCTTTGAGGTAGAATTTGCCTCATGATATTCTGCTACCTGTAGCTCATATGAACCAGGGTGAGTATGAACAGGTATCTAATGTTTTTATATTCAGTCCTGAACAAGACAACAAAAATAGAAACTTTTAAAACTACCACTTTAGTAGCAAAGGGTGAGGCTAGATGTGGGGCTCTTTAACTCCACACATCTTGCGAGTAGCGTCCCTTGGTCATCAGTTTCTTGACATAATCTGTGGCCTGGGTGTGCGTCATGCCTCCCAGCTCTTCTGTGATCTCGTGGAAAGCTGCCAGCACATCCTTAGCCATGTTCCTCGCATCCCTAAACAAAGAAACAGATCACTTTGTTTTAGTGTTTTCATTTTGCACATTTTTCGTTTGCCCTTTAACCCTCTGAAATCCAAAACTTATCGGTGGGTGTGAAAGGCATGCTGTCTTTGCCAAGTTGACAAAATGGCATTTACCAGAAACTGTAAAAACAGAAAGAGCGGTCAGATTTTTAACTTTATAATAGTCCTTGAACTACTCATCTGTGTACATGGCCACTGGAAATCTCAGTTTGATATGGTAATGCTGTCAAAATCACATTATTTTAATTCACCAAAAATACAGCGTTTGTTCTAACCAGGTTCAGTAAAATACAAAAAATTCTGCACTTCTCTGCACAATCATGAAGCCATTAGTGATTTAGCTGTGAGCAACAATCACGAGATGAAAACTCTGGACTTTTCAGCTCAACTGGGCTGAACTGTAGGTTGTACTTACACAGGGCAGGTAGGAGAAAGTATGTCAGCAAATTAAAAAACCTAGTATTAAAATATGTAGAGGTCTCATTTTTCTTTTTGTACTGGTGACATTGAGAAGGTACTTTTGTGTTCTCTCTGCTTTTAGCTGTAGTTATCCAGGTGGAGAACGCTTCAATTGCACTAAAAAAGTAAGGACGCAGTGAGTAAAACATACCAGAAACTGCTTAGGGTTCAGTGGGTTAATAAACAGACCGTTAACAAGCACTAATATTCACCTCAAACTGTGATTTGTGAACTCTCATTCCTAACCAACTCTCAGCATCTCGCTAGGAGGCGCCAAAACTCTAAATAGAATTTGGGTTTCCACTGATTTCTTTCAATATTTTCTTCCAGCAGTGTAAATTCCTGGTTCCTTTACATCAAATTGCCAAATTCTACATTATTTCAAAAGGCCAACAACCTAAATTTAACTGCACATACGTTCAAAAACATCAGTCTATATTCCCTCACAGTTTAAAGAAACTAATGTAAAGGTGCAGTGTTTCTGAATATATGAGATTTTTTTTTTGTTGATCAAAAGTGTTATTTACCCGCAGATGTAGATATGAGCGTTCTCTGAGTTAACCAGCTTCCAGATGCTCTCCTTGTTTTTCTTCAGGTGATGCTGCACGTACACCTTTATTTTGGAAAAAGAAAAGGCATTGTTCATGCAAGTGTCTATATAGTATAATAATATAGTTGACTAGTTTATCAACAGTCACAAATAATATGTTAAGTCACTCTTTGACTAGTACTTTTCTGTCATTTTACCAAAACGTCAAATAAAACAAAGCAATTGACATTCACTTCCACAAGAGAGTCATGAAACTAAACAATAAAACCTACATTGTGCAAATTACTTTGCTCCAATAAGTGTCTGCACAAATTTCTTGCCAACCAGGCAGACTTTACAAATTGAGGCAGCGTCTTATCTGAATCACAGCTGGCCAGCAGTTTCCAGCTGCAGCAGTCAGGTTGACAGTCGTACCTTATGCTCCTGGTCTCTGGAGAAGGCGACGTTGAGCTGTGTTAGCACCGCGGTCTTCTCCGCTTCCTCCAGCTCCTCCTGGTAGATAAAATCCTCATCCTTGTGCCTGCAGCCGAAATACATCACCGTCTCTCCAACCTCCTTTCCTATGGAGAGACAACAGGCGACAAACAAAACAAATAGTTGGTTATTGTGCATTTATACATTGCACACATAACCGAAGCCAAACACAATGTTAGAGACGTATAAGGAGTCCTTCTATCGGCTCTGCGTAGCCCAAACTAGGTTAAACCCCATTAGCTCCGGGGTGTTTTCAGGTGAATTGTACTACCTCTACTTTGAAGTTGTTAACCTGGTTATTATAGAGGGCAGGCCGTACATGCCGCATCTGTTTTTTCAGACGAGTTGAAAGATTTTCCACTATTTTATAATATAATACTTTCAGATTATTTATATATTAGTCTTTATATCAAGGAAAATAAAATGTATGATGAAATTGTTTTGCTTACATGTGTGTCTTACTGTAACATTCTGGCAGCCGACGTACCTTTTATAATTGTATAGAGGCGATTATCTGAAGTGGATATAATGCTGGAGTGCTGCATTATATATCCAATTATTGTGTCATACTAAACTGAAAAAACTTTTTTTTTTTTATTACTTGCAAACTAGGCATATTTTTGCCCAATGAGTTTATAAGTAATTTAAACAAGAGTAATGGGTGGAGAGCTCTATGCAAACTGTTACCATGTATGAATTTGATGTAAATCCAATTTTTTTTCCTCACCAACACTCTGTCACACAAAAGAGCAAATAGTACTACTGGTTGATAGATGCCACACCTCGCTGTAATAAACACTTGGAGAGCAATTCAACTGAGATAACAGGGATGTTAAATAGCGTGTAAGGGTTGATGAGCTGACCATGCGATATTGGATTGTTGAGCAGATCAGGACACAGCAATTTATTTACTATGACAAAGTTAAACAACATTTTTGAACATTTGTGGACTAATCGGCTAGTGTAAGATTTATATATCTCTATGTAAATAAAGGCTGTCCCTCCAATGGGACAACACAACATGCTAATAAATCATTATTTATGATTAGCGTGCTGTTTTCCTGCATCCCTCTTCCGTTGGTTGTGTCATAAGTTCAGCTTTTTAAGCAATCAGTGGGTGCACAAGGACAGAGATGACAAACACATTTGAACGTCTTATATGTCCTTTTTTTTCTTCCTTTTGAAATCAGTTTGTTGTCAAAACATCAGGAAAACAATAAAACACACACACGGTGGCACACAGTGTCTAGAAATACCTTGCTGTTTGAGCCAGGCTCTCTCCTGGATGAAACCCATGAAAGGAGCAATTCCAGTCCCAGGGCCGATCATGATCACTGGGTTGGTGGCTTTGAAGGGAAGGCGGAACTGAGACTTGCGGATGTACATGGGAACGGTGGACTTGTGCCCGTTGTCAGTGACCAGTTTATTTTTCAACCAGTTGGTGGCAACTCCCTTGTTGGTGCGGTTGGTCTTGGTCTTGTACTCCACAACGACGGCACAGATATGGATGCTGTTGGGGTGAACCTACGCAACAGAGAAGAATTATTATCATTCTTTGTCAGCATCAGTCCAAAGCACCATCTATGAAAACGTGTCTGTGAAATAAATCACAAAAAATATGACTTGTATTTTTTCCCCTGCAGATTAAGGAGGGAATTACCTTAGAGGAGGAGGCGATGGAATAATAGCGAGCCTGGAGACGAGGCAGCAACTCACACAGGTGGTCGATAGGAGGCTTCAAGGAGGGCATATCCTCCAGGATATGGAGGATGTTTCTACAGGAGTCCAACACCCAGCTCTGGTAGAGTGCCTGTAGAAAGGCAGAACGAAAACAGACAGACAGTTTGACGTTACAGACTTGGGTTTTGCTCAAATTATTGCAGCCCCAGTGGAGTTTAGATGCCGAGAAATACATTTCTGAACTGAATGTCAGTTTCGGGTTAAGCATTATTCAAACACTGCCACCAGTGAATATTGACCGCATGTCACTGACCTTGCCCTCGGGGGAGGAGGACGCCATCTTGCGCATGTTCTCCTGATCTTTGGGGTCGGAGGCGTACTGTGCCAGCTCGTAGAGGACGTTGGTGCGAGGAGGCTGGGTGATGTCCAGGTAGTGAGTGAGGGCTGTGCGGTAGGTGGTGGGGCAGGGGAAAGGATGCTTCTTGTTGGACTCCTCTGAAACACAAAACAGCAAACAGATCTTTTAGCCCTGGTGGTGATGGAAAACGGCAATGAGATAATTCATTGTGTAGTTAGTGTTTCTACACATTATTTAACATATTAAAGTAAGGTCAAGTATGCATTAATATATTTCAAGTCTGTTAAAAGCCATTTTTGATCAGAATGAATCAAATGCATGTCTGCTGGAGAAGCAGCAAAGTGTTAAGCATTTCGTATTTAAAGATTTGTCATTTAATTCTAAGCAATTTCAACAAAACATCAAACGGGAGCAGTCGTAATCATCATTTATGTAATCACAAAGTACACGTGACAACCTTTACAATCACAAGAAACGTATTCAATTAATAATAAAAGTCAACTATTTAGATTGCAACAATGTGTAACTGCAGTCACAAATTCCAGATCACATGCATTTAGAGAGCTGATACTGCAAGTCCAGATAACCAAGGGAGCGTTTCGTGAGACTGCTGGAGTGAAGTCAGTGTGCGTTGGTTGTCAATGTCATACCATCAAGGTTGTTGAGAGAGATAACCACGTCAAGGTCCACTCCAAGAATCTGTCCCAACTTGTTCACCAGCGCAGAGTCATTTGTAGGGAAAACAGCAACATGGTCTCCTGACTCATATCTGAAATGACAAATTCAGACTTTGACCTGCATTCATAAAGCAGTGGAGTTGGTGATCGACTTGCATGACATCAGGGATATATATAGAAAAAAAGCAGTTTCCAGCTATTAACTATCTATATACAACCAGCCCTACCTGATCTTGGATCCTGTTATGTCGAGCTCCAGGTGCATAAGATGCCTATCACCAGCTTTGTTGAGCTTGCGGTTGACAGTGACTGTGGCCAGGAAAGGGTTCTTTGAATCAAAGGGCCTATAAATAAAAGAGCAACACTTACATATGCATATCCAATGGCAAAGGGCTGCACATGGTCATAAAAAAGACAAAAAAAAAATCAATTGAAGTGTAAATGACCAGTTCAGTTTCTTAGTTTCTAAAATAGTTACTAAGATTTCATTAAAAGCGGCTGTAGAAATGTGTTTTACATGTCCTCTAGGGGGCGCAAAGCTTAATTTTTTACACAGTGACCTTTGGTAAACTTTGCGGTTATGACTATAGATGACATGTGAGTGATGACTGAACAGGCAGCACTGTAATGATGAGTGACTTCTGGTTGGGACGTGACCCTCTGCTACAATACTTACGGCTTCTGGACCTCGAAACTCTTCAGGCGGCCAATCTCTCCTGTGTACACTTTGTTCATGTTGATGTCTGGGTGTTCCTTTAACTCGTACTGACGAATGCTGTGTAAAAGATCGTGCTGATGTTAGGCTCCGAATGCACTTTGTACATACAGAGTGAAACCAAGTCAACACAGAGAGGTCAAATCTCTTTTTTGAGGGACATTACAGGGAAAAAGCAGGCAAAGAGAACATAAAAAGGTTTTCAGGTAAAGGGACGCCAATTTAAGGCTAAAATAACCAATAATAATGTGTAAAAAACCCGCAAATGATCAAATAATGCATAAAAATTGTCCATAAATGCACCTTGAATCGTCTCCTAAGGCTTCCACTCCAAAGTGCTCACAGACGGCCGGCCAGAACTGCTCTCTCCATGAAACAAAGTCCTCTTCCAGACTAAAAAACAAAAAGCAGACCGTTTTAATTACCACTGATTCAAAGAGTATGCTGCCTCACAAAGTTTTCTTCTACTTTCATGTGAAACCACTTAAGAAAAACATCTCATAAGGTTTCTTAGAAGACAAAACAGACGAGAATAATGATCTGTCCCTACTTCTGAAAATAACACATCTGCTTCTCAGGAAGTAATTTCTATTGCAGCGCACAACATCTGCCGGATGAAGAAAACATATTAAGGATTTAACAGTTTTGTGGCCATAAAGGTGAAACGAGGGTGGCTTTACAGGACACAGGTCACGCTGAAAGCAAATTTTATGGCGGCTGAATTATGAGATAAGCTTGCATGCAACGTTAACAATCAGACATGTGAGTTGCTCAAGAGGTTCTTACAGTTCACAATGTAAAGGGTTAATCATCAGAGGGCGTCAATGTGCTCAGTAAGTTCCAAAGGCAACAAGCAACATCCTGGTTCAGCTGCTGACCATGTACTTATAGGATCACTGATTGTGAACCAGCATGATGTAGTTGTGCCTCACCACAGAAAATAAAGATCACCTCTTCCCTTTAGGCTCAGAGGATCCATTAGTTACTTACTTGCCGTCATCATCTCCCAAACCAAGATCAAAGATGCGTGTGGCTCCCAGTTCTTCTAGCCTTTTGTCCACATATTTTCCCATTGCATTGTAGTGTTCATATGTCTTATTGCCCAAAGCAAATACCTGGAGGCAGACAGGGTTACAACAGTTACAAAGTCTTGAACCAAACAAGCAGTTAAACTTCTGAACCCAAAACCCACCAGAAGGTTTGAAAGGCTTAACTGTAAAAACAGAAAGAATCATAGGGTTTTGAATTATCAAACGGTCCTTCGTGTGTGATGTGTGGTTCTGTCAGGAAAATTAACTAAATCCAAGCCTAAAAGTATGATATTTCATTACTTTATGCTACATGTCTCTGAGGAACTGAGAAGCCATTACAGACTTGGCTGCAACCAACATTTACCTAAAAGAAAAACAGCGACTTTTCCAGTGAACTGCAGGCTGCATTTACACAGAGCAGAGAGAAGACTAGAATGGGTACAAATTACTTGATTATTAAAATAAATGCAGCACGGCTTAAAACTGTTATACTGTGGAGCCAACTGTTGATGAAATGTGTGGATGTGTGAAAAACAACTAGTTTGTAAAAGCTGTAAAAATGTAAACTACATTTCTAGCCATGGTTGTGCCGTTTCCATAGAGGTGCATCACTTTATAATGCAGTCAAAATCGTCTTCTGTAAATAGTAAGTCAACCAGTGCACATGTTTGACTGCTTCTCCGTTCATCCAAAGGTAAACTACTGGCGGAAAGGACTCAACAGTAACCAAGGATTTAACTAGATGTCCCATAATCAGGTTCTTCGCTCAAATGAGGCCACGGACGCTGCACCCCAACAATGGCCCAAAGACACACACGAATAGATAGATCACACATGACACGACACACAAAGCCCTTTCTTTCACGACGCACACAAAGCCCGATGCTGCTCATGCTAGGGAAGCCTGCTGTTGTATGTCAGAACACAGAAAAGCAAAGTGACTGACTCGTAAATTTAACAGGCTCTGATGCCGCAACAGTAAATAAAATCTGAATATAAACGTATATGATTCACACCCTTCATGTTTGCTAGAGGAGTAATGCAAATCCACCCTGTTTATATCAGTAGTCCAAGCCAGCTATTCAAACATCTGAGTCGCATGACCTTATATTATCTTTAAAATCTGATCAACCTTTGCATCAGCATATTGTAAGGGTGTAGTCAGGGAGCAAACAAAAGCTATACAATAAACATGCACAACGGGAAATGGTTACTCCTACATATTAAGTCTATTAGATCACTTGAGCTGATGTGGTTTTAATTACTCAAAATGTAATTACTACACATTTTACCATAATGTGTGGTAGTTAATGGTTCCAGGTTGTCAATTCTGAGAAATGAATTTTCTTTATTGATCTGAAATTACAGCAAATTCAATATTTTTGGGCACTGAAGGTCAAATATGACAAATTATAAAAATAACACGTCATGCACAGTATGCATTTTGCTCTCTGTGATGGAAACCTGATGCGCTGTGGAACCCTAAACATCTGGTTTGTGTGACAATAAACACCAAAGCAATTAACATGCAATAAAACTGAATTTGAAAGACTTTACATAGACGAAACTTGAGAAGGAAAAACTCACAGTGTAGTTTAGTCCAGAGAGGTCCTCATCATCATTTTCCTGCAGCCAGTCATAGAAGTCCTGGGCATTATCCGTTGGGTCTCCTTCACCGTACGTGGCCATGCAAAATATGGCGAGTGAGTTGGTAATCTCAGACAGACGGGACAGCTCCCCCTGTAGCACAAAACATCAAAATAAGAAACGGTAAACGCTGACACACTGATCTTTTTAAGGAAGTTTGTCCTTAGTATCTGACTGCCGTCTCATGAGTTTTCCTGTCTGCAACCCAGACAAAGTAATCAAAGTTTATTATGCATGGCTTGGCTGATTCTCACAACAATATTGTGACACATTCTTGGATAAAACATGAGGTCATAACATTGTGTACTTTGTGTATTGTGACTACAATAGTACACATCTTCTGATATGAGCATGTGCTGTACTTACATCTTTCTGTACTCCCTTGCCTGAACATGTTATGTTAAAGCACAGCAATGACTTCTTACTTTTCCACTTACTGGCAGCTGTAAGTATCAATAGCCAAAAGAATAAGAAGGACTTCTGTTCACTTTCACTCTGTGGTTCGTATGTTGCTCTGCTGATGCAAATTACCATTTCATACTCCTCTGGATCAGCAGCCATTCCTTTCATGCCGTAGCGCTGAGCGTCTTTGGAAAGTCTGTTTGCAAATTCTTCTCCTGTGCCCGTCTGGGAGCCGTAGAACACAATGATGTTCTTTCCCTGTCCACGAAAAGGCAGATCATCATTTGAATTGTGCATTTAAAAGCTTTCTCCCACAACTATAACTAACAGCTAAGCTTTTACTCATGTCTAGTGTCTGCGTAGCTATTATTATGGAACAACTTGAGTTCACGGTGCATTGCATTGATTGTAATTTACCTGAAATATATCCTGAATGCTCCTGACATGCTGCATTTAGAAACTACAGCATTTCTGCATGTGACACACAAGTGATTCTAAACTATACGATGTAAACAAAAAGACTGATACAACTGTGGTTTTAAATCACTTCAAATGTTTTCAATATGCAGCTTATCTTCACACAAACAAACGTCTCCTTCTGTACCAGTGTGTAATTCAGAAAACGTTTCATCCCCGGCTACAGCGCTGCTACGATAATTCATGACAAAGACCAGCAGATGCATATTTAAATAGCAGTGGGAGCAAAAATTCTTTTCTGCTACCATCATGGTATCTGAACCATTTGCTGCAAAGCCACATGATTCAAAACCAAAGTCTTTGGTCGATTCTGGCTTCAAAAGCAGTGGACCATGAAAGTCCAAACAGTGTTTTGAAATCTTGACATGGTCACATTAGCAGGGAGACAATCACAACCACCAAATGAGCAAAAGAGGCAGAAAAACTACATCTTAGCACTTAAATGGATGTTGGTGTTCAACTAATGGGTAAGGAAAAAACAGCCCGTCATTAAAAGGAGCTGTAGACTGCAACAGGTATTTATAGGGGAAAGTCAATCAATCCAAAAGGGCCTTAATATAAAAACTAGTATATTTGCAAGTCAAAATGGCTCAGCTCCTCTTTTAAAGTCATTTTTTTCAAGCAGAATTAACACTTAAATCATCTGCAAGGAAACAGCTCCTACAGACAAAAATACAACATTGCCATTAAAGCCAACCACTCACAGTTTTCTTCATTTTCTCGATGAAGCTCGTCTCTCGTGCGGTGGGTGCTCTGGAAAAGAAAAAAGAAGCAGATTAGGCTCGTCATTAAGTTATATTGCAAAAGGACTGTGTTCAGCGAGGATCATGTTCACCAGTATCAGCACTGGTAATTACTGTAAAGCTAAAGTCTTGCCCTCGTGCTTTTTGAGTGTGCAGTCAGAACTTCTACAGAGCAGAGGTGGAACTACTGCATATCATTTAAAACTTAATTAAATCTTTGGTCTGTATACATAAATCTGAGCTGATTTCATAACATAATGAAGAGCAAGGATTTATGTATTTAACCTGATCACTGAAAATTTTGTGATATCTTCACAAATACTACTAGTAACAGCAGTGGGAGAGATTAAAAAGCTTCAGTCCATTTAGTGACCAAAGCTGAGTGTCGCGTCACGTCAGATTACACATTTAACCAGAAAAAACTGGCACTGGTGGGGAACACAGAAGCACGATAAGGCTATAGTGAGGTCTGACAGATCAATAACAAAAGGTTTACTGCAGAAGAGACTGAGCTTTACTTAGAAAGAACAAACAGGAGAATAATGATTAATGAGACTGGAACATGATCAACAGACTCGACTGCTCAATCATCAATTTTTTTTTTTTATATTGCAACTTTGAGAGCAGACATCACTAAGCACATGACAATATAATTTTTTTAAGAATGAGCAGACAAGACATGAAGCAACAGACATTAAACAAATACAACCAGATAAAAACATGACGCAAGACACAAAGAGAAATGCAATAGAGTGGAACTGGGTATAAAGTCACGGTGCTTATTCATTGACGGCTGAGGAAACGGCTCCAATAGAGTCATAGTAATCTGATCACACTGGTTTTGAGTCTTCAAATGTTTGGCACCAGTTCTTGACCAGCTGGAACATTTAGTCTAGTCACCGTTACGATTACTCTCACAAAGCCCTCTAAAACGGTTACTAAGCAGTCGCACAATTACTCATATCGACTGAGAGCACATACAATACGCAACTGTGAGGGGGGGAAGTGGTTCATCTGTAATCGCTATGGCTCAAACCTCATGATAATTCAAAATCCTGGTCCAGACTCCTCCGGGGAGTCATTAATGGACTGACACATATCAAAACAACGTGCACAAACACACGGTGAATAAAAAGGAACAAGGGACGCCAAATCTGTTATTGAGGCAAATATAAAAGGCAGCGCCGCTTCAGTCAGCATCAAAGCTCTGAGTGCACAGCTGCAATTCTGCCTGCACTGAAGAAGGAACCAAAGGCCACATAACTCTCTTCAGATTTTCACTATTCAGGAGCACAAGACTGCAGCACGACCAGTAAAGCCAAGCGGCCGTATATTAAAGCGCTCAATTTGACTCAACCTATATGAAGACAGCTGTCCTGTACAGCAGAGGATTATGAGTATATTTCATTTTGACAGATCAGGTTGGAAAGACATACACTGGGTCTTTATTTTTTATTATTCATTTGTGGAGAGTATTATAACTTTCTGCTTCACTGCATGGTATTTTTCACTGTCTGCAGTTAATAAAAACAAACTCTACAAGATTGTTAATATATCAAGCAAGATCGCAGGCCAACAATAACACAACATGACACTGCTTTGTGAGTCCCGAGTGGCGAAGAAAGGACGGGAAATCCTCAGTGATGCATCACACCCTCTCTATGGTGAATAAGAGTTGTTAGCATCAGGGCAGAGGTGCAGGGTACCAGCACTGCAGACCAGCCGAGCCCTGAGGTCCTTCATGCCTTTCAGAGCAGCTCTGTTAAACAAACCCTGATGGTATAAGGTCTGTCACTTACATTTTCTTGTACACAATTGGTTGCGTTGTTGCTGCAGAGCATGTTGCAGTTAAATTTTTGTCGATGTTTGGCTGAATCTGTCTGACACAAAGAAAACCTGTAAAAGGATAACCAACCAAGCTAACTATAGTACAAAGGGGTACCAGAGTTCATTTTATCTCCAACATGCATTGAGTCAAAAAAATATGACCTCTAGAAACCTGTGCAGAGAGCAGGTCATGGAGGGCTGATGCCAAACATACCTCAAAAAAAACTGGCCCTTGTGGTTCATACAGCTTGCTCTCTAAAGCCAGGTGTAAATTCCTGATCAAAATTTCAAACTGGCCCTTGCCCTCAAGCTGAAGCATTCCTGACAGCTTTAGCAGGATCTGTGCGAACGGTTATCAGCTCAGACCGTCTGACTCACCGGCCCCAAACTCATTTAACAGGGAGGATTAGACAACAGCCAGGTTACCAGAGTTCAAAACCTACACGGCACAAGTCTCTTGACCATATGCAAAACTAAAAATACAGCTATAGATGCCATGGTAACTAATCCTCATCTTTAAAATACTAAATAATTGTTGCTGACATTCTACAGATAGGATTTTAGTGAGTGCTTCCAATGATAAATACCCAACCACACATTTTTGTCCATCCCTTGATCATTTTTCAGTCAGATAAATGATTGATAACACCGTTTAGTCACAGTAGAGTCAACAACTAAAAGATTTAACCAATCCCAGCTAATAACAAAGCGTCTAGTGTTTGGGACTCGTAGTTACAGCATGAAACCAAACAACATTACTGAGAGTAGAATAAGCTGCAAATCATACTTTTTTCATGTTGGTTTCCCAAAAATAGGAATAACAAAATTAATAAAAGGCTGTCTCTATAAACATTAAACCTCAATTTTGGATGATAACAGAGATAAAACTTGGAATTCAAAAGCCTAGGCTATTAGCATGTTGAAAGTACAATAAATAACATTCAAAGGGCCTGCACTGCAAACCGACAAGCGTTACCACATTTGCGATTTTGCTCCCATCCAGGGCGGTATGATTTTCTCATAAACATTTTCTCTCTCAACTGCAGTGGCTTGGTTCCAACATTTAAAATTAAAAAAAGCACGCTAGTGTTTAGTTGTTGTTTGTATGACCTGGACTACAGTGTAAATTCTGTCTACACTGTGTCAAAACAAAACTTTCCATTCATTCATCCATCCAGGAACTAGCCCTTTTCACACAAGCACTGACTCAGTTTGGTCTTCCTCTGCAACACGAGCTCATTCAAACAGGGAGGATCTTATGATTCGACAATCAGTGTTAGATTTTTCCGCTTTGAGAACTGTCACACTATTCAAAGACACCACTAGCATTAATACCAAACCTTACGCTTAGTTTGTTTGAAGAAAAAAATTAAACAAGTCTGTACATGTGCAAGTGGCCAGGGTGGTCACTAACTGAGCTTGGTGAGGAAAGGGACAAAAGAACAGAACATTCAATAATTAAATTGTGCTTGTAGCCAAACAGATTTTATCTCCATCTCTTACATAACCTCCTGGGAACATAGTTTTTGATAACACTATCTTCCCAGACTGGAGGGGAGCAACTACACCTTGTGTGCAGGGCTCACATTGGAAACGAGCTACCAGTTCAGCACTTACTTATGAGATATGACTCTAAAACTTCTCCAGTATGAACTGTGCTATCAAATCAAACAGCAGGATTAGAATGTAATTGTAAGCAAATATTTGAACTAATTTCATGCAAGCACTAATAAAACATATTCATTGTGCTTTAAAGCAGTAAATCAAACACTTGACTGACCTTTCAGCAGCATATCTCCTGTCCTCTGGCAGGGAGAAGACACAGCCCATGGCATGCAGCCCTGTAGCTCACACTGCCTCTAGCACCACTGGCTAGGCCACGCCGGGAGCCGCCACGCTCAAAATCAAAAGCAGGACGTCAACACTCCACAGCCAAAGGATGGAAAAGTAGTGCTTGTCAGAAAGGCAGAGAGACACTTGAAGAACAGCCTGCCTTCACCTCGGAGGCTCCAACACGATCTGAACTCTGCCTCTTCCTGTGCTGCTCTCTGAAACCAGCAGCGTCGGCTCTCCACACAGAGCTCCAACACACACACAGCACAGCAGCCTACAAGCCCTGTCAGTGTCTGGCAACCGCTGAGAACACAATGGTGGGAAACTGACTTTCCCATAAAATGTAGCCGAGCTGCAGACCCACACTTTTGACTCACACAAACACACACTGAAATGATCTTGGGCTGAAAATGCCTTCCTCCTCATCCCCGCCCCTTTTCCTCTCCACTCTGAAAGGTGTTACGAACGAAAAAGTCTACAAGATCCATTCTGAGAATTTGGCTAGTTATCAGAGCAACTCCTCTGTGGATCACTGAAGGGGGTTGAAGAGCTGTGAATGGTAGTTGTTTCTGAAGTATCCCCTGCCCCCACCTCGCTGGAGGAGAGAGGGGAATGTCATTGCTATGGCAACCTCATTTATCATAAAAGGATTCCATTTGTGACATGGCTCTACTCCAATGGCAGAGCAGCTCAGCCGCACACACACACTCTAAAAAGAAAAACAGCAGAGTGGGGAAAGAAGAATGAAAAAAAAGTAACTCAGGGCAAAGAAAGGGTTTCTTGTCTTTTGCCTCAACTTTCCACCTTTGGAGAGGGCTCACAAAAGGAACTTGGCTCGCCCTCCTCATTTGCTCTCCAGGGAACTTTCAAAATGGGTTCAGGGCCAAAAACAAAAGCACAGGAAAGACATGGAAGACTACGCCCCCTTCATAACAGTTAGGTAATCGCTGCCCCTTTAAGGGGAGGGGAGACCAGCTTGTTGCTTGTGTTGCTCTGTGCTCCCTTCCTGTATCCCCACCCTCCACAGATAAATACTCTTCCAAAGCAAAACATGATCTCCAGGGGTCTTTCCCTCTCAAGCCAAGCTCCCGTTTTCACATAAACGGTCAGGATCTCCCTCACTGAGCTCGTGTCGATTCACACAACCACACAGTGAGTGTGGCTGCCGCTGGCCATTGGCTCTGCTTTACTCTGGTGACCAAAAACATTGTGTTGTGGTTGGGGAGGGACTAAAAAAGTAGCCAGTGCAAGTAGAGTTCACTGAAGTGAAGCCAAGCCTCCATCCTTCCACCGATAAGTAGTCTTGCACTGCCAGACCACTCTGCAGCACATAATGCTCTGGCTGCACCTCATCATCATTCTGCAATAAGGGGAAAAAACACTCTGGCTTGTTTGTATTTCTTTAAACCAATCACAGTTACACTGGATCGGATTGTTACATGGGCCAAGCGAAGGATGCAATCACAGATTTCCCTCAAAATAGTGACGAGGGGAATTGTTTTGGTGAAATATTTGCAGGCAAGGAGACAAGCACTGCTATTAAAATGACTAACTCACTGAAAAAACAGAGAAGAGCTGACCCAAATCCTCAACAAAACTTAAATTTTCAGGGTTGCTGTCCTTACGTTGTCGTTTCCCATTCTGAAGGGGATTTTGAAAACAGCAACATGTAGATGACGGAAGAGGAAGATAAAGCTGCGTTAAATCTGTGGCCATTGGCAAGCTTTTACTTCTAGCGTACATCAAGTAAGTCTGACTAACCAATGAGCAATGAGGGGAGTGAACAGAGGGAGGGAGGGCTCACAGTGTTCATATCTGGCATTAAAGCTGAAGTAGGCAGAAATCTAGAAAAAGGAAAAAGGCCTTGAAGTGTAGCTGCTGAAGTTGCTAACGGAGGGGTCGGTGTGGACTCTTGCAGACTTGGGGAAGAGGTGCAGTAGTCTAACTTTCACTCAGACCACTTGAATTACAATATGCTGAAAGGTTGGTATAGAATTGTTGACCAATGATGAAAGCCCCCAGCCCCGCTTTAACATGCATCTTGCATGATCACAAATTGACAGCTTTACATACAGCTGTGAACGTACTAGAGATGCATTGAGGACACATTAAAATCCGACTGCTCAGAGTGCATTTGGACATGGTCAGGGCTACATATGGTCACATTCTTCAGCAGCATACAGGTGAATGTGTCCTCGGTCACAATGAAGGACCGCCCACTCAAACGACAACCACTGGGTAAGTGGGTACATGCTCATCCGTGCTCCAGTGAAGTGATTTCTTCTTCTTCTTCTAAATTTCTGGCAGACAAGACAGAGGAAGCGCACTTTTGCCTCACACTGGTGATAAACAGTGCATTTGGTCGTTGCACAGATGAATGATGTAAATGTGGGGTTGCATACAGAGAGAAAATAAGATTCGATCAAAAGCAGTCGCTTAAAATGCATTCTGATGCAACGTATGAACTGAAGTACTTAGAGATGTAAATGTATACAAATAGCAATAAATAAAAAAATAAAAAAATAAATTCCTATTACCTCCCGCACTGCCTGTAGGCACCAAGGTCTTACCACACAAACTTGTTTTATGGCACTTATCCAGGTTGTTTTCTCCTGACTTGCTCCTTGCCTGTGTTGTATCTACTCTCAGATGTACGTTGCTTTGGATGAAAGCGTCTGCTAAATTAAATTGTAGAATTATAGATAACACCGAGAATGAACGGGTGAATAGACGCAACCAGAGAGAGGGATCAACTGAGTTCATGAGAGACAAACTGTGCAAAAGTGGAGGGTGTGAGAAAACCAAGGTCATTTAGTGAAACATTCACTAGAATGCCATGCACTACCTTACGCCGTGCACTCTCACACACTTGCGTCAAGGCCTAATCAAATAATTGCTATTTTTGACCAAGAAAACTCAAATCCAACTTCTACGATGTAAAGACTCTCTGTTTTTCTCTGTTTTATGCAATTTTAAATTGAGTATTTTGGGGATTTAGACTGTTGGTGGTGTATAATAAGAAATCTAAAGAAGTCACGCTGGACTACAGGAAATTATTGCAGGCTATTTTAACAGTTTTGTTCTATCATTCAAACCCCAACTATCAAACTAAGCTGGGTTATGCATCGAATAAAGACTTTCACTGTGTATAATGTGTAGAAAATGATTTTTGAAACCATTTGAAAATTATTAAGAAAACATTGCTGTAAAGTGATAAGCACCTTCAACTATCAAGAAATCCTATTTCAGACACTTTTATCAGTGAGGTTAGAACAAATAAAGCTGTATAGGTTTTAGCTTGCTGCACAAAATAAACAATTGACAATTGAGTGGTGATATGATCATACTGTGCTTCAATGTGTAAGTGATGAATCGATGCTTTTTCTAAAAAATCAGAATTACAATCAACCTAAAAAAAATGTTTAATTAAGAAAGAATAATGTGGACTCTCCCCTACTTCCCCTTTAGTCTTCATGTAACTCCACACCCGTACTTTATAGCTGTTTAAACAAACACTTGATGTAGTTACTTAAAGCAGTTATTTAATCTCAAAGGTCAAAAAACAAATAGAATATGGCAATAACTACTTTTAAAAGCAAATTACAGAATCCGTTTGAAGGCAACACCATATAAACAGATGACTAATGCAGACCTAGCTGACAGCGTAGTCCAAGAAAAGAGTTCAAGTCATTTTTGCCAGTTAAGGTGATAAGGAGCTGAGATCAGCAGACGTAACTGAATCCCATATATATTAATAATTTGCTAATGTATTTGCCCACATAGTACACATCATTAATTATGGGGCCAAAGGTATAATCAGCATCATGATTGTATAATTTACTGTTCAAAAATCGTCTGTGTCTCAAAGTGAGTACGGAGCCGGTTTGGACGCTTTGTTCAGCAAAACCTACAGTCCTCCCAACCTGTTACTGAATAAACAAGCGCTACGGATGCAAAACAGATGCAAAGAGAGTACAGTTTATAGAGTGTAAAGTTAAACCAAACGATGACATAATCCAAATTCATCACACCCGTAACTCTTAAAAGCAAACTTTGGACTCACAACTGCTTCACTGTACTGTTCAAGTATGCCTGCACACGTGCGTTTGTGTGTGTATACAGTACTTACAACATAGCGGCCTGAAGATAGCATTTACAAATATGTCTTAGCTTTATTTACCAGTAAAACACAATGACTGCATGCAACGAAAATGGATGACAAGGTCTTTTAAGAATGATCATTATTTGTTCTAACTGCATGACAGCAAAGTGGCAAAAAGTAGAATTTTTTATGTCGTAATTGGTCGATATAATGAGCAGACATGCATGTAGTCAGATCTGATATGAAACCTGCCAATGCAGACCCGACTACCTGCTTGCAAAATACTGAAATATTAACCCTGGTACACCCCAAATGGATACTCACGGCGTGTCGAGCTTCTTGAATTCAGGGATGGGCTCAGCCTTCTTGCGGTTCATGACAAAATAAAGCACAATGCCAGCCAACAGGGTGAAGAGGATGATGTCCAGGCTGCTGAGAAGAGACTCCTCTTCCTCCATCACGGCTTCAGTGTGGGCTGTGGTCGCAGGGTCCATGTCTGCCATGTTGCCGCTCTACACAAAGAAGGAAACAACACAAATGATGTGATTTACATTACTGTTTTTTATTACAGAAGATGTCGAGTCTCTCCTGAAATGGAATTAGCATATTATTATGAAAAAACTCTCATTGTTTTGGCCCACTGGCATGTGCAGACATAAAACACAGTATCTTTCAAAAGTACACAGCCCCTGAGCAAAATAAGAACTGAACAACTTTAACAATGTTCATACTTCTTTAACGGGTTGGACTGACTCTGCTCTGCGACAATCCTGACAATAGCTACAACCAGGGCAGATTTGACCCATGTTACAAGTTGGAAAACGAGGGAAAAAGTTAAATCCCTGCCCATAGAAATCATAAAAAAGTAAGCACCGGATATGTAGCATTTAGCATCATTTTATCTACCTGTCAATGTTAATTCTGAGCGTATATTTTATTTCAAAGTTTTCACTGACCAATATAAATGACCTGATAATATCATTGTGAACCCTAAATGAAATGTGCTTTTGTCCGAGTTGAAAATTCAAACTGAATACAACCTGGGACTCAAACTGGTTAAGCCGCTGCCCAGAACAATATGATTGCTGACATACGTGAGCAATATTCTGCATGCTATATCATACAATGACAGCTTTTGTGGGAGCATTATTGGACAATTGGCTTTACATTTGGGCTCAACATGCTACAACATTGTAAGCCACTGCTCTCGATGCATTTGGAATTTCTTGTCATGCATCAACGACATCAGCTCTTTTCACACTGAGCACGAGAGGACTTCATGTTCTGAGCACTCAGGTTTCAGTTTGGTTCAAAGACTGAAAACAATGAGATCAGGTTTTCTGATCCTGTAAACTGGCCCGTCCAAAACTCACTCACGCTCACTACTGAAGTGCTGACTCACTGAAAAATTGAGCAAACCAATTGCTTAAGTCACCGTGATTTCAAGTTGAGTAATACTGTCAGACAAAAATCCAACATGTTGAAAAAGAAATCACCGCCCAGTGATCACTGTAATAGTATATAAGTGTGTGACCATGTCTTATTTTATCTGTGACATTTTGTAACAGGGGCGTTTTCAGAAATAAAACCAAAGTCAGTTCACTTAAATTTGCTAAAATTTTGAGCTTTTAACATAACAGCATATCGACAGCAGCTTCAATATGCTTCAAATTGTACTATTTTATCAAAAGCTACCAGTTGTGGCTTTTATCAAATCTACAACCTGACCAATGCAGGATTTTCTAATGATAAATAATGGGAGCTTTTCAAAACTGTAACGATAAATCAACCAATATCCATATTTCTTTTTTCATAAACACACATAACAAGCGCACAATTTGACAATGACTGACTGAACTTAGTTATTTAACAATTGTTACCAGCAGATGTAGTGAGCAGCACAGTTTTTTTACAGTGGTAAAACTTTGTCAATGCTTTGTGGCTGAAATACAACACAACAGTAACACACAGGTGTCACTTTATTAGGACCAGCTTGCTAAAACCGAGCCTTGATGATAAGTTCTCAAAAACTGATTTTTGAAACTATTTTAATATTGTTTATTAAGAAAACATTGCTGTAAAGTGATGAGTGCCTTCAACTATCAAGACATCCTGTTACACTTTTATCAGTGAGGTTAGAACAAATAAAGTTGTATAAATTTTAGCTTAAAAAATAAATAACTGACAACCGAGTGGTGATGTGATCATACTGTGTTATAATGTGTAAGTGATGAATTCATGCTTTTTCTAAAAAATAACAATCCACTTAAAAAAAAAACATTTTAATTAAGAAAGAAAAACCCAGAATAACCCCCCTACGTCCCCTTTAGTCTTTAGACCCGTACTTTATAGCTGTTTGTACAACCACTTGGTGTAGTTACTTAAAATCGAAAAACAAATAGAAGATGGCAACAACTATTTTAAAAAGCAAATTACTAAATCCGTTTGAAGGCAACACCATATAAACAGATGACTAATGCAGACCTAGCTGACAGCGTAGTCCAAGAAAAGAGTTCAAGTCATCGTTGCTAATTAAGGTGATAAGGAGCTGAGATCAGCAGATGCACCTGAATCTGATAATAATTTGCTAATTTATTTACCCACATAGTACACATCATTAATTATGGGACCAAAAGTACAGTCGGCGTCATGATTGTATAAGTGCGAAGCCGGTTTGGAAAAACAAGCACCAAACTGAGGCAAACGTATACAGCTTATAGGGTGTCTCTTGTGCTTTACAATGCCATATCCCTTTGCTACTACTTGGCTCAGTTATCTCCCAGCAGGATCAATTAGCAGCTCAACCTGAGTGCACAGCCTACATCTGTCTTAAGTTCAAGGTCTGGGTAAGCAACAAGACCCACATGACACAAAACTACAGGCAATTATTTTAATGATGACTAATAAATTGAGTGATTATAGTTTTTCTTGTTTGTTTCCGACACAGTGGTAGAAAAAAAATTTAATCCAACATGTGTACTCTTCATAGTCATACCTCAAATGTTACTCAAAGCCATTTTCCCCTCTGACCTGGCCTATGAAACGGCACAATCTAATTAACAATGAACATGTTCCTGAGTAGCCTCACCTGTTTCAAATATCTGCAAATTAAATCATTCATCTGATAAATTCACTGTTGCACAACTCATATCTGTCAAATGCTGTCAAAGCATGTGGCTACTGTCTGCCAACACATGGTGTATTTATAAATCATGTGAGATGAAATGAAAGAGGCTCTAGTAGCAGTTTGCTGCGGGTATTAATGACCACTAAATCAGACAGTTTACTGGAGGTCATCCTGATGGTTGAACTCTTCTGCTCTGAGCAAATATTTTATGTAACAGTCGGGGAGATGGTGGCACCGGTGTTCAGCAAAGTTGCATGAACTTTGTGACTCCCTCTAAGCTTAACTTATCTCCTTTCTGAGTACTTTCTTTTTTTCCTGTTTCCTAAACACTACCGGCTGAAACGAGGAAAGTGAATTCCAGTGGGAGAGGGCCCTGACTATTCCCTGGACCGTGACAACGCCGGCAGAAAACACGGCACTGTAGTAAATACTGGTAAATTAAGACACATAACAGTTATGTCTTCACCACAATGTGCACAAACCGTATTAACTGTAACTTTAAAGTACACGTGCTGGTGAAACGGGAGAATTTAGCCTTGCGTAACACTGGAGACTTGTCTAAGGCTAATGTTTGTTAAAAAGCGTCGTGCTTCCGCTGTATTTTGAGTTTCCAGCTTCGTTGCGAGCGTGTCATCGCTGAAGTATAATCACCACTAACTGCCACAGGCTGCAGCTCGATGTAAAACGTTTAAAAGTGTGGGTTAGGAGTGCAACTTACCTTCTCCTCTCCTCTTTGTGTCAGGCTCGCACTGCGATCTATGCGGAAGGAAACTTTACGCCATGAAGGACCGTACCAACTCCGTCCAAGCGGCGGGGGAGGACTATTCCACTTTATCCGCCTAACACATCTCCTGATGTTACGTTTTCGTTTTCTGGGAAGTTGAGAAGGGTACATTTGAAGAGATTGTTTGACTCATATTGACTATGGAAAATAAGCGCCTTTAATTATTTAAATTTCTGCGGTTGGGTTTTAGTTTGGACCGGTCTACAACAGCACGGTGCACGTGTACGCCGCTATAATAAATAACTGGAGGTGCGGGCTGGAGGCAAAGTTCATGGTTATGTAATGCATCCAGGAGAACAAGCTCCATGTCACTTTGACACAGTAAAAGGGGGATTCATCAAACGTGTCTTCCTCAGTGTTAAATGGTGTTTGTGTTTCAGCGCCAAGGCCTCAAGTTTCAACTGCCTGTGAAGTTTTCTGCCTGCATGTTCAGCTGTGTTCAGACCCTTTAGTAAAATGAGGAAAATCAATTCATTTACTCATGAAGTCTTGTCAGCACTTGTGGAAAGTACTATGGTACATTTACTCAAGTGCTGCACTGAGGTAAACTTTTGAAGTAAACAAGAGATTAAAATAAGCAAGACCTTTATCCACCGTTTCATTTGTTCCAGTCGAAACTTGTTGGTGTCAGCCATGTGATATGAATTATTTGCTATCAACGAGGCCCTGACTCCACCTTTGTCCACTGAGTACAATAAAATAAATCTTTTCATGAGGTTTCATTAGGTCACTAAGTAAATAAAGACACACTCCAGATTTCTGAGGTGTAAATATTTGAGTATTCACAATTTTTCTATTAAAAGTGTGCATTCATAGATCAGCTGTGCCATTTATTTCCCATCACTTATGTTAGTAAATCATGTGATCCTCCTTTACATATCAGTACACGAGAACGTACAGTTTCTACTGGATTTACAAAATATCACCACATAAGTATTGTCTTCGTTTTAAGTGTTGGTTCAGTTTTTAATTATGATGTTAATTATTTTTATGTGGCTGTTTTCTAATTTACCTGTTTGTGTTTCTTTGTCTTGGTTTTCTTTTTAAAATTTTCTGCAATTTCACTTGATCATTAATGAAGTACCTGTATCATACACGGATCAGCCACAACATCCTGACCACTGACAGGTGAAGTGAATATCATTGATCATATTGGTACTATATGGTGTTCTGATGGAAAACCTTGGATTTTAACATCCGTGTTGATGAGACTTAGACACCCAAATAAACATTGTCCCACAACAAACACACTCCCTCATGTAAAATGGAAATCCCAAATGTCACTGGTCTACCCCTGCAGGAAAATGCACCCCACCACATGGAAAAAATATCAACCAATCATTAACATGCTGATTTGACCTCCAAACTTCCTACACCCCATTCTGATCAAGCATCAACAGGATGCAGTGGAACAAGTTTGACTGACAGAGGCCCCACTGTACAAGCCAGAGTACCCAAAGGATCCAGTGTCAACATCCTGGTTCCAGACCCCATAGGACACCCTGAGAGGTCCTCTTGTCCATGGCCAATGGTTCAGAGCATTTTTTGAGCACATAAGGGGGAACAACACAATATTAGGCAGGTGGTCATAATGTTTTGCCTGATCTGTGTATATTTTTTCTCCTGCACTACATCTCAGTAGACAACACTGTATCAAAAATAGTGGCTTTAAATACTAAATCAGTTGACACAAAGTTAACTACACAGTAGTACGTCAGAAATTAAAATAAGCTCCACATTAAAAAGGCAAACTTTAACTGCTACTAAGATATCAATACATTAGCATGGCAATAGCATACAGCAATATAACACTAACACTGGCCTGCTAATGTCTTTTGCTATTAATAATTACATATTATTATTTTATTATTTTTACATACTATTATTTTTTAGAAGTAAACTTTTAAATGCAGAACTTTAACTTCTAATAGAGTTCTTTTACAGCATGATATAGCTACTTCTGTTCAAGTAAATCATGTAAATACATCTTCCACTCTGACTGTCGATCGTATTTTGAACAACATTTGATTAGTTCTGATTTAAAGGTTGTAGTAGCTGGTAACTAGTTATTCATGCATTCAGATAAATGTGCAGTAAGAGGTATTATATTTCTCCTTGTGATATAGTGAAGTAAAGAGTAAAGAAAAAAAATACTCAAGTACTCCATAAGTAGATTTACACATTATATTTCAGGTTAAATTCCCACACATGCTGCATTTCATATAATGTGAATACACAGAGAAAAACAATAGTCTGTGTAGCATGTGATGTGATCAAATTAGCTGTACTTTATATTATCATAACACACTTTGCCTCAAAACAAAAGACCAGTAAGTGACTGCAATTAAATACATTTGGACACATGTATGTACGAGAATTATATAGCAGCACTGAAACAACAAGATCACAGAGACTAGTTTGTGAAGTTTGAGCATTTATTGGAGGACGATTTTATTGGTGCATTGTTTGTATTTTCTTGTTAGAGTAAGTTTCTTAATTATAAAAAACACAGAAAGGATGGAGGTAATGTAGATCACAATTTAACTGAATAGCATTTGACTACACATTTTTTAAAATATGCTTTTTTTTAATAATAGCCTGCAGACTTAAAATACATTGACAGCATATTAACATAGTAAATACGACTGGAGTTGAAGGTTATATGAGCTTTCATTGGTAGCGGAGCCTGTGAGACACCTTTTTATAGGTATGATATTTGTTGATGAGTCACAGGCTCTTTTGTTTCTGATTCCTGGTCTTCAGCTTCTGACGAACGACTGCGACAGTGGTGAAGAAGTTTCCCAGGAACAGAATAAGGAAGCAGGCACCACACATCATGACCTGCGAATCACACGGAACGCAGAGAACAATACATGAGTCAGCAAAACATGAAGCTTAACAGCCCTAAATTATCAATATTTTCTCGATATATGGAGACAGGCTCAGATGGGGGTTAAGGATCTCAAAGTAATGCAAAATTACTTTGAAAATGTAAATGAACTACAGTGGTGCCTAAAAGTTTGTAAACCCTGTAGAAATTTCAGATTTGTTTTTGCATAAATTTGACATAAAACGTCATCAGATTTTGATGCAAGTCCTTTAAGTAGATACGGAGATCCAACTTAAACAAATTTAATTAGCGTTATTTATTTATTGAGGATAATTATGCAGTTATTATTGGAAAAACTCTTTTCAGTGGTATTAATAGAAATGTAGGTTAAAAGGGCACAATAGCATTGGAAACTGTAAACATCAAGATTAACTGTATGACAAAGCACTGTTCACTTCTCTTAACTTGTGAAGGACATGGTAGAAATGTTTAGTTTTCTTACAGTTTGATAATAATACAGAGTGATAAAAATATGTCAGCAACTAGGATTGGCAGTAAATTCGAAGGTGAAATTAAGTTTTCAATCATTAGGATGACAATCAGATGTGGGTGGGCACCACGTTTTATTTAACAGTCATCTATGGGAATCTTTAATTCACAACACACATTTGTGGAAAAGTATCATGGCTCAAACCAATTAGATTTTTAAGGACCTCAGAAAAACAGTTCTTGAATCTCATCAGACTGGAAAACTTTAAAAAAAAAAAAAAAAAATTGTAAAGAGTTTGGACTCAACCAATCCACAGTCAGACAAATTGTGTACTAATGGAGGAAATTCAAGATCACTGTTGCCTTCCCCAGTAGAAGTTGATCAACAAGGTTTACTGGAAGAGCAAGGTGTGTAATAGTCCATGAGGCCACAAAGGAAACCAGGGTAACTTCGAAGCAACTAAAAGCCTCTCTTGCATTGGCGGTTGCTAATGTTCATGAGTCCCCCTTCAGAAGAAGACTGAAAAACAGGGCTGCAAGGAGAAAAACCACTGATTTCCAAAATGAACACTGCTGCCTGTCTGCAGTTTGATAAAGATCACATGGACAAGCTAGAAGAGAAATCTGATGAGAAAATCATGAAACTATAATTGAGCTTTTTGGTTTAAAAGATAAACATTATGTTTGGTGAAAGGATAGCATCGGATTCCAGCATAAGAACCTTATCCCATCTGTGAAACACGGTGGTGGCAGTATCATCCAAATGATGCCAGTGAATTCTAAAGAAAAATATCAGGACATCTGTCTGTGAATTGAGTCTCAGGAGAAAGTGAATCATGCGACGAGAGAATGACTCTAAACACACACGTCGGTCTACCAAAGAACAGCCAAAGAGGAATAAAGTTAAAGTTTTGGAATGGCAAAATCCTGATCTTTTTCCAATTGAAATATTGTGGAAGGAGCTGCAGTGGGGAGTTAATGTGAGGAAAAAACCCACCAACATCACAGAATTGAAGCTGTTCTGTGCAGAGAAAAGGGCTAAAATTCCTCCAAGCTGATGTGCAGAGCTAGTCAACAGTGACCAGAAATATTTACTTGCAGTTATTGCTGGACAAGTTGGTCATACCAGATACTGAAAGTAAAGGTTTACATACATTTGCCACTCACAGATATCTAACAATGATCTATCAATCACCGATCAGGCACAACATTATGACCACCTGCCTAGTATTGTGTTGGTCCCCTTATGTGGTCTAAAATGCTCTGAACCATTGGGCATGGACAAGAGGACCTCTCAGGGTGTACTATGGGGTCTGGAACCAGGACGTTGGCACTGGATCCTTTGGGTACTCTGGCTTGTGCAGTGGGGCCTCTGTCAATCAAACTTGTTCCACTGCATCCTGTTAATGCTTGATCAGAATGGGGTGTAGGAAGTTTGGAGGTCAAATCAACATGTTGGTCCATTGTCATGTTCCTCAACATGTTCATGATTGGTTGATGTTTTTCCATGTGGTGGGGTGCATTTTCCTGCAGGGGTAGGCCAGTGACATTTGGGATTTCCATTTGCATGAGGGAGTGTGCTTGTTGTGGGACAATTTTTATTTGGGTGTCTAAGTCTCATCAACACGGATGTTAAAATCCAAAGTTTTCCAGCAGAACATCACATAGTACCAATATGATCAATGTTATTCACTTCACCTGTCAGTGGTCATAATGTTGTGACGGATCAGTGTATTTCCCAATAAATAAATGACCAAGGTTATTATTCATGTTTCATCTGTTTAATTGGGTTCTCTTCATCTACTTTCAGGACTTGTGTGAAGATTAAAGTGATATCTAAGCAGAAACATCTAAAATTCTAGTGTTCACAAACTTTCTTGCAGCATCTGTATAAAGAAACACCAGGCTGCTGTTAATATATTTGACCAAATGTGAACACAATATTCTAGCCAAATGGATGATAAACCCTTGACTGGGGTAATTATATGGTCTAAGCACATAACAAGCATATAAATGATGACTATATGAAAGGTAAATCCAGTAATTTTTTAACTGTTATGAAAGCTGAAGCAGAGGGAAACGGTAAAACTTGATGACTGTGAGAGCACTGACCTGCCATTCTTTGCAGTCTGGGAGCTGAGCCATTCTGAACAGAGACAGGCCATTGAAGAGCTGCCAGAACTACGAGACAAAACAGAAGGACTTAAAGTTTTGTTCTGCTGAAAGGGGGAATGGATGTAACATGAAACTAGGCAGACACACAGACATGCTAAAGATTAGGCTCTTATTCAAATCACCAAACACCCCAACGCTGTCTCAGATAATGCCTCATACACTGAATAATATGAAGTCTACAATGACATCAGCTGTTTTATCAGTCTTTGTGCAGTGTAAACCATGACGAAGCATTATTTGCTTTTCATGCTAACAAAGCAGTTCAGTGTCACAGCTTGTACTCACGTGTCCAAAAAACAGGAAGGGCAAAAGAAACGTCAGGCCTTTCCACATCCACGACTGAAAACCCTCTAAAAAAAAGCAAACAGACAAGATTTTAATGTGTATTTAAACTCCTGCACGCTTGATCAACTTTAAAAGGGACAGTGCTACTGAACAGTGAACTAGCCTGACTTCATTCGGTGTCTTTGGCTCATTGAAATGTAATCTCACCCACGGTCAAATCCATGTTGTGTCTTTCCCCCAGAGCTCGGAGTCTGTACAGACATCCACTCTGGTAATAGCACTGCAGACACTGAACGAAGCCTGTGGATTCCAGATGACAGAAAGTCAGACTTTTGTGTGGTTGCAAAAACTTTGAACCATGAATGCTTTACAGGGGGTTTGAACGTACTTTGATAGACGGAGTAGGCAAGGAACTGGTTCCTGAATATCTTGTACTGGTTCCCATCTGGCCTTGATGGGAGAGGAAGGCATTTTAATTTAATTTTCAGAATTTAAACGTGTTAAAATTATATTTCCTTGTTTTCATCTTTTGATTTAGGGTTTCTGTCTTCCTATACTCACCATGTTAGCATTACACCGGACAAAAAAGCTGATATGTAGTGATGAAAAACCCACCATCCTTTGATTCTATAACACAGGACAGATTTTGGGACAGTTTGTTATGGCGAACACATGAAAATGTGACAAAATGAAGATAAACTAGCATACACTGTTCAGAAAATTACACATAAAACTGTAAAAATCTGGCAGCAGGTGTCCCGGAAGAAAATACTGTATGAAAAGTGAAAATAATGGCAAATATTTGTGATATATTTTTATTTTTAGCGGATTCAAATACAGTAAAACAGTGTGGTTTTAAGGTTGCACATTGTTAAAGAACATATTACTACTGTAAAGATTTTTAATGTGGACATTATTTGCAGTTTTGGCCTGTTTCTATTTTTTTTTAACAGTCAACATGTAAATTAATTCCCTTTTGATTCAATTTTAATAGTTATTATCTACAATTTAACAAAACAGGAAAAACTTAAAAATGCTTTTTTTAGTACTTAATATACATATTTTTTCTTTCAAAAAAAACAGCAAGCATCTGTAAAATAAAAATGTATAAATAATTTAATAGTGTAATTTTATGGTCATATACTGTAAAAAAAAAATACAGATGTTTGGACATTATTTACAATTTTGGTCTGTTTTTGTTTATTTGTTTGTTTTATAGTTAACACATGAACTTTTTAAAAATCTGCTATTTTCCTAGATTTCACTACCATTATCTGTAATTTAACGAAACAGGGAAAATCTGCAAAATACCTGTAATTTAAAAAAAATCTATTATCTTTCAAACAACAGGAAGTGTCTTTAAAATAATTATGTTTTACTGATTTAAAGCTACAGTTTTGGCCTGTTTCTTTAGGGTTATGTGTAAATAATACTCTTTTTCTGTGGTTTCGGTAGTGACTATTCACCAAAAAGCTGTAAAATAACATTTAACTGTTCAAAATGTTTATTTTTTAGCAGTGTAATGAAAATGTAAGTATAAAACAAAAAAGTTTAAAGGGCCATGAATATTTTTCCATTCATAAAACAAACTGTTATGTAATTTTCAAAGTGTTAAAAGATGGGTTGTGCTGACCTGGAGCCATTGGTGATGAGGATACTTTCCCTGATAGTTAGCGTACTGTAGTAAAACACCAGCAGGAAGTTGAGGATTGCATCAAGAAACCTGAATTCAAGGATACAAGCCGTGTTATATTCAGACTGACAATACAGACAATGTCAGTGTGAAGAAAGCTGATATGTATCACAACACGCTGCTCCTGATGTTTACTGTACCTGTAGCTCACAAAGAAATAGCAGATGGAGGAGAACAGCATCAGAATGACGGTGAGGTACAGCTTGAACTTCTCATAATCATCTTTGTAGGCAAACCTGAGGAGGATGTGACATATTCAGAACTCAGCAAAACAACGTGCCACTCATAAAATATAAAGACATTATTTAGCAAATGAAATAAGAAAACAAGAGATCTTTTGGAAGTGCTTATTGGACTTTAAAAGCTGCAGTGATTCGATCCTGATTCTACAGTTCAGGACTTAATATTCAGTGTATGTTGGCTTTGAAGGACATTGCTTACTTTGACTGTTTGCTGAAAAGAGTGACATTCACGTTTCCGAGAACCAGACTGAGATATAACCTGCAAAATGGAACCATAACATTATTTTTTTTTACTTAACTTTACAGAAGGTTTAAATGTAATTCATAAAAATGTCGTGTGGAGTCTTTAATTAATTACAAATCATCACCCATTTTTCTTGGGAAGGAAAGCTTCCATTTCAGAGAAAGCATTTTGTCGTGTCTTGATTTTCTCTTTCATTTCATCCAGTTTCTTAGCATCTTCCTCTGATGATCCTTTGCTGCATCTGATGAAAGATGTAAAAGATCATTTTGTATCACCGATGATACATATTTACAGTATCTGAGCCGAGGAGGGTCTATTTAGACGATATGAGCTCATCTTTTTATCCTCCCTGTATATGCTTCTGACCTGACGTACTGTTTTCATCTGCACCTGTAAACGTAAATCTGCATCCACGCTAATTTGTGGGTGTGAGTGGACGCTTACTTTTTCAAAAGGTGGGACATTTCCTTCAGTCTTTTGCGCTGGCAGGAAATGGAAGAGGAGCAGTTGTTTTGTAGTTTGGACATTTCATTCAGTTTCTGCAGGTACATTCGGTGTGTCTCCTGGATGACAGCAAAAACACAGAGTTACACTGACAGTCAGGGTACTGTGTGGCTTACAAGGACAATCTTTTTCATGATGAGAATGAGCATTACTGAGATGTTGCAGTTTTACAGGAGGTTCAATTGATAGATAATCTATTGAACCTCCAGATAATACAATTTTAGACTTACATAACAAAAAAAGGCACGAGAGCAGGGATTGCTTTGCGTATAATCTGACACTGGCGGCTGGTTATAGTCCATTTCCTACCTGAAGTTGCTGATACTCTTCTTCCAGGCATTTCCACTCCTCCAGAACTGCTTCTGAACCTTGAGGCATTTTGCGAACACCTTACCGTTGCACTAGCAGCAAATCCAGGTCCGCTTTAAGGCAGTGAGAATTGTCTAGCCACCATGAAATGACTTGAAATGCTATGTTGAAGTATTCTCGGGGTGTGTGTCTCATCTCCATGGACCGTTTATTGCAGACGGTGAACTTTGACTGGTAGATTTGTGCAAGATTTTGACTTGGACATTGTTCTGTGGAAATCCTCAGGTTATGGCATTGTTCAGTTGTCACACACAAAGCTATAAGTGTTATTGTTAACAGCATTATATAATAAAAACACAAACATGTTTTCCTTCGCCATGGATCACCCAGCTCCCTGTTAGCTAGATGTTGCTTTTGTGTACATTTTATCTCTATTTGCTTCGTGAGTTACACATCTGCACACTAGCATCATCTGGTGGACTGAATCAGTTTCTGACTCAGGAGAAAATTCTGCCTCTGTAATTTCATGGCACATGTGACAATATTATAAAAAACTAGATATAGACGGTTTTCACTTCAACTTTTTATTTGGGTAATAGTGATCTTGCCAATCTTTAAATTACACTGAAATAATTTTACTTGAGGTATCTTGATGTAGCATTTTGACAGTACAAAATAAGCTGCTTTAAAAAAAAATAGAATATACATACACACACACTTTTAATACTGTTTTTACTGGTCCCATGGGAGTCATATGGAGGTCTATCCATTTATCTGAACAAATAATAGCATTTTCTGTAATATGTTAAAATATAACAAACATCAATACTCTAACCTGTTATGTACCCCATCAACTAATGCAATGACATAATAGCTAAACAGAAGTAAAATACACACCGATCAGCCACAGCATCATGATCACTGACAGGTGAAGTGAATAACATTGATCATATTGGTACTATGTGGTGTTCTGATGGAAAACCTTGGATTTTAACATCCATGTTGATGAGACTTAGACACCCAAATAAACATTGTCCCACAGCAAACACACTCCCTCATGCAAATGGAAATCCCAAATGTCACTGGTCTACCCCCACAGGAAAATTCACCCCACCACATGGAAAAAACATCAAACAATTAGGAACATGTTGAGGAACATGACAATGGTCCAACATGTTGATTTGACCTCCAAACTTCCTACAGCCCATTCTGATCAAGCATCAACAGGACGCAGTGGAACAAGTTTGACTGACAGAGACCCCACTGCACAAGCCAGAGTACCCAAAGGATCCAGTGCCAACGTCCTGGTTCCAGACCCCATAGGACACCCTGAGAGGTCCTCTTGTCTATGCCCAATGGTTCTGAGCATTTTTGAGCCCATAAGTGGGACCAACATAATATTAGGCAGATGGTCATAATGTTATGCCTGATCAATGTTTCTTTATCCACTTTGAAGGTTACTCAGTTGACTGTATGTCAGGCTAATAAATTTAGGAGTTTAAATAAAGACTGATAACGGAATTATTGGAAAATTATAGCTTTTCTAAATTAATTGGCAATAATCAAATAGTTTAATTTATTTTAACATATTATATTTCTGTATGCTGCAGTTGAAGTCAGACCAGCATTAAAATCTGAAGAAGTTAATCTATCGCTCAGTTTGTGTTAATGACAATGGATATAGTAGAGGAGGGAGATTAATTTTATTTAACCTTTATTTAACCAGGTGAGTCCCATTGAGATTGCAGATCTTTTTTTCAAGGGTGCCCTGGCCAAGATGGCAGCAGCACCAAGTTGCAATTACATACAGAGAACATTAAGAACACATACATTATAAAACATACAGTAACCTACCCTTCACCACATTTTTAACATCCCTAATCAGGATCAGCTTTTGATGTAGTTCAGTCTGCAAGTGATTCCAGGCTGCAGAGAACATAAAGGCCTGCTTGCCAAGTTCAGTGCAAACCTTAGGGACAGTCAATAAAAGGATGTCATTTGAGCGCAGACAACAGATGGCTATTGTCAGGATTTTCCATTTACCTTTATAATAACAAAGTGGTAGTCTGTTACGATTTAATTACCCCCTCAAATCGTTCACTTAGGCATCCTTCTTGTTGACATATTATATTGATATTCAGCATAAACTCTATATTTTAAAATTAAACTGACATTGTTTTGATTACAGAAGCATCTATCTCTGGTTCACTCTATCTACATCTGGAAAATTCTTTTTCTAAATATTGGTTTGTCAGTCGCAGAGTTGAACATTAGCAGCATCAAATGGACCAAATTAGTTTCCAACTCAGGGCTTTTTGTAATTTCATGTCACACCTGGCAATTTTGAGGAGAGAAGAATGAAACAAGCAATTTAAATGGTTAAAAAAATACCTCCAACTTATTACTTGATGTATCAGTTCTACAGTTTATATTGATTTTTTGATGTCAAATAACTACAATTGGTATATATGTTTGCTGCTCTGTGAGTCATCACAACTAGCAGTTAAAGAAATGACAAACGCGCTGCGGTTATAATAAACCTTTTATCCAACTGCTGTCATTTAAAATAGGGCGCTTTAATTTTGAAATGTTCGAGCCGAACCGGTTTCTCGGTTAAAGGGAAGCAGAGGTGTGCGCATGCGCAGTGGACTGACAGCGGCCGGTCTGTTTGGTTGCAGCTGTTTGCTGCAGAGCTCAGAGCTGCTGTGGACGAGAGGCCAGTTCATCGCTGTTTCTCCACACTAACTGGCTCTGTGTACGTTTTCCTGGACAAGAATAACAACAGAAAGAACAACCAAACTAGTTTGATGACAAAGGTAAGAGCTCATCTTTGTCAGTTCGACCTTTTCATAGCTAACATTAGCCTTGTTTAGCTAGTAGTAGCCATCGTCTGTAAGCTGGTCAGCGTTATTGACATTTAGCACTTGTTGCAAAGGTGTGTTTTTTAGATGCTAGTGCTATTGTTGATGTTATCTGAATTTAAACGGTCTCTCCAATGTTGAAAACAACCAGCTCAAACTGTTCCTGGGAAAATAAATAAACGCTTATAATATCAATGGCACAATAAGCTTTGTCATGTATACTACTCAATATTTTAGCAGCTGAAATCTAATGTCTAAAAGCTGCTGTGGCTTTTTGCACCATCGGATGATAGATGTGCTTTTTATTTTTTCTTTTCAAAGCTTACTCGTAGAATATAATTATTGTCTGTTACTCGTGCTACACAAACTGGTCGTGTCTGATACAGTGTTATTTATTTTACACAAAGTTACTCCATTGTAATTTGGATAATTTGTCCATTATTAAGTCCCATGTCCTGGGAACAGTTACACTCATGCTTCAGTTAACTGATTTTCTCTATTTATATCCGTAAACACTGGATTATTTGAGGTGGAGTTAAATTGATCACTTGATTTATCATCAACAAAACATTTAATCAACAACAAGCTGAATTTGTAAGTGGCTTTAAGTAAGAATTCTGTTTTAATTTGCCTACATGGGCATATTTTGTGGCCTTTTATGGGAAAAAAAACATCAGTTAATCAAAGCAATACTGTTCAAATTCAACTATAATAGTTATTAGTTGTGGTCCTACTTTGGGGTTTTAGCTGTAAGTAAGGCTAAGTATTCAATTTAAGACCTTCATTTCATCATTGCTTTTCTTAAAAAACATTTCTATTTAGTGATTAATCAATTGGAAATATTGGTGACAGCTCTGCTCCTGCTGTTCATGAAGGGATCTCCTGAGGATTCAACTCAATATTTATCTGTCTAGACAGACGCAGCCAATGAGTTTGTTGAAGTTCTGCCCTACTGCTGATGTTAAACGGATGGTGTTTGTTTTGCAGGTGATCGATAGGAGATGTGTGCTGCCGTGTATGTCCTGTCAACGGTAACGGGCTACGTGCTCACCTCTGCCCTGCTGCTAAAATGTCCAAATCTCTTGCACCGGAGGAAGCGAGAATCGTTCCTCAGCAAGCACATTTCGCATCGTGGAGGTGAGTCAGCGATGGCATTCATTCTGATTTCAGCATCTACCAAGCAAAATCCCCTTCGAGTAAAAGTCCCTGGTGGTAACAGTTGTTAATAGTTTGTGCTACATCTTGTCCCATTGAAAGAACACTCCTGCTGTTCGGTGTTTGACTTCTTTGCCACCAGTGATGAGGATGTACCCTTTTTTTTAGTAGCTGTATTTACATGGTTTTGATTATATTGCAGTGTATATTTCTCTGCTTCCATCACAGGGGATTGTCACCAGTTATTTATCGCATTTTTGTTTGTCTTTCATGCTATAGTCACAATAGAAATTTGATTAAGTCGTGTAATAAGTTAGATGAGATTAACTTCAGAGTAAATAAAAGAAAGGGTGAGGCCGACATGAGCCACAAAATGAAAGTAAGAAGAACATTAAAGGCATACCTGTTTTGCCTTTTCATGCAAATCTTTGAGCTGTGGGTTCCACAGTCACACAGATAAAATTAAGACACTGTACCATGCTAAGTGTTTACTTTTTGCATTGCAGGGGCAGGTGAAAACCTGGAAAACACTATGGCAGCCTTTAAGCAGTGAGTAGAAACCTTTATAACAATGACAAAGCACGTTCTTTGATTGAATTCTTGCTCACGCTTGCGACTGTGGGCAGTGTGTGTCATCTGAGGTGTCTGCTTTGTTTTCCTATCCACCCTTAAGCAAACAGGAATCAATGCATTATATAATAGTTCATATGAAAGGCTTTGATGATCCACTTCTGTTTGATATGTTAATGAAACATGAAGTGAACTGCTTTAATCCAGATGTCACTGTTTGTTGATACTGTTAGTTCGGCCACAATGACACCAGTGCTGATATTAAATAGATACAAGTTAATTGAGTCTCTCATTGTGTAGTAATAAACACAGTATATGTGGTGTGTGTTGTTTGATGCAGTGCTGTGGATGTCGGCACAGACATGCTGGAGTTGGACTGTCACATGACAAAAGATGAACAGGTAGTGGTTTCACATGATGGGAACTTGGAGAGGGCCTGTGGCATCAACGCCAACATCTCTGACATGTCCTACGCTGTGAGTTACTGCTTCTTCATCATTCCATTTCCATTGCTGGCAGAGAAATAACAACCGCTTTACCATTATTTAATCATACATCCAGCTGTCTGCATGGTTTAGCTGCCTCTTTTAATTCCTTACAAGGTCTCTTATTTAAGAAAAATTTAATCAAAACACTTGACTTTGGATTTAAATAAAATGTGAGGAGCTCGATGTAAAGAGTTGATTTACAGGGTGTGAGAAGTCAACAGTTCCGTGTTGTGTTTCCATGTAGACTTGTGGTAACAGCATTTATGGATCATGAGAACAGGTCAGGTGAGGTCTGTACGGAGTCACCTGATTGTGTCACATGATGCTAAAAAATTCTTGGCAAGTCAGCAGATTAATTGTTATACGCTGAGGATTTAGGCTCTGCCCTGTTCTAGACGTTTTCAATGGTTCACACTTTTAATGCATAATGAAAATAAAAGATCTTTGTTTTGTGGAGACGACTAAAGATCAAAACTAAAACATTATTTAATTAAAGTGAAGTTTAGTTCACAGATTTAGTGCTGTCTGGCCTTGTAGTAGAAATAAATCTAGAGCTTACTCATATTAATCTTGTTTTGACTTGACCTTAGTTGCGTCATTTTTCTTCTATACTAACTGTCATCAATGTGAACCTCCTCAGTCACACTCATCGAGCCACTTCTGGGCCTGACCTTACAGGCTCCAAATATAGATCGTATTTGTTATCTGCTAACTACAGAGTGCTGTGTGCTGTTTGCAGGAACTCCCTCCATACCTCTGCAGACTGGGCGTAACGTTTCAGAGAGGTGAGCTGCACATACCCATGACTTGCGTAATAATACAGAGTTAATACCACCCACGCAGAGATGAATTCTCAGCAGAATCTATAGTCAATGCGGCCATTCAGTGGTGCACCTGGTGTATGCTTGTGTGTCGAAACAAACATACAAATACTACGTGTTTGATTTGACTGCCTGTAAAATGGATTGATTTTCTGCATCAGCTGTATCAAGTGAATGTATTTAGTTAATAATGTGCATTTTTAGGTGATAAACTGTTGGCAGCTGGTGGCCAGAACATTGCAGCTGAAATGATAAATACACTTGGACCAACTTGACCCCTCATGTAATCTGAAGCTGACAGTGTTTTTCAACCCGTCCTTGTCTGTGCAGAGTGTTTCTGCGAGGGAGGAGAGGACAAACGCATGCCTCTCCTCAGGGACGTGTTTGATGCCTTTCCTAATACCCCTGTCAACATTGACATCAAGGTCAACAATGACACACTCATCAAGAAGGTGCGTGTTTAGTATCTGTATCTCCTCGTTTTTTTAACATCTAACCTTTTAGTTTCCTAGAATTTTATCTCAGATTTTAGTTAAATCCTGAAACACAACTTTAGTGGTTACCTAACTGTGTATCAAAAAGTGTAAGTAACTCAGACTTTGCCTCAATATCCTGAAAAAGTAAGAGGGTTAGATTCTTAAAAAGATGAAATTGTTACTTCATAACTTTGAGGACGAGCCGAAATCTCTGCTTTTTAAAATCGAACTGCAACACAAAATGTCCTGATTCACACCTTTTTAATCCTTGCAGGTCTCTGAGCTGGTTGTTAAGTATGACAGAGAGCATCTTACCGTCTGGGGCAACGCCAGAAACCAGATTGTCAAAAAGTGTTACAAAGAGGTGGGTTTATAGAAGCTGTATGACCTTATTTTAGTGGCATTAGTACATAGTGTTTATTCTTTTTTCTGTTAATGTCACATTTAATCCAGTCATTTTAGGAGGTGAATCTCCACTGAACAATTAAGAACCTGCCACTAGTAGTGATAATAACAATCCTTTCATGTAGTTGACCCTGTAGTGGGAAGAATAGAGTGCTGTAGAAGAGTCCTAAATCAGGCACATAACATGGGTGAATCACTGTAAAGAACATTTCAGACATATTTAAATATTATAAATTACACTGAATACGCTTCTGAGGGGAGTCAGTATTTATTTTTTCATCGATATCTTTTTTCTCAAAATGTAGTCAGGAATAGAAATAGACAGATCCTCCAGAGAGTCCTTCGAAAAGTACAACTTATCTTATCACTTGTCTTCATAAGTGACTTAAAATCATTAATCTGAACTGACCTCAAGTCTCCACTGTTTGTTTGTTTGTTTTTGCAGAACCCTCAAATTCCAGTGTTGTTCAGCTTCCCCAGAGTATTGCAGCTGTTAGGCCTCTTCTACACCGGCCTCCTGCCCTTTGTTCCCCTCAAGGAGCAGTTCCTGGAGATCCCAATGCCCTCCATCATCACCAAGTAAGTCTTTCACATAAATAAACAACATGCATAGATGTCCTCTACAGCTTAGGTTTGTCAGTAAGACAAATGGTAGCACTACACTCCAGCGAGGATGATCGCAATCAATCTGCAAGTACACAACATTTTAACAGCAGGAGGTCAGAGGTTGAGGTCTGTTTTACTGGGACAGGTTTTTTTTCCACTTTCCTGTGGCTCAAGTCCCAAAATGAGGCTTGAGCCCATAACAAAATGGCCTCTATATGACATAACAGGTTTTAGTGGGTCACAGCGGGATTAAATTTGCCTCAAACTCTGAAACATGCACAGAACATAACCTACTGTTTGAATGGCAGTGGTGGTCAAAGTGCTGAAGGCTGCTGTGACCAAGAAACAGAAAAACACTTGTTAATGCTGCGAGTTGATCTCCATTGAAGTGATACCTACATGGCCACCAGGTTCTTTATCATTCTGATCTATCTTTACTCTTTATCAGCATTTGAAATAAATGTCTGACTATAAAAATCTCGGAACAAGGTCTATTTACAAGGAAGTTTAATGACCTTTCAGCCGCTTTGTGTCTTCATAAGCACACATTATCTCATCAGACACCAGAGGCAAACTTTGAACAGAGACAGGACCGCTAACACATGGCCTCACCTTTCAAACTTAACTGCGTGAGCCGACAAAAATTCAGCAGCGTTTTCATTGAGTGGATCTTATGCTTAAGAATTTTCTTGTGAAAATGTGTAAGAAAGTTACACACGTGCTTTTATTCTGTTTTCTTTTTAATTAATGTACTCTTACTTTTAATTTGCGTCGTTCTTGGCTAATTTGTACTCCCCTCACTATGTTCCCTGGTTGACCGTCCTTCCCGTGTCTTATCTGGGCTGCCATGCTGTTTGAAGGATGCTCTTTCAAAGACGAACTTGCTCCCTAATTAAGTCATTAAAAGAAACATTCACACCCCTCGTTTGGAAAGTGTGTGTTAGCAGATCATAAGGATCAAGGTCACAGAGCAGATTATACATGCAGAACATTCATTAAGGATTAACTGATTTCTTCTGTTACACTTACGTCGTGCCGAATACTTGCTTTAATACACTTCACCCTCCAAACACTCCTACGCCTGCGCTTGTCAGAGTGTTATGTTAGTCAGGGAGAGTATTTTAGTACATTATTCACGTCCATTTTAGTTAATGATTTACTTTTTTCTCAGAATGAATTTCAGCACTCCCCAGAAAATGTGTGGAGCTTGTTAAATCCAGCTGTTGTGGGCTGGCAAGAGTAAATGTAGCTTTACTTTATCTTCTTTCTCCTCCTGTGGCCTGTAATGCAAAAAGTGAAAGAGCCTTGATTGATTAGAACAATTTCCTCCCACGTTCTGCACTGTCTCACTGTGACAACTACACCAAGTGTTGTTTTTTTGGTTATTACACTTTTTCCATTAATGTTTTATTTTTCTGTGATAATTTTACAGACTAAAGGATCCTGACAGATTAACGAGGAGTCAACGAATCATCACCTGGCTGGCAGACACGTAAGTCAACCAAACGTATAAAATCTACCCTCTTAATTTTAACTCCAGTGAGACTGAATCAGTGGGTGTTTTTTTTTTCAAACCTCTGTTTTAAACTTGTAAACCTGCACTGCTGGGCTTTTTTGCATTTCTCCATGGTACTGATACCTGTGTGACCGTGATTAATGCAAAGCCTTTACAACAGCATGACAAAAGTTCTCTCTACCTTTGCCACACTCGCACTTTCTCTCTGCCTAAGAGTATTTAGGCAGACAATGTGAAAGTATCGCTCTTTAAAGCGTACTGCGCTCCACTGTACACTGCCCACCTGTGGTGCAGACACAGCAAGGCCAAGCTGAAGAAGCTCCTAGTGGCGTATAACGATGCCTTCAGAATTCTGCTGGGGCTCCCTAGGTGGACCAGCGCAAGTGAAATGTTGGTTGGTAATAACGTTCCCACCACGCATGCAGTGCTTAGAAATTTAATGTATAAATTTATGGGTCGATCGAATGACTCACAAAATGAAGTTATTTTGGACTTAACTGAGCCTACTAAGAGTAGTACAAGGTACACATCCTTATTTTGGAGTCACTGGATGAAGTGTTCGTATGTTTTTTGGTGTCTTGTGTTTTTCTGTGCTCTTTTATTATGGACCAATTGTGTCTGAAATAAAGTTTATAATAATAATAATAATATTTATTTCTTCCTTTCAGTTTGCTGATGAGGAAAGCTCTTTTTCAGCATTTAACTGCCAGGGGAATACAGGTAAAACTGCTGTTATTCTATTCTGGTCCTCACAAATGAGAAAAAAAAACCCTTGTATTTATGGATGATTAAATACACAGTGGATTCAAACTGATAAATGCATTTTGTATAGGAATATAAGAACCAATGGCCAACTCCCTATTAAGTATTAACACTGTGTTTATTGTATTTTTCCATGGAGATCCAAACTTATTGGCTCACATTACATTACATTACATTACGGGGAGTTTTTTTTTCCAATGTTGACATGGCTGTAGTTAAAAAAACAATCATGGACATATGCAACAACTATGTGTACATACAGACTTGTGTGGAGGTCAACTTTAAGCTACAGCACAGAATGATCTGGTTGCACCTTATTATCATTCTGCTATGAGGGTAAAAACCCCTGGCTTGTTTTCTGTTGCTTTTAAACTAGGGATGTCCCGATCAAGTTTTGTTGCACTTGATCCGATTTGACTCATTTAATATTTAGTATCTGCAAATGCCCAAAGCCATTTACCGAGGCAATGCACACTTTTGTAGATTGTAGATTAGCTGTAGTACATGGTTGTACAACCAATGTGGAGCCTTCTACTGTTTAATACTGTAACGACCAGAGGAGGTGGGCAGCTCCATCTTGACAAGCAGAGAGCATTGTGGGGGTTCCCTATAAAGGGGAACCATGACAAAGTCTTCTATGATGCTTAATGACCTCCAGCCAGTGCACATGAGCCGTGCTATATCTGATGGTCGTCTTCGCAGCCCAGATCATGTATCTGTGCCCTAAAACAGCAATATTGGCATCAGAAAAGTATCCATTGTGTGCAGTTTGTATTATAAATGAATCACTTTTTAAATGATGATGCTGCATTTATTAGGAAAGCTATTCAAACTGCTATTCAAACACCTGTGTGACCTCTCACCTGGACAAAGGATCATGTGTAGGTTCTTGCTGATGTCGATGAGTTAAAATTTGCCTTAACTGCCCCCGAGCCCATTCTTAGGATGGGCATCACATCAAAATAGTAACTGGGGAATGATTTTGGTTAGACACTGGCATGCAGGGAGGAAAGTAATGTCATTAACATGGATTATTTGCCCCCCAAAAAAGCTATCAGGGTTGCCTGACTAAATGATCCAAATCCTTGAAAAAACTTGGAATGTTCAGTGAGGTAGGCTGCTGCTTAGTAGTTGATGTAGGTGGTGTAAGGTGAGGACAAACCCACATGAAATGCACGGCCAATGTCAAGTTTATACTAGCAGCCGACATCTGGCAAGTCAGACTAAGTCACTTTCCCAGTATTACCTTTACTTCCAAGAATAACTAAAAAAAACTTTCCACATTATAAAATATCAATCCTGAGCCTGTCTGTGCCCTGAGAGCTGTTTGTTGTAGTTGCAGTAGTTAAAAGCAGTTACTGGGAAATGTCCAAGGTTCCTACAAGTTCAAATATAGGCCAGAGTGGCTGTTAACACTGCTGTCGGAGAACAGAAGCATTCTTGTGCGACTCTTTCCAGTGAGTGTGTCTGGGTGTATTAACTCTTGCATCTGGTTTCAGGTGTACATTTGGGTGCTGAATGACGACGAGGACTTCCAGAGGGCATTTGACTTGGGAGCCACAGGAGTTATGACAGATTTTCCCACCAGGCTTAAAGACTTCATGGACAGGAATGGCATTTCTAAGCCAGAGTGACCTGCCAAATCTACCTCACCCCGCCTCGCCAGTGATTATCCTTCAAGCTGATTGACCTGCCAAACCAGCCCCCCACATGAACCCACTTTTACTGCATGCATTCCAGCAGTGCTCCTCTCACACTGTGTTTTACAATTAGTATGGGTCTCCAACATGCTCTGCACCCACAGAATTATTTGAGGCACCAGTTGTTGTACTTCTGTCAGTACTACAAACTTGTCCTGCTCTTTCAGTCACATAAACGACTCATAACGGTACCTGCTATAGATTATATTCCCTTTTGAGTTGTGCTTCTTGTTCCTCGCTCTGCACACAAACACACACACAACAATACTGGTATTGCACACTCCATGTAAAGCCACACAATATTTTTAAGTATATCTAAAAAAAAATGGGACAAAATGGCCATTAAAGTCTTATAGGTCTTGAATTTCATAATAGATTCAAGACTTTTTTATATATAAATGTTTACTTATGTAAAGAATAATTTTTTAAAATGCTCTTAAAGTGATGGTCTGCAGTATTACTTCATCATTATTCAAATATTATGACATAAAAACACCAGCAGATGCAGTTTGATGTTGGCATATTACTTTTTTCCCTTTTTTAACTAGATCATCACTTGGCACATGCAATAATGCACTCGTCTTAGCAGTTGTGAGATGTTTTTATATGTGAGAGATGCCGCCAAATCTTTCCTATTTGTCATAAATAAGAGAGCACACACCAAACTTTGGCTATATTGAGTTTATAAAGAGCAGTGTGACAGCTAAAGTGGGCAGCGCCACTGCTCCACATTTACAAGACTTGTAAGCAGGAGCAATTTCAGTTCATCTGTGCTCTGTACTGCAATAACCACTGTTTCTGTATGCTGTGTCGTATGTTTACTTGTTGCGTAGTAGCTAGAATTCAAAGCCTTGTTTGTCCGGTAATGTATCTGAGAGAGAAACTTTGCACAAAAAAGAAGCTTCATTTTGTTTGAGTACTTTTTTCCACCTGTGTTTTGGTGATTGAAACAGCATTAAGCTTTATATTTAAGAAATATTAACATTTTTAATATTTCAAGTATTTGGCAACCCAGTTGAGGCAGTGATGCATGTCGATGGATCGCTTCACTGCAGTTATTGGAAATTAAAATGCATTAAAGACCGCTGTTGTCTAGCCAGTTTCTCACTGTGGGGATGCGCAGTGGGAAAGATCCATGGGATTATCATACCAATGATGTTGTCTAATCCAAACCTGTGACCACGCAGTGAGAGTCTGTAATGAATGTAGTATTGGTTGAATGTACTGTACGTTGTTCGATGTTTTACAATCGGAACAGTATTGCAGTTTCATAGATAGATATTTGTTGCGTATTAGTGCCGTCACTGAGTTTAATCTGAACATGTCAATCTTGAGTCTGAATTTTTTTTGCTGTTTTCCTTACTGTTCATTCAGAATTATTTTTATTTGAGAGACTTGATCTACCAATCGTACTTTTTCAGATATTGAGAGTATTTTATTCACATTATCTGTGCTGTGCTGAGTGTACTTTTCTTTTGCATGCCTCTAAAGAAGCTGTTGTGTTTGAATATGTTGTGAACCAGTTTGTGGGACTTATCAAAGGCTCTTATCCCACATGGAGGATGTTATTTGATTTGCTGAAAGTTCATTTAAAAAAAAATAATTCAGTGGTATCAATAAACAGTAGATAGATTGTTGTATAAGTGGTGTGTACATTGTGGTAAAATGACAGCTTTATAATGTTGTTTTTGATCAACTTTGAACTATAATCATATGCCAGTTTCTATGCTTTGGTAGCTACACGCAGATTGACAGAAGGTGGCGCTGCAGACTGGAGTCATTCCAGGAAACGGAAAACTTAATGATGCTGGACACGTTTTCTTAAAATAAAATCATCCCCAGAAACATTTTTCGACTCATTTTTGCTAGAACCTGTAAAGTCTTTATTTCTCTTTTCCAGGGTTAAATTATTTTTTTAACAAAACTAAACTCTCGGGTAGCTTCTGGAGAATTCAGTGAAATATGTGAGATTCCGGTGAGATTACTGGTTGTTCACTTTCAGCGCTGACCAATAAGCGCAGTGTTGCTATGCCTGATCGGCTCTCTGATTGGCTGATAAGCCTGTCAGTCAATCATCATGTTAACAGGAGGTGTGATTGTTGACAAAGAGTACCAAGACAAGATGAGTAACGACAGAGGTTTTGCTAAAAAGCATTTCTAACTGTAAATCATTAAGATTAAGTGTTTCATAAATTTGGCAATAAGCAGTGTTGGAAAGGTTTTCTCACAAATGTGGGACAGTTGTGAGCCGTTTCCGTGCTCTAGCTTCCGATATTACTGTTATACATTACATAAAATTTACAGTTAGGGCTTGTAAAAACCCCTCTGAACACAGAACAATAACAGTGATTACAAATAAAACTTTGTCAGTGGAATTTATACCACTTATTCATTTTATATAGTAAAGTATTGCAACAAATGCTATGTTTGACATCAGTATGACCGTACTGAGCATGCGCAGCGTGGCGTTTTGACAACTTTCGTTAAAAATATTATATTTATATATTTAAGAGTTTAAATATTGGACATTTAGCTTAAACGTTTAGATGAAATAAATAGAAAACAGATGCTGTAGAGAAAGTTGGCTCCATAAAAAGAGCTGCCTTAAGAGAGTAACGGTCTAATGCGAACGCTGGAGTGTGGGGGAGGGAGTCCTCTCGCCCCGGCTGGTCGTGTCACCACTCTCTGTCTCTCTTTCTAAACTCTGCTGAGCATCGTTGCGCGTCAAAACATTGCGTCTCTGCAGGACTTGCCAGGGCCGGAGAGGAGAGGAGAGGAAATTTGCCTGGGGAAGAATGCGAAAGAGGGTTTAAGGATTGGCACTGCCACGAGGAAAACGAGGAGGTGCGACATTTTCTAGGCTACGTGGAGATCCGTTTTTTCTTCCTTTCAAAGGTAAAAAAAGAGATTTTCCTCTGCGTAATGTTGCACTCTGGTGCATTTGTTCTGCACTGTTTTCATACCGTTCTGTGAGGCTCGATCAAGCATCGATGTTGCCATGTAGCCGATACTTTGCAATCGTGGCAACTTTTGGCTGAGACTGCAGGTAAACATGCTGGGTGGTTGCTGTGTAGAAGGCAAGTTTACGATTTGTGGTGCGTTAGATGACAGTGATGCAACAACGTTTTCATGTCTGGACTGGTGTTTGTGATGCTGAAGACCTCTCCTGCAGTGGAGCTACAGTATGTGGTGGTTATTATTAGGACACATGCTGTTTGTGGTGGCAGCCCTGCGCCATCCTCCCTGTGCGTCAGCGGTGATCAATGCGGGTTATCGTGTAATAAGCTCACGTGATCACACACACACACACACACACACACACACACACACCTGTCAAAGTCATTGCGGATGTTAAAGCATTTCGAAAGACTGTGTGTCTATGTGTGTGTGTGTGCGTGTGCGCGCGTGTGTTGCTGAGCTGAGGCATCCCCGCCATCTGTGCTCTGTGTGGTGGCTGAAGTTCTGCCCCAGATAAAGTGCGCCACTGCCTCTGACCTCTTTCATACCAATATTCACACACACACACACACACACACACACACACACTGTAAACCTTAAGCCTGCGTGCTTTTGTGTTTTCACTGATGTGCTGCCCTCAGGTGATGAGACACACTGCTGTCACTCCACCACCCTGTAGCTCCAAGGCTGTGACAGTCAAAACCTGCAGGTGGAAAAAGCTGCATTTTTTAAAACCCCCCCCCCAAACAAACTCAGCCAAATAAAGTCCACGTGAGTGCACAGGCAACTGAGAAACCAACCTTTCCACTCTTTGCGATCTATTTTCATTGCGGAGCGTGCACGCAGATAGTTATTGATCATGTGAGGGAGGGGTCGATACTCAGGGATCGAAGATGGGGGTCAGAGAGTTACAGGCCTTGAAAGGTGATCCTTTGCAGACAGGACTTGTATACACAAACAAAAGTTGTGCACAATGGGTTGCACCTACAGTTTCATAGATATGTTGACACTAAAATGTCCACATACGAATCAGAAATGCAGCACATCTTCTTAAAGCAGACTGTCAGCTGAAAACAAACTCTACAAAGCTGCTTTTCTCTTCCGAGAGAAGCAAAACAAAGGGAGACAGAAGAAGAAGCAGGCAGCAGTAACCAGACACACACACACCCGAGAAGCAGCAGCATCACTTCATCAGTGAGATTTGATATGAGGGGAGAGTTTTTTCCTCCTCCAGTCAGTGATGTCATGCTGCTGTATGCTGTCGGCCTTGTTGTAACACTGAATGAGATGAAAGTACACAAAGTACAGAAGCCGCGTCGGTGCAGCTCGTGGGCAGAGTGGGACGCACAACTCATCCACGCTGCTGCAGGGACACACACCGCTTCTTCCCTTTTAACTCTCTCCCCGTCCCCGTCTGACTCTCATTTTTCACCTGGCATCTCTTCTTCCCCTCTGTCTTTCTCCTGCGCTCGATCATTGTCAGGAGCAGCAGCAGCAGCAGCGGCGGCATCAGTGTGTTACATAACAAAGGTTTTTTGTTAGGACACAAGGGCCCTTTTGGTTGGTGAGACCCGTGGCACGTAGCCTTTTGTGATGACACCCAGAAATGACCAGAATGGACAGCTCAGTGACCTCAAACGACCCGCTGCAGGACCGATGAATAGATGGAGTGACAGCTGAAAAAATAAATATACAAACAGGCAGATGAACACTCTGAGGCTATGCAGGCAGTCTTGGACCTGTCTTGTCAGCTTTGATAACATTTCCTGGGGTTGGAGCCTTCCTGGATCACTGTGATCAGCTCGTGTAGTCATCTGATCATTTATGCAATTTGGGATGTTTTGTCAGAGAGGCTTTTTTGTTTTGGTCCAAAGCAGACTCACTCTTTGCGTCAGCCTTTTATAACGCGTCAGCATCCTTCCTCACACAAACAATGTTCCTTTGGCAAAGGATTTTCAAGCATGTCCACCCACCAAAGTGACTGCTGTCCTGTTTTTGGAAACCAATGGAAAGTGTTTGAAAATGTCAAACAGCGTCATATTAAAGGCTTGAACAGAGCCAGGACATTTTCAGCTGTTCGGTGTGGTTCTGTAGCTGGATAAATACTTCATGTACTTTTTGTTTGTCTTTAAAGTTATTTTCTCATTCAGTATTTTGTACGTCATAATTCAGTCATTCAAAAATGTGTACAAACATGACAAACCAAACCAAACTTTTGATGTTTGTTGTAAAGCCTGACCAATATACACCGATGAGTCACAACATTATGACCACTGACAGGTGAGGTGAATAACATTGATCATATTGGTACTATGTGCTGTTCTGATGGAAAACCTTGGATTTTAACATCCGTGTTGATGAGACTTAGACACCCAAATAAACATTGTCCCACAACAAACACACTCCCTCATGCACATGGAAATCCCAAATGTCACTGCAGGAAAATTCACCCCACCACATGGAAAAAAACATCAAACAATCAGGAACATGTTGAGGAACATGACAATGTCCAACATGTTGATTTGACCTCCAGACTTCCTAGACCTCATTCTGATCAGGCATCAACAGGATGCAGTGGAACAAGTCTGATTGACAGAGGCCCCACTGCACAAGCCAGAGTACCCAAAGGATCTAGTGTCAACATCCTGGTTCCAGACCCCATAGGACACCCTGAGAGGTCCTCTTGTCCATGTCCAATGGTTCAGAGCATTTTAGACCACATAAGGGGAACCAACACAATATTAGGCAGGTGGTCATAATATTATGCCTGATTGGTTTATGTTGTCTGATATGAGTTTGTCCAGCTCTGTCTCCATCTTTTACAAAACTCCCAGTTCTGTCTGCAGCACATGTAACAGAGTACACATTTGAGTCAAGTGGTGTCTTCACAGTAACCTGCTAACTAGTTTGTGAAAAATATTGCTATAAGGTTAATAGATGATGATCCCATCATTTCCACTTCTCAATATAACTCTAGCATACACATGAATATCATATAAATAATATTTGCTAATGTATCGATATCATAATTTTTATTCCCTAAAGATTGGTATCAGCATCGGCCCAAAAATCCAGCATCAGTCAAGCTTTAGTTTGTTGTTTACTGGCCTTCTTATACAGTGTCAATTACGTGTCATTGCTATAATAGTGGATACATCAAACCCATGGCATCTCGTAGTTTCATTATGAATTCATCTGCTGATTATGTTTTTGATTATTTGATCTGTAAAATATCATGGGGGGTAAATTCCTGTCACAAGTTCTCGGAGCCCAGTTTGAATCTTAAATGTCCTGATTTGTCCGACCATCAGACAAAAACCCAAAGATTTCAGTTAACAGAGAAAACTTAACAGAGTATGTTTGTTGTTGATCATTTTGACCAATCAATCCAGCAGTCCATGCAGCTCTACAGATAAGTCCCGGTTAAACACAAGCTCCCACTTCACACAGCGACTGCACCACACTGTATCTTTAATCACATTAGTAAGATGGATTATCCAGACGCTCTAACATGCGCCGCACACTGTTAAGGCTGTAGTGAAGCAATTCTTCTACACCGAGTGACTACAGATAATACTCAGAGAGAGAGAGAGAGTGCCACATGAATGACCCTAGAAGATGCGTAACATGTGCGGTACTATAATCCTGCACTGCTGTTGAATATCCGCCCACAAGGGCACATCAGTGTCACGATGCAGGTCAACATGCTGACAGCGAGCTGTAACAGCAGAGCTTTTCCTGCGGCTCGTGGTTTGATGTGTCTGGATTCAGCTGTGATTGACAGCTTCTATACATGCACCAGTCGGCCACAACATTAAAACCACTGACAGGTGAAGTGAATAACACTGATCATATTAGTACTAGGTGCTGTTCTGCTGGAAAACCTTGGATTTTGCCATCCAGGTTGATGAGACTTAGACACCCAAATAAACATTGTCCCACAACAAGCACACTCCCTCATGTAAATGGAAATCCCAAATGTCACTGGCCTACCCCCCACAGGAAAATGCACCCCACCACATGGAAACAACATCAAACAATCAGGAACATGTTGAGGAACATGACAATGGTCCAACATGTTGATTTGACACCCAAACTTCCTACACCCCATTCTGATCAAGCATCAACAGGATGCAGTGGAAAAAGTTTGATTGACAGAGGCCCCACTGCACAAGCCAGAGTACCCAAAGGATCCAGTGCCAACATCCTGGTTCCAGACCCCATAGGACCCCCTGAGAGGTCCTCTTGTCCATGTCCAATGGTTCAGAGCATTTTAGAGCACATAAGGGGACCAACACATTATTAGGCAGATGGTCATAATGTTATGTGTGATTGGTGTATATTCTATTAACATTTTCATACAATTATGTGATACTGACTTGCAGCAAAGGCTTAAAAGAATAAGCTTAAATTTAATGGAATTAAAATTGAAGCTTAAGGTTGAAGCATTCCTAGATTATGCAACGACTCTTTGATTAAATACTTAGCTGTAGTTGCACTAATTTTCTTGATTAATTGATGAATAGTTTGGCCTGTAACATTTTCTCAAAGCACAAGTGTAAGTCTAGTCAAGGTGAAGTCTTCAAATTGCTTTTTGTCTAAAATACCAGTATTTTCAATTTACTATCACAGAATTCTTTGAAAAGTTACAAATGTTCTTGTTTCTAAAAGTCTAATTAGATGGATAAATGGTCCATGTGCTAGTCTGTCAATTCTGTATGGCAGGACTCAATATGTCAAACAACTCTCTGAGTGCTGGATGCTCCGTAAACTTTGTCCTGAACTGACTGAGAGGATGAAACTCGCTCTCGGTCAAACATCAGTCCGTGTGCGTATGTGTCAGAGGTCGGCTCTGACAACTGTACTGAGTGTGTCTTTGTGCCCTGATCCCACGCCGCTGGCAGCGAGTCAGAGGGGAGAAAACAAGGGCACGTCTCACTGCCTTATTTATTTATATCCCCGGGTCCTTCCCATCAGCCCCGGGGCCTTTATCAGCCTCCGTCCGACACTAAAAACAATCATATTGCAGAGCAGTAAAGTAAAGAGGCCTCTCTGTGTCTCACCTCTCTCTTGTTTGTCCTGAACCCACAGAGGCCTCCTGCTCCCAATCAGCATTTTATTAGTTTTTCCAGATGGTTCAGTAAAGACAGACCGATAGGAGACAAGACAACATATTGTGAAGGAAGCCAACTCATAAAAACCAAGTTAGTCAAGTTATAAAACAGAGTCAGAGTTGTTGACTATAAAATAGTTGGTTTTATTTAGTTAGAAAGGTCTTGTTTTTTAAATTTAACAAAGACCAGTGGTTCACATAGGAAGGCAGACAATAGAAGACGCATGTACTGTTTTTATTGTTATTATCGAGGCTCCACAGCTGCTTTGTGAAAACTAGCACAGGGGAATAAAACAAGATTACATATTTGATTGATAGGTTCTGTTTGGCTTACAGAGCTGCAGTGCTGAAATCACAATTAAAGTCGCATTAAGCAATAAAACCCACAAAGATTATTACTGCACCACAAACGCAGAGAGAGCAGCCCCTCGGAGCATTTCGTCTCTCCTGTGTACAGTTAGACAAAATACACTCCTCTGCTCCTGGCCCCCGGCCCTCGGGACGGGTTCCCAGGCCAGCTCACTAATCTTCTCAGTCACCAGGGCACACCAGCAGAAGTATTTTAAGGACTCGATCCATTTGGATATCATGGAGCGAGCAGAGCACGATCCTCACAGTTGTGCTGGCCTAAGCAGATTATCTCTGCAGCCTTAAACACAGAGAGGGAGCGAGCACTGCTGCCTGTGTGGACTGAAAAAGCATTCAGGGCAGCGTGGTTTGACTGCAGGTAGTGGAGCGATGACTGCTTTTATCAATGATTTTATGCTAGTATGTAATAAATACATTGATAAAAATGTTTGGCCTGTAAAATATCAGAAAATAGTCACAAAGGCCCTCAGAGACCAACATGACTGCTTCAAATGTGAGTCCCAAAAGGGAAAAGAACTGGATGCTTAATGAGTTTGTAGTTAGTGCTGAATGCTAACATGCTGGTGTTTACTAGATCTAATATTTATGCCACTAAAGCATCTTAGTTTAGCACGTTAGGGCTGCAACTATTGCTTATTTTTGTTGTTTATTAATCTGTTGGCTATTTTTTCGATTAATCGATGAGTTGTTTGGTCTATAAAATGTCAGAAAATGATTAGTCATGCCCTCAAAAGCCTTGTTTTGTCCACAAGCCAAAGGTAGTCAGTTTGCTGTCATAGAGGGTTATATATATATATAGGGAGAGAGAAATTCAAATTTAACAATCTAGACTTTTTTATTTCCTTAAAATATCCTGAGATTGGTTAATCAACTGTCAAAATAGTAATCGATAACCAATCCCTCAGTTGTTGCAGCTCTACTTATTAAACAAATGCACTGGACAAATCACATTTTCACCCTAATGATGGCCCAGTCAGCAAAGTCACGGATTCAGTGGGTCAGTAGGGTTCATCCTCTGGTTACCATGAATGTCAGTACAAAATGTCATGGTAATTTGTCAACTGGTATTACAAGAAGCTGTGATCGGCTTTCTTGGCACATCCTGTTCTCCTGACCAGCGAGGACTCATTTTGTTCTTCTAGGTGTTGCTTCCCTGTACAGTGGAAGCCTGCACTGTCTTCAGATCTTATCTCCTGCAGTAATTTCTTCAGCTTTTTCAGCTTGAAACTGAACCGTGGGATTTTATGACTCACCTGGGACACACATCCTCATTAATAATGCACCATGTCTCATCAGTTCACAGCTTTTTGAGGTTTTATGAGCTACACAGATGCATGCCGGCTGGAGGATTCTCTCAGCCCACAGAGCAGACTGTAATCCCATCAGCAATTATACACCTGTGGCTCCGGTGGCGATGTCAGCTTTAAGGAAGCAGCTGTTACACAACCACTTAGCGTTTATCTGATCTTTCATCCTCCCCGTGCTCAGGTGTTCGCCTCCCGACCCACCGCCCACCACGGCCCTCACCTGTGTGTTGCGGTGCTTCCCCTGTGAGCCGACCTGGGCTGGCAGTCCCTTCTTGCACCGCCCGCCAACTCCGCCCATGGTCAGGATGACGCGCTCCAAGACCTTCCAGGCGTACCTGCCGAGCTGCCACCGAACCTACAGCTGCATCCACTGCCGAGCTCACCTGGCCAACCACGACGAGCTCATCTCCAAGGTAACCGGCGGCAACATTAGCACTCCAGTGACTTGACTCATCTTACCGCCAGCGGTTGCCCCTGGAAACCACTAGGACAGTGCTTACATTCAGGCAGCTAATTATTACAAGCCAATAAAGGGGAGGCTGTTGGTCTCTGCTCCACTTTTTGTGTTATCACAGGTAGCATTTTACTTCGTTATCATCTCATTTAATTTATAAAACAGCGAGAAATACAGTAATTTACAAGATTAGCACCAGTTTAAAAGAACCAGCACTGAAGATTGGAGCAGATGTGGAACAGATGAGGAATTACAGATGGAAACATCAGGCTGAACACCTGTATGTGTGTGTCAGGCGCCAACCACACTATTGCCTGTGGATGGATTATGTTATAAGCTGGTTGGTGAATTGGATTATGAATGAACTATCACTTTTTCCACATGCGATTATAAAAGTGCTCTCACCTGTGTACCAAGGTGTTATGCTGGTTATAACACAGCACCACTGAATAAATCTGTTTAATGTGTCTCTTTAGTGGACGCTTTGGTGCAAATAAAGGCCAGCAAGACAATAATTGCATTGCTAGTGATAGAGGTACTTCTGCATTTGTCAACCATGATATTATCAGTAGATATTTGTCGACAGGTTTTAAAATAAGAGCCTCTATTACAGTAAAGGCCTTTTTTTAAAAGGAAACTAGACCAGGGCCTGTCTTTGAATGAAGCAATATAGCAGCATAACAGCGCGCTTATATAATTTTATAGCATCATTACACTGTATGAATGGGCGCTTTCCTGTTCCAGCGTTCTCATTTTTGCCTTTTCTTGTCTCGGCAGTCGTTCCAGGGCAGCCAGGGCAGAGCCTATCTGTTCAACTCAGTGTGAGTATCACTGTAAAAAAGCCCAAACTCTCTCCCACGTGTCCTGCATGCTGGAATTAGACAGGAGAAAAGTGAGCTACGATGCTCAGGTTAATAATACATGGAGTTCCACACAGTACATGTGTTGTTTTTGAAGCTGAAGTTGCTGACAGAACCAGCCTGTGCTTCTGTCATTACCAGCTGAATTGAGTGTGAAAATTAGATTGTTTGAATATTTGCCGTGCAGCCTGGTGCCCTATCAGCATTTCTCGTGCGAGTGGGCGTGAGGCAGCGCACAATGTACAGTACAACTTTCACTTTGCCAGATTTTTTTTATGAAACTTTTCTCTCCTTGCCTCTGCCTCCTTCCCCTTTCCTCTCAGGGTGAACGTTGGGTGTGGCCCTGCAGAGGAGAGAGTTCTGCTGACAGGCCTGCATGCTGTGGCAGACATCTACTGTGAGAACTGCAAGACGACCCTGGGCTGGAAATACGTAAGTGTCCTTGGCCGGTTTGATGCGCAGCACCACAAACTGCATCCAAGTTTAGAATGCGATGAACCGGGAGGTTGTTATTATGGGATAGCCTAATTTTATTTATACCCTAATTATGTTTAGACTCCTCTCACAGTCGCTGCAGCTGTAGGGTAAGTAATTATTAGACCAACTTGTCAGAGCAGATGCAGACTGGAAGAAGAAGTCTTAATTTATCTTATGAGATGTGAAACCATCTGGTTCAGCAGTAGGGTTTCCATTTCTTTTGGGGCTCAGACCTACATATTTACGATATATATTGCATTTTTAACGTTTTGACACTAGTTGTCTGCTTAAACTGTAGTTGTTTATGCTGATACATGCATAAACTAACAATGTAGTTGATCTGTGTCTGAGTTAAAATTACACTGACAGCCTCACTGTGTAGTTCGGTCTAACATTATGAGATGTAAACAGTTAAAGCCTCCGTAAAGCTCCTATATAGGATGTCAAAATACACGTGCAGTATGTATTTAGTGCAGGTGTTATTTTAGGTCCCATGTCAGGGTGAACCAAACAGGATCCACACATGTTAGCTGTCTTCATATATCAACAGAGCAGAGCGAGTGCAGCTGTCACTGGTGAACCCTGTCAGCATGGAAGTGAGAGTTTACGCTATAGGGCACGTGACTGTACCCGAGAAGGGTTAAACTCACACACATGTGCGCACACAGTATCCTTGTTGTTTGACTTCTCAGAAGGCTCATTGACCAGAACTCCTCACAGCTACATGTCTAACCTTAAACCTCATTCTTTAACCTCTCGGCCTAAAAATACCTATTTTCCTTACAGCGCCTGGTAAACACCTGGTAGACCAGCTTCAGAAGTGGCCTCTTTTCTCGGTAGTTTCTATTCCTGTCAGGACCCCACAAGGCAGGGAAAACAGAGGTCACATGTGTGCACGAGCGCACCGGCACTAGAAAGGGCTTAATGGAGGGCAGCCGTTAATATCAGTTTGCAGCAGTGTAGATTTTCTGCAGTCGTCAAAGTTCTATTGAGAGGTTTGACCTACTGCACTTCTACACCGGGAAATCTGATAACCTGCAGCTCTGAACTGAAATAGCCAAAGACAAAACAAGGCACAGATGCTCCACAGTGAAAGAACATTTGTATCGGCCTACTCTGTGACACCGTTCTTACAGTGAGTGAGCAGGAACACAAAGTTGTTACTGGAACGGGACAGTAAGCAGAAGTTGTCATTTTGTGTCATTTTTCATGGCAATGATGAATAACTCCTTCCTGTCTAGTGTGTAATACCAAATACCAAATACCAAAGAACTGGCATGTCTTCACTGATGCTCACAATCACTTTGTTTACACTTAATTTCTTGCATTCTGGTTAACTATTATACAACAGTATCTGCTTTCTGCATGAATTCATCGAGGAAACGTCTTTATTTATGCAGAGAAAAACAGAACTACATTCACAGTATAATAGAATATGATACAGTAAAGCTTTCAAGCATTCTGTTCTGCTTTCAAATATTTGTTCTGCTATAGATGAACTTTTCTCAACCCACACAGAGATGTGATTTACTCTCTGGGCAGCAACCTCTTTTAATGTTCATTTGGCACCTTTTCAAGTCAATTATATAAATTATTTTGCTTAATTTATGTGTGTGTTTGATATACTGAAGAAAAAAGACCCACCACTGTTGGAGCCATTATTGCCTCTGTTAGCAAATGCATAGCAGTTTTTCAAAGTCCTCTGCTTCTTTTTGTTGTTTCTTTTTTTTAAAGGGGACCAATTTACATGTTCTAAATACTGTAATCTACACTCATGTCCACAGTTACAATACTAATCAGTTAATCCTAATCATATCATAACACCACCTAGTGTAGCATGGTTGCTACATGCTAACATCTGCTGATTAGCACTAAACACAAAGTGCAGTTGAGGCTGATGAGAGTGTGATCAGTGTTGCAGGTATTAAAACAGAAAGTTTTTGTCATTAGAGAAACTTATTAACAGTTTGCCTTGATTGTCGTCACCTAGCTTCACCTTTAGTTTACATTACTTGTTACTTGATTCTCTTTGAGCTGCACTAATGACTATTGCAGCCGTGGGTGTAGGTTTCATTAGCATGAGACGCTTCATTTCCTGCATTCTGGTGGATTTCTATGCCCCATTTTGTGCCTCTTCTCCATCAATTTAGGATGGAAACGTCTTTATTTGCGTAAAGGAGAGCACCGAATGACAGTTTAGAATTTAAGAGAATATATTAGTGTATGGATCTAATTGCGTTTTCTAAAATAGACGTATGTAGGAGCTCCTAATTCATATTCTGAGAGTAAATAAAGAACCAATGCCGAGTAGAAAAACAAACCCTGTCTGATGCAGTGTTGCTTTTATTAGAAACGTTGCAGTGGTTGTTTAAAAATAAAAGTCCTCGGCATCTTCCATGTTTTTGCTGTGGTAGACAAATGGTCCATATACTGAGGATTAACAATTTGTAGCAAGAAAACGGCCAATATAATGTTACCGTATGTGAAGGAGGGACTAATGAAGTGTAAAAAAACAGCTACACATATATGTATTTTATTTAACTGAACAGCACTGTGTTGAGCTTATAGGCTTCTGTGTAGCTCAGACTATGGCTCTGCTCTTTTTCTAAATCCCATTCATTTTGGATTACACACCTCAGAGCAGAAATGCATGTTTCAGCCTGCAGAATTAGAGCTGTGTAGGCTGCTGCGAGGCTCAGACCTGTGGCCTTTTGGGTTTTTGGCAGATATCTTAGCGGATAGAGACACATTCCTGCCAGGGTAAGGTATGACGATTCAGTCTGGTCAGTTTTGGTTCTGCAGGCTCCTCTGCAGTGTTTAGTGACTGATGGTTATATAACCAGCTTCCACAGAGCCAGGAGCAGAGACAAGCCAGGATTGAGTCAAGGATTTTTACTGCTGAAAGGACTGTCCTATGCAGAGATTCTTTTTGTGGGATATTTTTCTGCCCATCATTTGTATTAAATGCTGCCTCTGCCTCTCCCTCCAGGAACACGCTTTTGAGAGCAGTCAGAAGTATAAAGAGGGCAAGTTCATCATCGAGCTGGCCCACATGATCAAGGACAACGGCTGGGACTGAGGGGCAAGCAGCCGGGTGACAACCGCAGCGGAGGAGGGAAAAGGGAGGGACTGGGTGGAGGGATGGGAGGGCGGGAGGGGGGGTTGTGTGTGGTGGGTGAGTGTGTGACTTTGGTTTGGCTGATTTACCATTAACCTCTGTAACTTACTGCCCATCCCTCCCTACTACACCTCTTGATGTACACACAAAAACACACACACACCCACATCAAGGTCCCAGACATCCCAGTTTGACAGAGAGACAGACCAGGCAGGCTTGTAAGCAGCTAGCAGGACTAGGTGACTGGCCGGCAGCAGTAGAGGATGAAGATGTCTTGTTTTTGTGTTTTGTTTTTGACTTAAAACATGATTCAATTGCTCTCAAATAAGTGGCAACACTCCCGCGAGGAGACATCTTCATTGTGTGAGGTTTTCAACCTCGTCAAAACCAGTTGTTAACGGGTTACTCAGTGGAATCTTATCCAAAAGGAGACCAGCTGCCCCGGCCCGGCAGGGTTCACTGGCCTTGGTTGGAGAGCTGACGGGCATTCACTCTGTCCCCAGCGTGAATGAGATGACCTAAGATGATTATAGCAAATCCAGCTGATTGGGGCCATGCCAGCTGGGCTAGTGATGAGGCCTGGCACTGAGGCTTGGCACGGAGGCCCAAGCGCATGGGCAGGGATTGCCACCCACCAGGCCGCTCACTCAAAATGGTGGGGAGTGGAGGATCCTGATCCAGTTATGTAGTGGCTCTGATGGCCCCTGGCTGGGATCCGCTCCATGTCTTGCCAGTGATGCAGCTCAGGACGGGCAGGGTGGGCCCGGGAGTGAAAGAGATACAGATGGACGGCCACCAGCTTGTCCCAAAACCCTCACAGGAATTTGCCCTCGCAGCAGCAAAGCAGCTCCCTTAGGTTTTATTCATCCTTCGATACACCGAGTGGTGTAAAGCGATCTGCTGATCCTCACTGTGTTCGTCTGGTGTCGGCGGATGCATCGCTGCGTCCACCTTTGTTACTTGGCCAGATAGAATTACAAAATATAAGCACGTCTCAGGTCATCATCTTTGGCTGGGATTCCCAAAGGTTGGCGAGCACTGTGAGCATCTTTCTGCTGTTGTGGGGCGACGGGCAGAGGTGATGAGGCTTTGTTAGGAGAACAGCTAGTGATCAGACAGACAGAAACAGCCCCTGCTACCATGCTAATAACAGTTTGATTTGAAAGTGGCCAACGCATGACTGGTTTCATGGGCCAATGGACAATGCAAATAGGAAAAAAATGTTCATGAAAAGTAAGTTATTACTTTTAAAGAAGTGAAACATAACCACAGAGGTGTGTACTGTAGATTTATATGTAAAACCAATCACTTTAGGCTCTCTTTCAGTCTGGGATGACTGCTGTTTAACTGCTGTTACCCTGATCTTTACTAACTGGCCCTTACAAAACCTACTGGGCAACATTATGAAGCAATGTATTCATAGACTCATTTATTCTTTTGTTCCCTAATGCACCAACAGATGATCTACTTAGGTTTTTCCCAGCTTACTAAATATTCCTCATGGGCCTTTGATTTATGACACCTTGTTAACATTTGAGGTAACATTACTGGGAAGCATTGCTCAGGTACACTGATGCTAACTTTTCTTTGCTAAGGCCAGGATCCTACTCAAGGATGTGTTATTCTCTGATGGAAATGTATTGTTTTCTAACGAGAGAATCCGTTCCAGCCGCATCCATCCCATGCAAATGCAACATTAATGCATGCATGATATAAAACGAGTTCTCCGACTAGTCCTGTGCTAGGTCTTTCATCACGTTTTTGTGAACGGAACATTGTGAGTGTATTAGAGTTGCAACGAAACCTTGTGCTGTAATACAACATCGAATCATCTTGGTCCACTCGAGCTGTTAGATCCTTTTGCACTCGCACAAAAGCATTAAGGCTTAAATGCGATCCTGGTTTAGAAAAGTAAAACTTAGTTGCTCTGTTTGACACATAGTCTCCTGCACACATTGCTCTAGAAGTTGCCCTGTACACAGCGAGCCCTGTCCAGTTACAACCAAACCTGAACAGTTAACTCTCTTCAGTAACTCAGCAGCTGACTGCTCGGTCGGAGGCTGCGACATTTAAACCCAGCACAACCAAAGAACCCACCCATCGACAATAAATTGACCAAACAAAAGATTCCATTTTGCTTGGGCAAAGTGTTGCAAAATAAGGGGGTGTGTGCATAGCTGAAAGCCAAGGTTGTGGATAGCCTTTCTCTGTGATATATATAATGCATTATGATTTTGTAAACAACAGATCTTAATATATGAATATATTCTATTTACTGTATTCATCATGAGGATTACCATTCATGTCAACCTCTGTGTTACAGACTGTAAATAGTGTTAATGTATTGTGTTTTATCTATGATCCATACGATGACGAATGAATATGATTTAGGTCATGTCATGCTTTCTCTCTGGTACCCCACATTGGCTGTACGATACTACTTTTTTACTGAAAATGTTTCAATTTTAATGTCTTTTGTAAAGGAGGATGCTGATGTTGACTATATATCATTGGATCTTCATCTAATAAAATGCAACTTGATATCTGTATGGAACATAGTGTTTGTTTCTTCTCATCAAAGCCTCATGGTTTAGTACTTCAGCAACACTGGATTCTACATTTTTACATAAATCATTTAAGTTCAGACTTCACCTCAGTGTTCCTAACTGAGGCTTCTGGTTGTAAGTTTGTCTCAGGACAAATCTGAAGTAATCTTTAGAGTTTCCATTTAAAAGCAACACTATAAACTTTGGCCGAACAGTAACCACAACTGACAATTAATTGAAGTTCAAGGTCTGAAGTCTTTTACCTAAAATGTAGAACAGATGTAGCGCCCCTTTCAAGTTTTCCACACTTTTGTATGTTTCAGACTCAATTTTCAAAAAAAGGATTTAGTTGTTTTCTCGTCAGTCCACACCCGAAGCTCAGTGATGACAAAGCAAAAACAGGTTTTGGAGTGTTTCATGAATTTATTAAATAGCTGAAAGTGAAATAGCCCAGTTGCATAAGCATTCAGATTAGTCACTTAGTGTTTAATTAAATCATTTTTGGCAGGAGTGAACGCTTTGAATCTTGATCTTACAAGTCTGGCGCACCTTTCTTTTTGAAGTTCCTCCAGTCCTGGTTGGATGGGGAGCCTCTACAGTCATTTCTTTTCTGCCACCCGTGTGTTTTCTTGGCAGTGTGCTTCAAGTCATCTTGTTGAAATGTAAACAATCACCCCAGGCTAAGATCCTGAGTGCTCTGGAAAAGGATTGTTCCATATTTTCCTGCATCCACCTTTCTCTTTATCCTCACAACTAGTCTCCCAGTTTCTGTTGCAGAAAAGCCTCCTCACAACATGAAGCTACCACCACAGTGTTTGACTATAGGAGTGGTACTAATGAGGCAAAGCTCAGTGCCTGGTTTCCTCTTCACTCCTTTGGGAATTGTGGGCAAATAGTTAAATCTCCCAGCAAACTCCCACAGGGCTGCAAAGTGCCTTTTAGTTTAAAAGAGTCTACGTCTGGCCACTCTACTATAAAGATCTGACTGGTGGCAGGCTGCACTGATGGTGGTTCTTCTGTAAGGTTCTCCTTGGATCTAATTCATATTGACAGTTGAGCTCTCAGGTACCAGTCTTATATAAATCGATTGATTGATTCTAAACTTCTCCCATTTGAGGGTCATGGAGGCTACTGAGCTTTCGAAAACTTTCAACTTTTCTTACAGTCTTTTCAATCCTGTCCCCCTGATATACACCTTGATGCAACCTTGTCTAGCTGGTCTAATGCTCTCGACCTCATGGCTTGGTTTTGACCCTGACAAACACCATTTACTGTGAGACCTTATATAGACAGGGTTGCTAATTATGTTCAATCGGTTCAATCGGGTGCAGGTGGACTTCATTCGAGCTGAGGAGGCCTCTCATCACTGATAGAAGCAAGATGCACTAGTTTTAGAGTGTCTTAACAAAAGATCTGAATACATGGGATATCTTAGTTGTGCAATTTTAATAAATTTACAAAACACAAATCCTGTTTTTGGTTTGTCATTGTGGAATGGAAAAAAATGAACCTAATCCATTTTAAAATGAGACTGAAACATAATAAAATGTAATGCATATACATATATTGTATAACTTAAAATTAAATCCCCTTGAAACTGATTCCTATTCAAACACTGTTTCAGACAATTTAAAACCTAATACCTGAGCATTCCTAAGAACACAACTAAAGACAAAATATGTTACTGTTTCTTCAATTCTTTATCCAAATTGTATTAATACGCCTTTTGTATAAATGTAACTTTAATTAAATTGTGATCTAAAGGAAGCATAACTCTACAGAAGTGCCTCTCTGAGCTATGGCTAGTTAGCTTTGCTCAGGACTGTGGTTTATTGTAGTTTTAGGGTTTCTCTCTCCGCTTTATGTTAAGATTTATCTACCATTTTAAATATGTAGCATTACAAACTGCATTGTTAAGCTACTATCAAACTTAATTTATTCATTTTTTTAATTCTGGGAAACAAGAAAAAGTGGCCAAGCTAGCTTTAGCTAAGGCTACTGCTCAAGCTAACCTTAGCTAGCAGAAGCATGGGATTCTGTTTTCTTGTTTCCCCCCCTAGAACTGACATATTTATATAATATAGTAAATTTATAGTCAGATATTACCCCATAAAGTCAGATTCAAGTCAAGTTATAAAAATATTTATATTGTGGTTACTGCATTTTGGATTTTTTAGGTGGTATTTACAGTTAGCAATTAGCCACTATCAGGAAGGCAGTGCATTAAAGTTAGCAAGGGTATTTTTATGAATTCAACTTCTTATCTGTAAGAGAGAAACACGCTTTTTTTCTCTTTCCAAAGTTCCATTATCTTGATTTAAAAGCCCACATTCCCATTCGTTTTGCATAAAATCAGTTCAGATTATTGTTTTTATAGATGATGGAGTGCAGTTTGTGTACACTAATAACATTCTTTTCTAATTAAAAAAACACCAATAATAACACCAACGTGGAGAGAAATGACTCATCACGCTCATTACGAGGTGTATGTTTGTGTGAGAGGCCCAGGCATCATCAGAGGACGTGGGCACACACAGCCCGCGGAGACTGAATACTGATATCTGGTGGCGACATTTTATCGTCTCCATGGTAACAAGTGCATCATCTGTTACTATTGGGGGACTGGGAAAAAAACAACAACAACAACAACAACAACAGCAGCGGCAGCAGTAGCTTAGTTTCACCTCCACCAGTCACTTTAACACATAAAATATCATGATGCTTTCCATGAGAACTGCTTTTGAAGATGAGTGCGGAGGAGGGTTAGGAGTGGGTGGTATGAGAGTCACACCTGTTAGTCATACATTAATCAAGCTCAGCGTCACGCTCACTTTCCTACCCTCCCTGCCTCCCTGTTCTCTCCTCTACACCTCATTCACGCCCCTCCACTCTCACATCTTGCTCTTCGTCTTCCATTAACACCGCATCCCGTCCTCTCCTCCTGCTGTCCTCTGTCCTCTCCCCACAGTGTTGTTTCCATTGAGCCTCCTGGGCTGATTCTCTGTTTGTCTCTCTCTCTCTCTCCCTCTCTGTCCGACTTGGCTAACCCACTCCAAATCTCACTGCAGCAGATGGTGCTGTGTTTGCATTGGGCCAGGTCTCCTAGCAACCCCGTCTCTCTCTATCTCTCTTTCCTAAACCGGAGCAGCGGAGGAGTTGGTGTCATGCACTGTCTGGGTCTGCCATGCCCACCCCTCCTCTGTGTCTCCCATTGACCTGACTGCCTCTCAGTGCTGATGTCTATGTTCACGTCTGCCTCTCTCTCTCACACGCAAAAGTAGGCCAAAGGACCGAGCGCCTGGATTACTATACATGTGTAATCATTACATTTGATGTGCAAAATGAGCAAAGCGGGACACAGCAACCCAATGTGACCACCCCTTCCCCACAGACAAAGTGTGATTTGTAACCCTATGCGACCTAGATTTTTACAGATGTTCACATATGTTGTGACGGCAGGGAAAGATCCCATCTGGGTCATGTTGGGTTTAGAGACACATTTGTGGTATTTAAAGCCATGCGTGCTTCTGTGTGTTAGTATTTTCTTTATTATGTTTATCAAAAAGCTCATTACTATCATGTGAGCCAGTGTAACACCAACCCACACACACACTATCTGGTCTGCATGCAGGGACGTGCAACGCTGTAGATACAGTCGGCCAGGCTGCAACATGCACCTCTGTCCAGACACACAATCTATCTCACTATACAAAGAGAGCAGGGCAAATAAGGACTTGCATCCCGACATGGCACTGGTGCTTTTAATTTCACAGATGGGCACACACACTCAAACATCTGCATGCACACGAGGACCTTAAATACACTGCTACCCTGCTTTACCAGATAATCTCCGTTTTTTAGATAGATATGTTATTTTTGGACCTATGGGAAATCACAGGAAATAAAAGAAAACAATATACAAACATTATGTAATGCACGATTCAGTTTTGTAAGCAAGAAACAAATAAATAAAACAAAAAATGATAATAATTATTCTGCAAAATGAAAGCAAAATTTGTCTCCCTGTGAAATATCACTTATTTTTATCTAGAGTGTTTACAATAAGACAGTTGCATACAATAATAGAGCAAACTGTGACTTTAACCTTTCAGCATCTGACATTTTCATCTTCTTGTCCAATCCCTATCTAATCAGAAACCCAAATCCTAACAAAGTAGTTCAACATTATGAGAGATACACTCTTTTTTTCTAGATGAGAAGATCAATTCTTACTTGCTTACTTTCATTTTTGTACACTAAATATAAAATTGGAGGCATAAATACTGGAAAGAAGTGACAACAGCTTGCCTGGCTTTATCCAGTGGTAATAAAATCACCAACACAACCACTAAAGCTCACTAACTGACACATTATGTGTCATTTGTTTAATCTGTACAAAACCCAAAGTGTTAAAAATGACTATTTGCCATTTTTCCAGAGACTTTCACTATCCTGGCTCCAACCCTCTGGAATAGTCTCAATCAGATCATCAGATTTTATTGACAACTTCAAGCAGCTTATAAAAACTCACTTATACAGACAAGCCTTTAGCGAAACCAGTAATGCGTAGTGTTTGTACAGTTGTCTGTTTATATTGTGTATGAGATGTTGGTTATGTGTCTGTCTAAGGAATGGTTGTGATATACGTGTGTTGTGTGTGTGCAACTTGTGTGAGAAAATTTTCTATCTGCATGTTGAGATTGTTTCCTTGTTTTTGTTGTCTACACTTATTTGTTTATAATTATTATTTTTTTGTGAAGCGCTTTCTAACTACGTGTTTTAAAAAGTGCTATATAAATAAAGATTTACTTACTTACTTATATGTGTAACTATTTCTTTGCCTGGTTGTGTGATTTACTGGAGAAAACTTGCAAACTGTTGTTTTTACTCCTCTGTGTCTATGGATTGAAAAGAAGACATATAAGGTGTTAATCACTGAGCCTTAAAAGTCTGGAGCCACGCTGAGTGTTTCCAGTCTGAGCTGTGCTAAGCTAAGCAGCAGCTGGCTCCAGCTACAGACGGGTTACAAATAGAAGGAAAACATGAACGTCTGACCACCACAGTGAGGGGATCTGGCCACTCTGTTAAGTTGTTGCTGGCATGGTTTGGGTCCACTTAATTGATAATTCTAAATTGTCGGTAGGTGTGAATGAGAGTGTGCTTGGTTGTCTGTCTCTATGTGCAGCCCTGTGATAGGCTGGTCCAGAGGTAGCCAACTCTGGTCCTCGAGAACCCCTATCCAGCATGTTTTAGATGTTTCCCTCTTCCATCACATCTGCTTAAATGATCAGGATCGTTATCAGGCTTCTGCAGAGCTTGATGATGAGCTGATCATTTGAATCAGGTGAGTTGGAAGAGGGAAGCATCTAAAACATGCTGGATAGGGGCTCTTGAGGACCGGAGTTGGCTACCCCTGGTCTAAGGTGTCCCCTGCCTTCACCCAAGTCGGCTGGGATGGGCTCCAACCCCCCATGATCCTACAGAGGATTAAGCAATGTATAGATAATGGATGCCCTCATCCACAGGGTACAAGGGGTCACTGAATGGCCCAGCTGAGCACCAATGGGAGATGTTGGACCTTTGTGCCTGACATCACTCTTCTCCACCATCACCAAAACACCAAATTAGGGAACATCTGTTGGAAGAACAATATTTTTCCTTTAATTTGTCATCTTACTGTACATATCAACCACAACTGATTCTTTGACCTAACTCTTGGTTAGTGTATTTCCCAAAACTGTTCATTTAAGCTGCTGCTCCTTGTGTGTGTGTGTTTTTGCTCTTGTTGTGGTAACAGCTGGTCCTCACAGAGGCAGACATTCGTCGCCATGCTCACACAGAAGCCTCTAAAGTCTCTAATGGCTCACAGAGTAATCATCCATCATGCACAGACTAGCAAACAGTCACACACAAACACACACAGAAAACCACCAGTGCGACGCTTCAGTATTGCTGAGGGAAAACACACAATACAAATGGCAGCTACAAGCCATGTTATGATGCCCCTGTCCCTGATTAATTGCTTTAATTTACTTTTACAGCTGCATCACACAGACAACACAAATGCTTAATCATTCTCCTTGAAGTCTGTTGACTGGTAGCACAAAGACGCACAACAAGCCACTGCTTTACATGAGCGTGGAAAAACTTTTTGTACATTTTCACTGAACAACAGCATGTAGTCTCACATCTAAAAGGTTCTGTTGTGTGTCTAAGTGGCGGCTGATACTGATGATCAATAAGGAGCCGTGAAGAGTCCCGAGCGGATCGTCTGCATCTAAAAGCATCTTTGTGGCTCTTCCGTCTTTTTAAGGAGAATCATTGGCCTCCGAGGGAAGCAAGGTGCCGCCTCCTTGTTTGTTTACTTGGGCAGAAGTGCCCGCAGGCCTCGACAGGGGGAGAGAGAAAGCCTTTACTCCTCATCCTGTGACCTCATATCTGTATCAGACACTCAAAAGCAGGCTGAGGCTGGCCTCGCTGGATGGCGAAATGAGGCAAGCGCAAAACAATGTGTTCAAAGGCCTTCAGCGAGGCCGGGCTGGGTGATGACGCTCGCTGTTACTCAGATAAATCACTCTGGAAGCAGCAAAATCATTCAGACAGACTTACAACACAATGCCACTCCTTTAAGGTGTCCTTTACCACCTGAATTCCACTTCTCTTCATCACATTGGCAGGAACTATTATTTTTCCAAGACTTGGGTAATTTTCCAAGCCATCTTTAAAGGGTTGACCAAATTTACTTCACATTTTTTCCTTCTTCATTGTGATATTTAAGCATTTGTATGTTTTTTTTTCCTCCCACAAGTTTAAGAGCTGAGATCTGCTCAATGGCAATTCAGGAAAGAATCTGCTCTTTGCTGATGACACTTTGTTTTCTGTGTGTAAGTTTGAAATATGTGGCAAAGTTTATTTAAACCAGAGAAAGTGAGGAACATAAAAGATACAAAGGGTATTTGTCCCTTTCCCTCTACTCATAAATCAACAAAAAACCTAAATGTTCTGCTTATTGTTGCCTCACATGGATGTCTGAGCTTCATTACGCAGAATGATGCATGTGAGAAGGAAAAAGTCCTCCGTCCTCACCTTAGATGTGAATGTAGCACGTGCAGGTACGAGTAGAATATTGTGGCGACAAAACCGTTTTTGGAGGTCAGTTGGGAGTTCACAGGTGTGATGCGGAAACCTGAAACCCTCACTGCACACGCTGAAAATGGACTTTACTGTGAAGTTGAAGACATCTTCTAGTCTAGTAGTAAAACTTTTGGAATCAAACATGCTTGCATTGTCACAGATTCTTGGTTTTACATTCATTACATACAAATTAGTATTTAAGTTATTCCAAGAATTTGTATTATTATAGTAGTAGTTGTAGAAGTTGTTGTTGTTGTTATTATTGCTGTTATTAGTAGTAGTAGAAGTAGTGTTGTTGTTATTGTTGTTGTTATTATCATTATTATTTTTAATAGTATTATTGTTGTTGTTATTGTTAGTAGTAGTAGTATTTTGTTGTTGTTGTTATTCTTCTTCTTCTTCTTATTATTATTATTAGTAGTAGTAGTATTTTGTTGTTATTGTTGTTATTATTATTATTATTATTAGTAGTAGTAGTAGTAGTAGTCGTAGTAGTAGTATTGTTGTTGTTATTGTTAATATTATTATTAGTAGTAGTAGTAGTATTGTTGTTGTTATTGTTAATATTATTATTATTAGTAGCAGTAGTATTGTTGCTGTTATTGTTAATATTATTTTTAGTAATAGTAGTAGTGGTAGTATTACTAGTAGTAGTAGTAGTAGTAGTAGTGGTAGTGGTAGTATTAGTAGTATTGTTGTTGTTATTGTTAATATTATTATTAGGAGTAGTAGTAGTATTTTTGTTGCTGTTGTTGTTGTTATTAATATTATTATTAGTGATAGTAGTAGTGGTAGTAGTCGTTGTAGTAGTATTACTAGTACTAGTAGTAGTAGTAGTAGTAGTATTGTTGTTGTTGTTGTTGTTGTTATTCTTATTATTATTGCTGTTGTTGTTTTGGATATACAACTTAAAAAGCTTAGAGGCAATGTATCATGTTATCGGCTTTGAATAATTGTCTGTATAAATGTTTGTGGTTTATTTAACTTGGTAATACAGTGACTGATTGAGCACAAACAGAACTGGAAGTTGCTTAAAACTGTCAACATTTCTGGGATTGGAATAACTGCTGTAAGAGTTGTATAGTCAGCGTTTTAATCCACACAGACACTGTCCTGCTATAAATAATCATCCAACTGAGTGACACTAGCATTGCTGCGGGGGAAGATTGAGGCACCTGAAATGTTTTCTTGTCTTACAAACACGTCAGCAGTCTGAGTCTCCTGGGCTGCATCTGTATCTTATCTCCATGACGACACCATCAAGCAAACATACGCTGACAAACAGTCAATTAACTCTGATAAAATTCCTCCTTGACACACTCTGACTCAGCAGTCTTACTGCACGCAGGGTTTCTGGGTCTCCAACTGTGGAGCCGAGGAATTTTATCTCAGCTGGAGGGTTAATTATAGAAAGTGAGAAAGTAGGCCTGCTCTGGTGTTGTGCGATGGTGTTGCTGTTATTTTGTTGTGACAGCTTCTGAGGGGTCAGGAGGCCTGCTGGGAAAAGCTGGGCCTCCTGACAAACGCAACACAGGCTTCTCTCAGCTGCAGAAATAAATCACATAATTGTTTTTAAGAATGTGATGAAAGGCTGAGGCTGTTCACACTTAAATAGAAAATGAGATTCATGAATGTCTCACCCCGTATGTTTGGTCTGAAGAAAAAATAGATCTGGTCAGCTTGGCATGAAGACTGACAACAGACTGAACCCAAGGGTAACAAAATCCACCTACCGGCATCTTCTCACCCAGATCCAAGTGTTTATCTCAAAATATCAGACTATTCTCATTTTCTGATCGTATTTTTACATTTTCCTGTCTGCTGTTTCCCTCAAAATTGCAAATATCCAGTATTTTTTATCTGTAAATTAAGTCTCAAACAAAGGAAAAATGTTTCAGTTGTTTCAGAATAAAAGTTGCAAAACAAGTGGTGAACAAATTTCTGGAGGATACTGGGCGACATTATCGCAAGCAAACAGTTTTCTCTCACTTGTCTTATTAAAATAAGGCTTGTAGGACTCAGTTATTAAAAGATATGGAGACTCTGCAGGAACTTCATATTCTTGAGAGCAGGAAAACATACGGTGATGAAACATAAAGAAGTTAGAACACCCACTGTGACCATCCAGGGAAAATAGGGGTTCGTGGTACCTTTAAATGAGAAGTTAATAAAACGTATTAGTAAAACAAACACACAAGAAGCTTTACAGAAGTGCAGAAATACATAATTATAAGGAGGAAACTCCAAACTCTATCTAGCGCACAGAAGACAGTAGTGATTTATTGTCTAGAAATAAAAGTCCTGCAACAAACATTACTGTGTTCATTCACTATTTTTGCATTTTTTTCTCATAGTTTGTGTTCAAAATCATAGTTTTGTGCGCAAAATTCCAGATACTTGCTATATTATTTCTATTGTAAGTTTAAATTCTCACATTGTTTTGGAATCAGCCACTATTTCTACTCCTGTTCTGCACGACTGTGTATCTTATTGACTGTATTTCATGTTCAAATGTAAAGTACTTTTTGGACAAGTGCTGACTTTATCATTATTACATGCTGTTTCAGTTGCAACAAACACCTCGGATGTTGGGTCACAGTGTTTCACAATGAAACCTCCTGTACAGCCTGCTATCGGTACATTTCTTCCCCTGTGAGCCTACAGTCGTCCTGAACCTGCTGATTTAAAGCAGCTGAGTATGTGAGGCAGGTTGGTCCCTGCTGGATCCTCACACAGACTCAGAGTTTGCTGCTGCTGCTGCTGCCAGGAGACCTGCTGTAAGGCAGCCCAGCTCAAGACTGCAGAGACTATAAATAGCTCCAGTCTTCCTCACAGGCACCACCCACCACATTACCCATGTGACAGAACAGCAGCACAGAGCAAAACATCTCAGCACCGCCGCACACTGCTCCACATTTTAATCAGTCCAGAGGTAACCTGCTCGCTGCTGACTGGAGTGATACTGAGTCACCGAGGGAGCAGCAGAACAAGAAGCACTGATGGAGGCTCCTTTAGAGAAGACCAGGGGCTCATTGTACAGACATGTGTGGGTCTCTAGTGTTACACATTCACTCCAACACTAGTGTCAGATGAGTGCAGGACTATTTTAGCTTCAATAAGTTGGCAAAAACGCTCAATGGCTCAGTTTTCCATTTGTTACAATGATGTGAAGCATCTATTGTGAAGTTAAAAGGCCTTTTGAAACTGCATTTAAACAGATGTGCTTCACTGGTTGTCGACATTTCTAAGCATAATGTCCCTGACTCATAGTATAGGTCATGAAGTCAGTTTAATGAACATTTTCAGCTTAAAAGCACAGGATAGAACCTCATAAAGTGACTAAATGTATTGTAATGCCATCATGTAAGTTAGAAATAGAACTGATATTCTTAAATAACAATGCCAGTTGTTCTTGTCCATGATTGGTCATGGGAACCAAGAACTATGTCTAATGGAAACTGTTTTCTTGACTAATACTCATTACATATGTTGAGATGTGTGTTGGTTTATTTGGAATAGAAGACAAACAACTTCTCTCTTTTTAGTTGATTTAATCTGAATGTCGGAGTCTCAAAAGCTTATACAAGGTTCTTCACTGTACGGCACTACCCACGCAGGAAAGACCATGATAGAAATGTGATTACAATTTTTATAGTAAAGATGGAAAGGGAGGTTTCTTAAGGCATCCGCCCTTCCTGAAACAGCCCATCCGATTCGCCCGCATCTTCGGAGTCTTCTCCTGACCAATCACCAAACGATGCACCCTTGGAAGGAAGTTGTCCCCCCACCCTGTGTGTTTCTTAATCCCTGTGATGTCATGTAAGGGTGACTCTTAGAAAACAGTTCTGGCACCTCAAGTCCTAGTTGTAGTTGTCTGTTCCAGAGCTATCAGGTACACCGTGACGAAGGAGAATGAGTCCCCAGAGATTTGGTGCTCATGTTTTGGGTACGAGCAGGTTGTTATCCAAACTAGGAGCAAACAAACATTCAGTACTTAAAACATATGTGAATGTAGAGGCTGGCTTGGTGTTCTAGTCAAAGCTAGTGTCCCCTGAGCGTATGTGTTAAAAGTTAAAAGTGAAAGGTTAAAAGTAATTTACCCTAACACATACTACTCAATAGATGTGTTATTGTTCTGTGAAGAAAGTGGGTTCTGAAGCCAGTATTGCCCCCTTTAGGTGAAATAACTTCTCTGTCATAAAGCTGTTAAGGGTGTTTTTTTAACCACTTTTCCTGGTTGCATGATATTTGAGGGGTTTCTTGCATCTACAAGCTCTTTTATAGCCCTCTACAGTGTTTCAATGGGTTTTGTCCTTGGTTGAGCCATTCTATAACACTATTACTTCTTTCTTAGCCATTGCTTAACTTTTTTGCCTCTGATTTTACTTAAACTTTTGGACAGATGGCTTCATATTATCTTTAAGGACTCTTTGATATGATACAGAGTTAATAGTTGCATCAAAGACTGCAAACTGACCAGTTAATGTGGCAGCAGAGAAACTCCAAACCAGAACAATTTTCACCAACATGCAATTTGATCCTCACCAAACTCTTCTACTGTTACTGTGGACAAACAAACCTCTTTATAATCATCTGGGAGTGCGCCACTCTTTGCTGGTACTTTTGTTCTCAAGGTTTTTTCCTCCTGCAGCGTATGTGTTAAAAGTTGCAGAAAGTGAAAAAGGTTGAAAGAGTAATTTAACCTTTCAAATACTACTCAATAGATGTGTTATTGTTCTGTGAAGAAAGTGGGTTCTGAAGCCAGTATTGCCCCCTTTAGGTGAAATAACTTCTCTGTCATAAGCTGTTCAGGTTTTTTTTTAAACCACTTTTCCTGGTTGCATGATATTTGAGGGGTTTCTTGCATCTACAAGCTCTTTTATAGCCCTCTACAGTGTTTCAATGGGTTTTGTCCTTGGTCAAGCCATTCTATAACACTATTACTTCTTTCTTAGCCATTGCTTGTTGGATGGTAATTTGTTTGCCTCTGATTCTACTTAAACTTTTGGACAGATGGCTTCATATTATCTTTAAGGACTCTTTGATATGATACAGAGTTAATAGTTGCATCAAAGACTGCAAACTGACCAGTTAATGTGGCAGCAGAGAAACTCCAAACCAGAACAATTTTCACCAACATGCAATTTGATCCTCACCAAACTTTTCTCCTGTTACTGTGGACAAACAGACCTCCTTATAATCATCTGTCCAGAGTGCACCACTCTTCGCTGGTACTTTTGTTCTCAAGGTTTTTTCCTGCCAAACCTCTCATGCAGATCAAATTTATGCAGTCTCCTCCTGATTGTAGATGCAACACTTTGACACCGACTGTTGCAGAGTTTCCTGCAGACCCTGTGATGAAACTTTGTGGTTTCTGGAGACGTTGTTTTGCGTCAAACACTCTTCACTCTTGCACTGAATTAGCCTGGGTGGAGAGTCCTGGACAAACCGCTTGGAGATGAGTTTTCTTACAGCAGAATGATTTATTTCAGATTCATTGCAAAACTCATAGGTGCTCATGTTATTTCTCAGGAGTGCTATAGATCTTGGGATGATGACTTCACACTCTTCAATAGCAAAGAGAACAACAGAGCCTCAATATCAGCGGTGTAATTAAGACTAGTTCCACCTTAAGGCCACTGCTTAATGAGGTTCTAATCACTGGCATCTGATCTGGAGACCCTGATTCTAATTTCATGGTTTTAAAGCTGCATTCTTACTTTTTTCCACGTGGCTCATCTGTTTTCCTTTTTATTTACATTATGGCTTCAAAAGTTTTAAGTTGTGCATCACTCGTAGGCACTGTTTCATAGAAAATCAAATGTTTGCTTGCTCAAATATGTTGAAAAAGTCAACAATTTCCATGGCAGTTGCATATTTTTTGGCATGACTGAGTGTGAGAGACATGAATCATCCACAGACTCTGCACTGGTAGTAGCATCGCTTTAAAACTAACATGAATGCAGCAAATCATGCTTACGGACATAAGAGTACATAAGTGGTGGCACAACAGGTCAAGCCCTGGGCTACTGATCGGAAGGTCAGAGGATTGATCCCCGGCTGCAGCCACTGTGGACCCCCAAGCAAGGCCCTTAACCCCTGACTGCTCCCCGGGTGCTGCAACGTGGCAGCCCACTGCTCCTAACTAGGATGGGTCAAAATGCAGAGAAGAATTTCCCCAAAGGGATTAATAAAAGATAAATTATTATTATTAAGAGTCACTTCTTTGGCTGGTGGAGGTGTGAAAAATCTGAGAGGTTTTGTGCATCAGATGAACTCGGAAATCATTCTGATGTCTTGTTAGAGTCCATGTTTCTGAAAGCCATCCTTGCCCTGCGATCAAGGATACTTTGCATTCACCGCATTTGATTGATCCTCAGGCATCACATGTTGCTGTTGCTCAACACTCCACAGTTTACAGGATTTACTAAACCACTAAAGGATTACTGCTGTTTTGGGCTGCAGGTTTACGGTTCCTGCTGACAGTAAAAGAGGAACACCTGGTCCATCTGTACCTGACAGCAGGTGTGTCTCATTAAGTGTCACTGAGGGAATGCATTTCTGCGGGGCACCTGGGTGATTTAAAAACGACATGAATGGAGGAACTGTGTTGAATGTGAGGCTAAAAACATCTTTCAGCTTCTGACTTTTTCCTGTTTACAGCCTGCTGCTCACGCTCAAGAATACAAAGGGCTAATTTTGAAGCTGCACGTGTCCCAGTGCTGCGATAAAAAAAAAGATGCAAAGCAGGGAAATAAGCAGGACAACATCAGCAGGGGTTAATATTAACCTGCTGCCATTAGCTTTTCTGTGCTCGTGTCTCAGTGGGATTCTGTTGTGTTGCAGCTACGAGGAAATAAGACTCTTATCAGAAGATGCGTTTGATCCTGGTGCACAGATTAGGGATTTCTGTAATCTCAGCACAGTGGTTTCAGATTACGCTGATTCATTTACTCTCAAGTCCTGCAGTGCTTCTACCTTATCAGCGTGTGTGTGTGTGTGTGGGGGGGATGCTCAGTAATTCACTCCCAGTAAAGGAGCAGGTAAGCTTTGGTCAAAGTTCATCTTTTTTGTCTCTCATTTTGATCATATTTTATTCTAAGCCGAATGCCAACAAAGCACTTTAAAGCGAATGAGTCAGTCCCTTTACTGGAAAAGAATCTAACACGCCCCCCCTCCCCAAAAAAAATCAATTAGGTGCATTAGGATTTTAGCTCTGCTCTGATGTAGATGTGGGGTTATTGCCTCTGTAAAATGTTATTGAGCTAACACACAAGCTACTTTTCATCCACTCCCTCCCTCTCTTGCCCACACAAGCATCCTTTTGTTTGCATTAATGCCATCCTTGTACATGTTGTCTCTTATGGAGAAGCTGTTATTCAGTCACTTCTTGGAAACCCTCGAGTTTTTTTTCTCCACCCTGGTCGCATTAGCAGGTAAAAGGATTAATAGAACGACTGGAGCAATCTATTAATCAGCGATCCTTATGTAGTATTGTTTTTCTTCAAGAATAACGTATAAAAAGGCGAGTCAAAGTGCAGAGAAAGTGCATTCTCCCATTAACCCATCACTGATGAGAATCAATGAAAAAACCACAGCCACGCCTCGGTCTGTATTAATGAGTTGAAATATTTATTTTAAAAACTGAAAAAATAAAAACAAACCCACCAACATAGTTTTAGTATATCGTACAAAGACATATTTCAATGTTGCTATGTGAGTATTTGTTTCTCTTTGACTACAGTGTGAGGCAGTTTGAAAGGCTGGCTGAGCTGGTAGGACTACAGACACGAACCCGAGAGAGAGAGAGAGAAGAGAGAGAAGACACGCAAGAGAGGTTAATAAAGAATGTCGGGCAAAAAATAAACGAAGCGTCACTCAAAAGTGCGTTCGATTCGGCTTTCAAGACACTTGAAACACCAGAAAAAAGTAGATGCTTCCTTCTTTGATGGCATTTTTTTTGTTGTTTTACATTCTGATTTCTACTAAAATCAGCCCAGATGTGGAAGAACTGACAGAAAAACATAGTTAAATACAAAAATCTGGCGTCAACAGCACTGCAAATAATACCTGCTGTTCGTAGGAGGTGTCAATTTTAAAGAAAAATAAAGTATATTAACCGTCTTCCTCTGGGTGGTTTTGAATTATTGGCAAATACTATTTGACCAGCGTCTGTTAAATACCCAGTGTCACAACTTTTTAGAGATACACGGCTGAAGCAGAGCGTCAGAACTAAGTATGTTAAGACACAGAGCGAGACAGAGAATCATCATCATCATCATCACCATCAAACAGAAAGAAGGGTTGAGAGAAAAAAAAGAGGAAGAAATGCCTGCTCATCTCATGGTTTACACGAAGGCGTGGGTCAGTCTTTTCTCACACAGCCCACTGGCACCAAGCTGAAGGTCAGTTCATCATGTCTCAGCAGGAAATTCAGTTAAATAACAACCTCATCATGACTTTTATTAGTTTTGTGTGGCGTTCATGTGCACCATTTTGTATCCCCAATTCAATTCAACTGAATCCTTTACTCGGAGAGATGCAAATAAAATAAAAAAATAAAAAAACGGGGACGCTTTTCGATTCAAAGAAAGCAAAGGATTATTTTTCCACAGCAGAAGGCTTGTAGTTTATATACACAGCTACTTGGTCTTGAGGAAGCTATCGAGGAAAAAAAACACTGCAGTCTGTGTACTTCAGAGTCCGCCGTGGTCCTGGAAAATGTTAGTTAGAGAAGAGGCAGGGTCAGGAGACAGATCTTCCGTAATAATAAAGGTTTGTGCAGTGGAATGGCCTCGAGTTCAAGTTTGATTTCAAGATGTCAAACCTTTCTTTTTTGGGGGGGGATTTACATTTGCTTCTCCCGCAGATTTGTCCGACTAAGCAGGTGGCGTCGTCTCCTGAAATACCCTAAAAAGGATTATCAGATGGCACAGTTGTTCCTCCTCAGACGCTCGCTGTCTGTCACAAAACAACACGGTTAGCAGTTTGTTGCTGCAGGACTGGATCCCGGCTGCACCTGTGACCGGTTTGCCGTACGGCTCGACTGAAAACAAACGCGTCGATAAAGGAAAACTTTACTAAACAGCTTTGTGAGGAAGCGACCTTTGTATTGCTGAACAGAAAAGGTAGCAGAATGTGTCTATAGTAGAAAAAAAAAACAGAGGCTACCCTGTTCCCTAGTTTAACCGTTTAAAGGGGAAATCAATGAAATCATTAGTGTTTTTCAGCAACTCATCGACTCTCCCTGTGAAGCACCTCTGACCTCTGACGATGTAGCATGAGGTAGTCGGCAGTCTTTTAAGTTTCCAGGGAGGAGACTGTTGTTGTTGTTGTTGTTTGTGCTACTTTCCTGTCCTGTTCTACTCCGCAACAATCCGGAGTCGCCTTAAGAGTTTCCACGCAGGCGTCCGTTAGAATAAAAAGAAGACCAAAAAAAAAAAAACAAAACTGCGAACAAACAAAAGAGGGAGGGGGTTGCTTAAGTTAACAGTCACGGTCGTTACAATGGTGAGGAGGTGAAAGGCAGAAAGTCCAGTGAACCAGCCAGTAAAAGCGGTAGGTATGGACTTAATAAGGTGATAACTCACAGTGAGAAAAAAGAATAGAAAGAAACTAGGGAGGAAGAGGAGCGTCCCACACATAAGGAGCAGCTCCCGCAGCTTTAAAAGCTCACGACGTCCACCAAACAGAAAACACGTTGTAAAGGAGGAGCATGCATGCCATCTATGTTACACAGAGACATGAAGTCGGGGCGGCGACAGTCTCTGGACTCCACTCTTTGTTTGGCCCTTGTGCAGTGCATCCTGGGATGAACTTGTGCTCGTCTCCGCTGCGACTCCTCGACGAAGCGCCGTTGATAACAACAAAAAAAATAAAAAAAATCAGGGAAGGAAAGACAATAAATACTCGACAGAGCGGATAGACTTCATCGCTGCTTCCCCCTTAACCCCCGACGGAGCAGAAGCAGGGGGGACGTGAGGCTGTGAAGGTGGGCTGCAGCTTTACTTTCACCCTTAAAATCCGTCGGCTTCTCCCTCTCCGGCGCCCCCGACGCTGAGCCCTTGGTGCTGTCCTTTAAATGGAAGCTTCCGGACACGGGTGGAGAAGCAGGTTTAGAAAAGAAGCACCTTTTCATTTGGCTTAGGTAACAAACAAACAAAAAGAAAAAAAAAAAAAAAAGAGGGAGAAAGAGACTGAAAAGTGAGTCTATAAATAGAAAGAGGCAGACGGAAGTCGGTCTTCTGGTGAAGGAGGGGGGGTGGTCTCAGCCTGTCCCTGTGGAGGAGGACAAAACAAGAGTTTAGCCATTTTTGCGGCCATATTTTAGAGTGTATTGATCGCAGTGTGGCTGTGGTTCTTCGTCCTCACCCTCCTCTTCCTCGCCCCAGCCTTCTGCTACACCCGCCAGCTCGTAATGCTTCTTCCTCAGCTCGCCGAGACGCTCTCGCTCCTTCTGCAGACGGGTCTCCAGCTCCAGAACCAGAACCTGAGGAGACACAAAGATACACCTGTCATTCTCCTGTGGCCTTTTATTTCCCCCTTAAAAATAATGGAAAACTCTTAAACTTAGCAGATCAAAACAGAACAAACTTGGCAACAAAGCAGCCTTCCCAGCACCCCAAAACCCACCAGGAGGATTGAAGGTGTGCTATCTTTTAAAAAAAATCAAGAGAATGATATAATTCATTAGTCATGAACTGTAAAACAGAAAGAGTTGTCTGATTTTCAATTTTCCAGTGTTTTTGAACTTATCACGTGTGAGTTCTGTTGGGAAAATAAACTAAATCTGAGCCTCATCTCAACACATTTCATCAAGAGAACTTTATTCTACACGTCTCATTTAAAAATTACCCAAAAATAAACTGTCTGCTTTAACTAGATTATGTAAAAAACAAAAAATTCTGCACTCCTCGGTGCCGCTGTGAAGCTGTGAGTGACACAGCTGCGACCGACAGTCACGAGACAAAAATTCTGAGAGTTTTCAGCTGAAGTGCAGGCTGTGTTTACACAGAGCAGAGAGGAGACAAGAATGAAAACAAATTGAGAATACAAGTAGGAAAATATTTATAGTGTGTAGGGCTAACATTTTTTCTAGTATTGTAACACCTGTGGGCACTTGGAAAAATGTTGCAGATGCCAATTCCCGGTTTTGTTTTTGTCTATTTTGTAGAAATAAATAATCAAAGGAATTCAGCTTTATTTTTTTCTAATTTCTTAATCCTGAATGGCATTAGAACGTTGTCACACTGCACAGAATGTCCTATTTTGTATTGTATTTTATTGTATATTGTTAAATGTTTCTTTATAGTACAGTATAGTAGTATTGTATATTTTCTTTTTTTCTGCATGGGGTATTTTGTATGTTTTTCTTCTTTTTCTGCTGCTGTAACAAGGAAATTTCCCCATTGTAGGATTAATACCTGTAATATTAATCTAATCTATCTAATCTGATTTTAAAATTTGCAAAATATAAATCATTTATGCTAACCAGATTCTGTGAAAAAACTAAAAATTTTGTGCTCCTTGATGAAACTGTGAAGCCTTTAGTGACTCAGCTGCGACCAGCAGTCACGTGACAAAAATTCTGGGACTTTTCAGATGAATTGCAGGCTGTGTTTACAAAAAACAGACAGGAGACAAGCATGGAAACAAACTAAAGATGTACGTTGTAAAATATCTTTAGTACGTAGAATCACTATTTTTTCCAGAATTGGTAACACCTGTAAAATTTGGAAAAATGTAAACATGTTGATTCTAATTTTTTTCCATTTTTGAAGAAGAAATTTCATGTTTTTTCATTTTTTTGATGAGTTATGTCATTATGATGTGTCATATTGCACAGGTGACATGTTTGAGTTCTCTCTACTTCTAGCCATGGCTGTGCTGTTTCCATGGAGGCGCAGGACTTTATATTGCAGTGAACGATGAGACCACGGTGAGTAAAATTGTGGCAGGAGGAAAAAAGACACCCAGAAACTGCTTGGAGCTTAGAGGGTTAAAACAGCACACAGTACATATATATCAACACCTAGTCTATTTGTGGGCATCATGGCAGATATTTACCATTAAAACTACTTTGTCTTCCCAGCTACCTGTCACAAGATGCAACTATTTATATACAGCTGTTTAAAAAGCACAAAAGTTCATCCAAGCTGGTAAATAACATTCCTTCCTCCACTTCTTTTGTGTTTCTGGAAGCTTTATAGTAACTCGGTTAAAGTCTTATTTCCACAGTTTTGATTTGGGCTAAAAATACACTGAAAGATCTTCCAGTCGCAGCCCTCTGTGCATTTACAACAATGAACCATGTGTATGAGAAGGTCCAGACTTTCAGAGCCGAGCTACAACACTGGGGAAAGTGTTCACACGGGTTTGAAGTTCGACTTCTCAGAGGGTGAAACACAATGTACCTTCAGAGGGTTTTAACAATCAATACATAACTGGACCATTCATGCCTAAAATAAGATTTTCTATGTTATGGGCCAAAGGGGAGACACTATATTTTTCTTCCAGGTCCAATGAAAGGCACTTTGTGGAAACATTTCTAGGGTAAAGTCACGTCTTGATCTCATTAAAAACACACATTTTGAGACTCACAGCACAACTATGTGAGAGAGAATAGAGTTGGGGTTGTTACTCACAAACAGTAATAGATTACATGTTACTGATTAATAACTAAAATGTCAGTACTGAATTCAGGAACAGTAATTCCATATTTTACTGAGTTAGAATGTGATTAGAGAAATATGCTACTTTTCAATGTGTCACCTCTAAAACTGGTGGCTGGCTGAGGCTATTCTTTTTGCTCAGTTGTTTACCTGTGCATCCATCTCTTGTCGCTTTATCTGGGTCAGAGTCATGCTGGAGAAATCCATCGTATCTGGAAACACAACCAAAGAAGTCCTTAAACTTTCAGGTTAAACAAAGAATTATAGAGTTAGCAACTCTGAAATATTTCACAAAACAACCACAACAACTAAAGTGTGAATTTAACCCTCTGAACTCCAAGCAGTTTCTGAGTGTTTTTTTTTTTTGCTCCTGTTATATTTATTCCATACTGTGGGCTCATTTTCCCACTGCAATATAAAGTCCTGCATCTCTTAGAAACAACACAGCCATGACTAGAAGTGGAGAGAACTCAATAATGTCATCTGTGCAGGTTAACAAAGTTAGAATGCCATAAATCATTAAAAAAGAAGAAGAAAAAGAATGAATTTCTTTGGTAATTTTTGAAATTCTTTCATTATTTAATGTATAATTTTAAAAAAACATTAATATTTTTCCAAGTGGCCACATGTTTTACCAATATTGGAGGAAAGTGATGATTTTAGAGACAATACAAAATGTACTACTTATATTTTAAGTTTGTTTCTACACCAATCAGGCATAACATCATGACCACCTGTCTAACATTGTGTTGGTCCCCTTATGTGCTCAAAAACACTCTGAACCGTTGGGCATGGACAAGAGGACCTCTCAGGGTGTCCTATGGGGTCTGGAACCAGGACGTTGGCACTGGATCCTTTGGGTACTCTGGCTTGTGCAGTGGGGCCTCTGTCAATCAAACTTGTTCCACTGCATCCTGTTGATGCTTTATCAGAATGGGGTGAAGGAAGTTTGGAGGTCAAATCTACATGTTGGACCATTGTCATGTTCCTCAACATGTTCCTGATTGTTTGATGTTTTTTCCATGTGGTGGGGTGCATTTTCCTGCCGGGGTAGGCCAGTGACATTTGGGATTTCCATTTGCATGAGGGAGTGTGTTTGTTGTGGGACAATGTTTATCTGGGTGTCTAAGTCTGATCAACATGGATGTTAAAATCCAAGGTTTTCCATCAGAACACCACATAGTACCAATATGATCAATGTTATTCACTTCACCTGTCGGTGGTCATAATGTTGTGGCTGATCCGTGTATAGCTGTGTACTATCTACTCTGTGCAAACACAGCCTGCAGTTCAGCTGAAATATCTTTGATTTTTTTGTCACTTAACTGTTGGTTGCAGCTGAGTCATTAAGAACTACACAGTTGCGCCACAGAGTACAGATTTATGTATTTATTAGATAAATTAGTTTGTTATATTGTCAATTTTTGGCAAATGCTTAAATAACACATGTAGAATAAAGTAATTTAAATAAAATGTTATGCTTTTAAGCTTAGGTTTGGCAAAGTTTTCAAAAATGATCAGTTAAAGTTAAAAATTAAACAATTCTTTCTGTTTTTAGTTTCTGACTCTGGTAACTTGTACAACTGATTCTGGGGTTCGGAGGGTTACAGCCCAAAAAGATCTTGAAATCAAGAGAAACAGCAAACCAGGCAGCTGTTAATTAACCAGACAGTCATGCAGTCAATGCAACGCTCACCTGTCTCCTCAATCTGGGATTTCCCAGACTTGGTGGAGGCCACGACAGCTGCGGTGGCCTGAGTGACGCCCCGGGAGGCCTGCTGCAGCCGGTGCAAGTTACTGCTGTCTTTGTCTGCTTTAACCTGAACAGACAGAGACACCAGCAAAATTAAAGGGAAACACTGTTTATAACTCTGTTCCTTCAGTAACAGACATCCCAGTCACAAGTATTTAGATGTTTTCTTGTATGAAACTCAAGCATGCACACGTCTCATTAAGGCTACCAATTCTACAAACTGTACTTCACGACTGACAGAATTCAAACAGCGGATTGTTTCCTCACCTTGGAAGCAGCCACTAGCTGTGCAGTGCTGGCAGCTATTTCATGTGAACAAACCATCAGCTCCTCAAACTTCCCTTTGCCCTGCACCACCAGGTCGGCAGCATCTCTGGAAACAACAACACAGCGCGAAATAAGCCCGCTGTTCTGTAATGCTGAGGTTAAGACCGTGTTGTTGAAGATTTATGAGTGACCTTATGCGCCTCAAGACTTACTGTGTTGTTTGTTCTTTATTTATTTCCTCGTAAAGGTCAACTCTTTGGTTCTTTAGGACATTTTACGATTCACAGAGTAAGCACAGCTGCTCGCACTGCACTTTCCCACCTCCGACTTTATGAACATGAGCACTTTTATACTTACACCAGGACCGTGGCGCCCCATCCCACTGCTTTGGAGGCAGAGATCAGGCCTTCTGTCCAGCGGGAGTTCTTGGCATAAAATTCCTTCATGGTGGCTGCCCCCTGGTGGACAAAATGTTTCATGACACACTTATTAAACTCGGGTATAAACACAGGAGTTTGCAATTAATAATTCTTTTCATTACCAATCAACTTGCCAATTATCTTCTTCCACAATCAGTTAATTGTTTAGTTTCACAGTTTGGAGAAATTTGCAGATGAGCCAACATCTTTCTGAGTCTGCTTTAATCTCATTTAAATAATTTCCTCACCGTTTGAGAAGAAACAAAGCAGAAGAACTCACCCTGCCACTCTCCACAATGTCCCTTTGCAGATCTTTGGAAGACAGAATGAGCTCCTTGATCGCCTGCATCAGCTCTGTGCAGGAGGCCAAGATCCTGCAGGGGGCGACAGAGCAGAGGACAAACACTGACACTGATGCAACAAGGACATCTCTCACTGACAGGAAGCTAAACATCACGTTACGGGTTGTGTCAGCAGATGTTCTGAACGCTGCTGATTCTTGTCTGATCTGCTGTGAGATGTGTAGCTGAAAAAAAACCCATAATAATTCTAAAAGGTGACGCTCAAGACAGAAAGAAATAACATCTAGCTCCCTCTAGTTAATGCATGACTGGTCCAGTGGTAAAAAGAAGTGACGAAACAGTTGAGCAGACAAACATTACGTGCCACACTGGCTTCACACTTCACAGTTTGCACAGGCTTTGTGGCTGAATTGATGAAATTCTTTGCACATCAGCACTCAGTGCGTGACTGTCTGCAACTGGCTGCTGCTCGCCTTGTTCAACAGCGTCTCTATTTCAGCTCGCCGACATTGTTTGCATCCATTGCGTTGAACTCACAAACAAATAACTGAAGGTTCTGCTTGCTGTGGCATGCATTCGTAATGGATGCATTAGTTCCTCAGTCTTGGAGGAATATTTGTTCAGCCACTTACTTTGACCGTCCTAGCTTTACCATGTTTTTGGCTTCTCCTTTAACCCTCTGAACCCCAGCTGTTTCTGCTCTTGTCACATTTTTACTCACTGTGGGCTCATTGTTCATGGCAGTATAGAGTCCTGTACATCTATGGAAACAGAACAAGCATGACTAGAAGTGAAGAGAACTCAGAAATGTCTTCCATGTAGAATGACACAGTTATAATGCCACAAATCCCAAAAACAAAAAAGCGAAAGTAGCATTATTTTGATTATTTATTTTACAAAAATTTGAAAACCTGAAATCAACATGTGCAACATTTTTCCAGGTTTCCACAGGTGTTACCAATTCTGGAAAAAACAGTGATTTAACATAGTAGAAATATTTTACATCTTACATTTTTAATTTGTTTCCATACTTGTCTCCTGTCTGTTATTTGTCAACACTGCCTGCAGTTCATCTGAAAGGTCCCAATATTTTTTACCAAGTGACTGTTGGTCGCAGCTGAGTCACTAAAGGCTTCACAGTTGCGTCAAGGAGCACAGAATTTTTAGTTTTTCACAGAATCTGGTTAGCATAAATGGTTTATTTTTAGCATTTTTAAAAAAAATGGAATATGTAGAATAAAGTGATTTTGTTATGTTTTCCATTGTCACCTCATAGTTGAGTAGTCAATGTAGTTGAGTAGATTCTTTCAGTTTTTACAGTTTCTAGCTCTGACAAATGGTGTGATTTTGGTGATTTTAAAGATAACAGTCCTTCAACCTTGCCTTTTAACATGTAGTTTAAAATTTAACATTGGACTCAGAGGGTTAATGTTGATATAATTTGCTACAATGGAGAGAAACCCAGACAAAGCCAAAGAAAGTAGAAAAGTTTGTTTGTGGGTCAAGTGTGTTTCTATTTTGGGAAAATGAGACGAGCGTAATGAGGGTAGATCTAGTTCAGATCTTCTTGCTGTCTCTCTAAACTTCTTTAGACACAAGGCTTTTCAAGTATTCATTCGTCAGGACGACGTTCGACCCTGTGGATTCCCCTGGGAGACAGTCAGTCGTGTTTCTGAAGCCACAATGACTAAAAGTGACGTCACAGAAAAAAAGATTTAGATTCAGTTTCTGTTCCTTCAGCACCCAAAACTGGAGTTTTACCTCTCGTTGACCTCCATCTTGATTCCTGTATCAACTGCTCGAGACTTGTTGAGCATTTCCTGTTGGGACACACAGAAGCACAAGGGAGAAAAAAAAGACACTTTGAAGTTGAAATAGCACTCAAATAACTGCACAAATACACATCCGCTGTCACACACACACACACACACACACACACACACACACACACACACACACACACACACACACACACACACACACACACACACACACACACACACACCTCTATCCTGGCAGCGGCTGATTCCACGGCAGCGGAAGTGGCAGCCATCTCCTGCTCCACAAGATCTCCCAGCTCCCCCTGCTTCAGCTCCAAACCCCGAGGACGCAGTTTCTGCAGCAGTGACGGAGCAAGTTCAACTCAGTGTTAAAGAAGCGAAAAAACATCACAGGGCAAATCACACAATATTCAAACATTGTGCAAAAAAAAAAACCCTCATTAGCTCTGGGGACACAGTGACTCATATGTCTGAGTGCCACAGTTCACAGCGTCAGAGCACAAACATGATGAAGTACAGACCTCTGCGGTGGCCAGGATGGCCTCCAGAGCCGCTTTTAGCTTGCCGTCATCCGCTGCAGCCAGGCTGTCCTGCTGCTTCATGTGTCCCAGCAGAGCCAGAGCTTCAGCGCCGCACAACTTCACACTCTCTGACAGCGCTGACAAGGACATGGATGGAGGATGCATGTGTCATCACCAAAATAAATGGCAACAAATTACATAAGAAGAAAAGCACCAATGTATAGGCATAACATTATGACCACCTGCCTAATATTGTGTTGCTCCCCTTATGTGCTCACCTATCAGTGGACATGATGTTGTGGCTAATGGGAGTACATACACATACATACACTGTATTTAAAGTGTGAGCCATCATATTCCACATGGTGGTGATATTTACACTTGTCTTCTATGAAAATATCTTCTGTAAACTCTGACGTGTGATGGAGCCACTCGTGGCTGCAGCTGCACTGTTAATTAAACCGACGTCGCTTCAGGCAAAGTGTCAACCAGCAGCTCAAACAGCCTCTCTGACGAAAGGAAGTGGGGAAACTAATTCTGTTGGCCTGTTCCTGTTTTGTTTAGATGCGGCTGATTTGCATCAAACTGTACACAAGCTCTCAGATGCTGTGTTCATATGTTTTGAACCTTGTACGGACAAACACAGCCCATTGATCTTCAGTCTGACAGCTACAGACGTCAGTTCGACCCAGTTTCAGTCCCTTGTGTTTGTTTTTTGTTCCAGTAACATGACCATTGGCCAGAGGTCCGTTATATTTGGGCATGTTTAGACTTGGCATCTCCCAAGAGAGCAAAAAACAAAACATTACTGCTGTATGAAGTCAGCGATTTTGTTCTATCTATGCTTGTGTTGGCTAATATTCTGCATTAAAACATGACTAAAGAGCTCTGGTTGGGACAGTCAGATTATTTATCAGAGCTGCAGACTCAGTTCTCCCATTGGCTGCACTGTTGCACCTAACTTTTTCATTTAGTGCATAATTTAGATGTACCCAGAAGTTTTCACTGCATTTTTTTGCTGAATAAAACATTATAAATGCTACCTTTTTGTTAGTTTCCATGCAGATTTGTCATTTCCTAACACATTATGTAGAAATAAAGGTGCCGATGAACTTAAAGTTGGTAAAAGTTCCGTCTTCTTTATAAGCAGCTGCACATTTTACTAGTATTTCTGTCTCTGGATTCACACCTGCCATGGAGCAGATTGAATTTCTGGGAGACACTGTGCTTTTTTAAAACATTTAAATTAAGAATGTCAATGCTGTGCTTCCCAGAGATGCTTTGGCTGCACTCTTTTACAATAAATGCAATCAAAATGTTGGCTACAGGTTGAGATAAACTTGTGGTGGTGCAGCGTTTCTAATGTGCATACAGAGACGCACGCAGTTTAGAGGGGAGAGTGTAACCCAGGTTGTTTTCTGAAGCTACGATTGACAGATGGGAAATGATCTGCACTTCTGTAGCGCTTTTTAACCTTAGTGGTACTCAAAGCGCTTTACAATGTGTTTCTCATTCACACATTCACACACCAATGGCAACAAAGCTTCTATGCAAGGTGCTGCCTGCCATCAGGAGCAATTTAGGGATCAGTGTCTTGGGCGTGCGGAGGGGCTGGGGATCGAACCGACAACCTTGCGATCAGTGGACAACCGACAGTACCACCCCAGCCACAGTCACCCCAGATGTCCCATAATCCTTAATGCCTCATATCCAGACTACTGGCAGATTCTACAATTTACAGATGCTCCATAAATGTCTCAGATGCATCTGTAGGCATTATTAGGCAGCTATACAGACAACCTTCTAGTCGCCACTCAATCACTGCAGCGCTTAAAACTCAGACAGGTGTGTGACAAATATGTGTTAGGAAAGATGAAGACAGACCTGCTAAATGTGAGACTACGGAGCCCCTAAAGGGACATTAGCAGAAAAAAATTAAAATGCAACTTTCTCGTGTGCACGCAACAGTTCCTTGTTTGTACATATTGCAGGTGTGCACAAAAAAGACCAGCAGTTGTTGGGGCAGTGGTGGCACAGCGGTTAAGTCTCTGGGCTCCTGATCAGAGGATCAAACCCCAATGCAGCCACTGTTGGGCCCTTAAGCAAGGCCCTCAACCCTTCCTGCTCCAGGGTCGCTGTACCTTGGCTGAACCTGTGCTCTGACCCCAACTGGGATATGCGAAAAACAACATTTCACAATGCTGTAAAAATGTATTTTTGACAATAATGATTTCCTCTTCTTCATCTCGGTGTGCTCGTCGGAAAATGATAATACAGGAAAGATATTCACAGATTCGGACTTCCAGCATCAATAACTCATTAGCGATACGTTGTCAAAACATATATATATATATACACACATATCATACCATCTGCAACTCCTTGTGCACTCGTCGCACAGCCAGCTGCACATAGACTCCAATGTTATTTCTCCAGCCTGAAAGACAGCTGCTTTTGATAAAATTGGGCTTGCAGCACATTGTCAACCTTACAACGAAGGGAAAGAGGCATCGTTTATGTTTTGACAATGTATCGCTAATGAGTTACTGATGCCAGAAGTTCATATGCGCCTGAGAAACTTACATTTTAATTTTTTTTCTGCCAATGTCCCCTTAGGGGCTCCATATGAGGCAGACTGGTGTAACCAATGAAAACGTTTAAGCTGCACTGTACACACTGATACAAGGTGTTTTAACAGACTCATCTGTACATTATACTTTATAATACTACAAATAGTGAATATCCCAGTGAATGACAGAGACAATAGTTCTAACTTCCACTGCCCAACCTTACCGAACACATCAAGAGACGTTCTCAGAGACATGTCAGGGCATGTGTGAGCAGAGTGACGCACCCACAGATTAGAATCAGGAGAGACGCTCAGACTGCAGTCAACAATCACAGACTCACCGTCGGCCTGCTCCACGGGCACCATGTGGGAGGTGGCGCTGCCCTGGATGATGGTGTCGCCCACCAGGTGGCCACACTGGGTCACCACTCGTACGAAGTCAGACACTCCTGTACAGAACGAAACAACAATAAAAAGCCATGAGAATAACAGAAAAGTCTTATGAAGGTTCAGGATTTATTGAGCTGCCTCCTAAAGAGAAATGGCCCAACCACTGATGAACACTGTCGGGTTATTCCATCTCAAATCATCAGACTTTTAAAACTATTTCTGCTCTTCCACCTTTGATTTACTTGACATTTTTACAGCATAAAATACAGATATTTAATTTAGTTTGATATATTAAATACATTCTGAGATATATACGTATTTAAATGGCCTGTCCATTGAAACATTGAACATTTGAGGTTGTGTTTTAATGACAATATCTCAGAAACTATTAAAGATAAAAGTCTGAATGTTCACTGTTTTTTCCCCATTAGGTCATTTGATTCAGAATTTGCAATACTGGACGAGGAGATTTAAGGGTTTCTGATCATGGGTGAGTTGAAATATGAGGAAGAAAACTAAAGCTATCATGACAAGTCCCATTTTTGAGCTCATATTATCAATAAAAATGAATAATGCAGAAGCCAACTAGTGATGTTTTCTGAACCATATGTGGTTCCATGTCACAAGAATACAAAACTTAACATATAGATGATTTTAAATATGAAATACTTGGTCACAAAAATGAAAATTAAGTTTAATTTTGTTCAGCTTTTATAATTAATTGAGCAGGTATGACAAGTTGAACCACATAAACAAAAATAACGCTATATAGCCTCATTTAAGTAGAAGGGAGTTCTTAAGTTTCAAAATGGTTCTAAAAAATACAACTAATTGTCAGACTCTGATAATCTGAGATGGAAAAACACTGTTGAACTTAAAACACATTTCACTGAGTTATCGGTAAATTTATTCCATTGCAATGGGGAGAGAGGAAATCTCCTCCCAAGAATGACAGCGTATTTATAACATGACAGACAAATGCTCCTCATAGTAACGTTTCCACACCATATAAGAATCTCTATGTCCTACTTTTCAAAGACAAAACGGCTTCCTAGAGATAAAGACATCTCCCTAGAAGGACCTGGAGTTTGGTCTACATCCCTAAGTTGACACAGGAACCTCTTTAGGCTGAAACTCAGACCTGAGAAGGCCTCAAGTCCCTATTTCTGACCCTCATCATGTCCCAACTCAAGCTGGTAACACAGAAGAAGCAGAAAATACGTCAACATAGGAGCAACCGATCGCTAACACATGATTAACAGATGATTACAGCCGAGTTTACTTTCACAACCCAACATCTCACTGTTGATTTACATTCAATAATAAGTCCACAGTTGTTTCTGTTCTGGCATTTAAAGGGTGTCTCACCTGTGTTGTCAGCCAAGAAGGTATCTCTGGCAGGATGTAATCGGCCCACACACTCTATAGAGGCTTGACATCTGGATGCCAGGTAGTCTGCGGAGACGGAGAGCACAAACACATTACGACACCCAGCGCTAATTAGCACCAGTGCACTGTTCTGCGTTTTATAGAATTGAAATCTTGGCGTCCGACCTGCGGAGCTGGTGCAGCTGATGTGAGCTGGGTCGTCGATCTGAGCCAGAGAGTCCTGGATGATCTTCTCGGCCTCCTCCACGGCTCCCTGCAGGCTGGACCACCGGGCCGCCACCAGCTGGCTCTCCAAGGCCTGTTCCCTGCTCTCCTGTGGACCCAAGCACACAGGGTTAGACTTATCACTGTGCATTAGAAATGACTGAGGGTCTAAACGTTAATATTAAGATAATCACTGGCCACACTGGATCTCTGCGGTTCTCTTAATAAAACATCTGCTTGATTTATTGCAGCAAATTAAGAGTTAATTAAGAAAGATAATTTGAATTCTCCACCTTCTCGTTGAGCTGATTCTGAAGGGCTTCGGCCGTCTTCACCCCGCTCTCCCTCTCCGTCGCCAAGGAGCTCTGGACTCGCTCCAGCTCCTCCCCTCGCACCGCCAGCTCCGCCTCCACCTTCGACAAGGTCTGCACGAGCTCGGCCTTCTCGGACTCCAGGGCGGAGAGCTGAGTGCCGAGCACCTCGCTCGACTGCATCGAGGAAAAAGAAAAAAAGTTGACAATAGAAGGGAAGTGACAGGAGGACGTGGTTGGGATAATCCGCAGCTGTCAGGATGTGGTTTGATGAGAATGCTTTGACCTCGCAGTAAGAAAAATGCTCTGTCTTTGGCCACTAACAGTTTGTGGAGAGCCCTGCAGTCTCCAGAGAGGGTTTGGGTCGAGGTTACAATCAAAGGGAACACTTGGAAGTTGCGATTGTGCAACTTGGCTCCAATGCAACAATCACGAATTACGGCAACAGGGCAAAGTTACATCAGATCCTGCGTGCTGGAGCTTTGTGAATGTGAAAGCGGGTAAAATTGGGGCTCACTAAGTCTCACTTTTCTTGCAGGTGGGAGTCAGATAATGAGGTGCGTGCATGAAAGAAAAAAAAAAAAAAGCAGCAGAAAGACTTACAGCCTGGATGGAAGCCGGCAGGTCCGACAGGCGAGGAGAAATGAAGGAGAAACAGAGCTGTTAAGAATATGATTTTTATGACAGGAGAGCGACGAGACGTGGGCTGTGTGTGAAACGGACTGTGGAGATTAGAGGGAGATGGAGGAGGACAGCCGGAGTGACGGAGCTGATAAGTGGTAGCTACAAAAATAGGACGTCAGGAGTGGGAGGCTGAGACAGATGAGAGGTATGGAAGATGTGCAGGGAAACGTCTGAAAGGAGTCCATCAGTGGAGTCCATTGTGACAAATTAAAGGCTGATTAAACTAATTTAACACATGCTTCTGTGGATCATTTTGTTAGCTGCACATTTGTTCCTGAAAACACTCTAAAATAAAACTCATACTTAAGATCCTGCAATTAAAAGCTCCTCTAATGGAAGTGGGGTCAAAATATTAGTATAAACATAAGCAGTTGTTTGGTTTGGACTTCTCTGCTTCCGTGTTCTGCACATAAATGCCTCCAGTCGCCTGTTATAAACATCAGCTTTGGCTTCTGCAGGTTCTTGGCTCAGTTGCGCAGCGATGACAAAAACAAACCAGAGGAGATTAAGAAGAGAAACAGCCCAGCTACTGTTTAAACTATTTCTGCACTCATTCGATCGCCGACGTCAAAAAGAAATGAATTAGCGCATCGGTTCTGTCAGGAGCTGAAGTCTGAGCCTCGGAAATGGTTTCTGTAAAAGAACAGTCGGTGACTAAGAGGAGAGCTGACACGGAAAAGAAACAGCGAAGCGAAGGGAGTGACAGTGGGGATGACAGACGGGGATTTTAAGGAGCGCAGATGTGACAGAAAATGGAAAACGCTATTTTAATTATGATGGAAAATTTCACTTTTGAGCATTGACGGAAGGTTAAAAGCGGCCATCATCCACCATCAGGATCTGTGGTTAGCACTTAACGTCAGGATTTAGTCTTTTCACTCCTGTTCCAGATAATGACAATCAGACAAACGTTAGTCTGATTCAGGATTAACCCTCGAAAACCCAAAACCTGCCAGCAGGGTTGAAGGGTGTGTTATTCCTTTAAAAATATGACCAAAATTACGCCATTTATCAAAGAGTTTTATCGAGAAGAACGACTTAATTTAACCTAAAAACTGGGATATTTCATCAAAATCACTTCATTCCTGCTGTTAGTAATGGTTCATAGCTCTGATAGAATAATCCCTGCTGTACACTTGTCTTTTGCAACACTTCATCCCAGCTGATCAGTATTTTTTCCTTACATAGCTCTGGTCCATATCTATTTATGGTTGTTACTTATTTGCTTCCGTTTTGCACTATTACACTGCAAAACCTCAACATCTTACCAAATATATTCGTCTTATTTTTAGTCAAAATGTCTCAACCCACTTGATTTAAGATAAATTCACTTTCAAAGTAACATTTCAGCAACATGGAGGGACTTGTTTTAAGATAAATTTTCATTTGTTCTATTGGCAGATTTTTTTCACTTATTTCGAGGTAAAAGTGCCTTGAAATAAGTTTTTTTTTCTTGTTTCAGGAGGGGCATTTTTTCCAGTGTTCACTTTTTTGTCCATCAGTTTTTTTCCCCATATTTTCATTATTTATTGTTCTGTTCTGCCGGCACTTTAAACTGTACATATATATTTTATTTTACTGTATTTTTTATTTTTACTTTTTTACTTTCGCCTTTACTTCATTCATTCATTTTTGTTAGTATTCTTGATTGGATTTTCACACTTATCTGTATTTTTTTAATCTTGTTTTGCTTGTAATGCTGCTTTGTGTGCATTAAATTTCCTCCTGGGGACAAATAAAGTTCTTTGAATTGAATTGAATTGAACTGATTCTACATTTCTCATTGAAAAATAAGCCTTCTGAGCTCCTCAGTCATGTCATGGACCTTTCGGCTGAACTGCAGGCAGTGTTTCCACAGAGCAGATAGGAGACAAGTATGCAAATTCAAAATATAAGTAGCTTAATAACTTTAGTGTTTATAACCACTATTTTTTTACAGTATCAGTAACACCTGTGGGCACTTGGAAAAATGTTGTAGATGTTGATTCCAGGTATTTTTTTTTTCATTTTTTGTACAACGAATAATCAAATTCAATGTTTGTTTGTCGTGTCTGTAAAGATTCTCCTGGGTCATTGTTATCCTCGTAGCTTCAATCGTAGCGTCTGGACTTGCTTGAGTTTCTCCAAGACGTTTCACCTCTCATCAAAGAGGCTTCATTGACTGAGAATCTTCATACATGTTGCCACGCACTTTGGGAACACCCTTCGACCCTTCCAGGAAACTTGCCGACTACAGGAACCATCTACGCTCCATTTTCAGCTTCAATAGTGTTAATGGCTCCTGAAGAGGATAAAAATCTGAAACTCCCAACTAGTTAGTTTAGAACTGATGAAACTCAAGCAGAATGTTTTTTTTTCCTTTTTTTTGAGATTTATGGTGTTATAACTTTGTTTTACTGCACAAAACAGAGTGAGTTCTCTCTACTTCTAGCCACGGTTGTGGATTTTGTGTGTTTTTTATCAAAAACACCCAGATACTGTTTGGGCTTCAGAGGGTTAATAAGTAAAAGAGTTCAGATTTCAAAACTGAGCAGCGCATTCATATGACTAATGCTGCACAAGAGGGGTGTAAGTGAGACGATTAAATAATTCATGATTAGAATAAAAGTGTGTGACGCCAGCAGACCATTATTAGATTCTATCCAGACTGTGCTTTATTAGAATCGCCATGGTCTGTTAGTCAGAGTGACAAAATTCCTGTCGTTAATCTTTTCACACTTTCTTCAGCAGCTGGTATTTTATTTTTTAAAGACAGAAAATTGGGGCTTTTATAAATCAGTTCTGAAACTTTTGCTCTGTGGTTGAGTCAGAGGTTCTTTTCGTGTTAAACAGCTGAGAGGTGGCTGACCTGCTGTGAGGAAGCCATGGTGGTCTTCACGGAGTCCAGCTCTGCCCGGCTGGACACCAGCTCTCTCTGCAGCTCCTGAAGCTGGTCCAGCTGGTCCCTCTCCTGATTAAGAAGAGAAAAGTCTCCTTTTAGACAGCTCACAAGACAAAAACAAAAATCACAAAGCAGGTTGTTGTTGTTTGGGTCACTTTGGAGGAGAAAGATCGCACAGCGGGGCCTCAAAACGGAGCCACAGTGAATTATTCGCCGACCTTTCCGTACGTGTTTGGGCAGCGATAACAAGGTTTATCTCCTCCTCACCTGTCTGTCTGCAGCCTCCTGAGCGGCCTTCACCTTCTCCTGCATCTCTCGCCTCACTTCCTCCACTTCATCCTGTGCTGCCCGGGCGACCGTCATCTGCCGGGTCACCTCGGCGTTCTGCTCACAGAGGAACACAAAAGGATGTGGGACGACAGAAAAACACACCAAAACAATTAGGACAGACGCCTGATTCTCAGCTTGGGGGAAGTAAAAAGGACACTTAGAGGACAGCGTGTAGCCTGACTTGAGAGTTGCAGATTTTATAGTTGGTGCAAGAACACAGAGAAAAGTAAAATGAAGAGGCACGAGGTGTTTTTCTCACCTTTCTCAGGAGGTCTGCGTGACTCTGAACCAGCTCGGTGTACTTTTCCTTCAGTTTGGTGTAGCGCTGCTCGTTGGCCTGAGCTTTCTCTGGTTAGAGACACATTTAGACAGAAGCAACATAATCAGAGGAAAGATCTAGTTGAATAAATTCTGCAGTTTTTAATGTCACAAATGTTCCTTTTTCTCCTTCCCTTCGCTACGACTCACACTTTCAGACTTAAAGTAGTTTCAAATCCCCAACTTGCTGTTTTTTCCTTTTCTTGTTTTGATCCAATATTCAACCAATCAAGCCACTTAACCTTGAAATTCTTACTTAAAGTGTTTTAATTCACACAATAACAAGACTAACTTTTACATCTTTGCACTCAACGCTACTTGGAAGAGTCTTGGATGCAATATGAAAGAATAACACTTGAAACTAAAAGTCTTTACAGTGTGTTACGAGTGTTGACGTATCCAAAGATGTTTAAATAATGTTTTCTGTTTAATAATAGTAATAATAATAAATTTTATTTCTACAGCACCTTTTAAAACAGGGGTGCACAACTTTAGATAAAACATTAAAAGAAATCAGTTAAAACATTGCAAACGTAAAAAGAAGAATAACCAAGCATAAAATGTATAAAAATGCTTGTCTGTACAGGTGTATTGTTAAAACTGAGGGACTGATTCTGCTGTTCTGACAATCATGACGGAGCTCGTTTGTTGGGGCTAAAACAGTAAAAGCACGTTCCCCCTTAGTTTTGAGCCTGGATCGTGGGGTGGATAGTAGTAGGTGGGTTCCAGATCTCAGGTATCGAGGGTATTAAAAGTTCTGATGTAGACCAATCAGGCATAACACTATGACCACCTGCCGAATATTGTGTTTGTCCCCTTATGTGCTCAAAAGTGCTCTGAACCATTGGACATGGACAAGAGGACCTCTCAGGGTGTCCTATGGGGTCTGGAACCAGGACGTTGGCACTGGATCCTTTGGGTACTCTGGCTTGTGCAGTGGGGCCTCTGTCAATCAAACTTGTTCCACTGCATCCTGTTGATGCTTGATCACAATGGGGTGTAGGAAGTTTGGAGGTCAAATCAACATGTTGGACCATTGTCATGTTCCTCCAGTGACATTTGGGATTTCCATTTGCATGAGGGAGTGTGCTTGCTGTGGGACAGTGTTTATTTGGGTGTCTAAGTCTCATCAACACGGATGTTCAAATCCAAGGTTTTCCAAGCAGAACACCACATAGTACCAATATGATCAATGTTATTCACTTCACCCATCTGTGGTCATAATGTTGCGGCTGATTGGTGTAAATGTTAGCAACAGTTTAAGTATATGTAACTGAATGAATCCTCACTCTCGATCTCCGTCAGGCTCCGCTGCTCCTTCTCCGTGTCCTCTCGGACCCTCCGCAGGTCGTCCAGCTCTGCCTTCAGGAACTCGCTCTCCCCGACGGCCTGCAGCCTCAGATGGCTCTGCTCGGCGAGCTCCGCCTCCAGCTCGCTGACACGCCCCCTCAGTGCCTGACACAGCCGACCACTCTGGAGACGGAAAGAAAGCAGAGCACGAAGAGTGAGACAAGAGAAAGATAAAAGAAAAGGGTCTGCAGACGCTGTACAGACAAAGATCCTCTACCTCCAGCCTGAAAGACTCCAGCTCTTCTTTGAGGGCCTGAATCTCCCTCGTCAGCTGTTCGATCAGACGGTCTCTGGGGAATACAGACAAAATTTACCCTCATTAAGCAAAGGACTACTGTTAAATAAATAAACTGTGCTGTCATTGAGCCATCTGTCACAAGAACATTTCTGTTTGATTTTGGTTCATTCGATTTTACGGCCATGTGTTTCTGTTTTTAACATACACAGCCCAAATATAACTTCATCAAAGATCCGTGTCTGTGTTTAAACTGGCAGCAACAGACAGATCATTTACACGTACATACAGCTGATACTGTGCTGATTCTTCTACATGTACAAAACATGCCCAGATGCCTTTGAATGTAGAAAATGTTGAAAGATGGTGAAAAAGTAGCTGACTGGTTTTACATCATTCATTTATGGTTTTGGGGGCAAATGTCACATTATTATTAAATCACCATTCCACTTTGTCGCAACCAATAATGTAATAATTTCGACCATTTTAAATGTAATAAAGCCAATAACATAATAACAGCCAATTATGTAATAAAGTTTTTCAGCCAATAACGCATGTAATACTCTTCAGTTTGTTTTTACATTTGTATATGAGTGTTAATGTTCTATGTTGTATATTGGAGTTAAGTACCATTATAGAGCCAGTCCAGTTATTTAAATAGAGCTTTAAGTTTTGACTGAATCCTTAAGAAATGTTTGAACAAATTTTTAATGAAATGCTTTCCAAGAAAAAAATATGGTAAATTCATTTGACAATGCAACATCCAACAGAGACACTGACGTAAAATGATGAATTTACATATTTCAGCAAATAAACAATATTCTAAATAAAGATTTTCAAATTGGCTCTTACAACCATAATTAAGGGGAGTGAGAGCTACACGGGACGTATCCTTGATGAATGAATATGACCACTATACCATCCACTAGACCTATTTTTGATGAGCAAACTGAATAAAAACTGCAAAACATCTTTTATTTCCAAGAAATGCAGTCCTGTTTATGTATTATTACATTATCAGCTGCAGTTATTACATTTTCAAAGGATTTTTTAAATGCTAGACCATTAATGCAATAACTTATTACATTATTAGTAAAATGTTATTACGTTATTGGTTGCTATGTACCCATAAAGTTAACATGTGAGACAAACGTCAGCTTACTCCTGCGATGAAACTTACTTGTCATCTTTGCGCATGCCGTTCTGACTGTTGAAGTTGAACGGGTCGATGGCAGCCGAAGTGCCAAACAGGTCGTCAAACTTGGTCTCCACAGCAGCCTGATAAATAAAATCACAGAAATCGAATGTATGTATACAAAGTGTAAATATGTGGGCTGATATTTCAAGTTTACTTCATCTTTCCTCATAATTCTAACCACATACTGTACACTCTGTGACCACTTCAGTAGGTACACTGGTCTAGTACCAGTTTAGACCCCCTTCTTGGCAGAGATTCAACGAGGTGCTGGAAACATTCCTCAGAGATTTTAGTCCTTATAGCACCTTCATGTGTGTCTATACATCCCAAAGGTGCTCTATTGGATTGAGATGTGATAAAAGTGGAGGCCGTTGGACCAGTTTAAGATAATTTGAGCTCTGTGGCATCAGAAGATGGGTCCACTGTGGTCATAAAGGGATGGAAGTGGTCAGCAACAACACTCAGGTAGGCTGTGGCGTTTTAACAATGTATAATAGGTACTAAGTAGCCTAAAGTGTGCCAAGAAATGACTGCATACAGCATTACACCACCACCACCATCAGCCTGACCTATTGATCCATGCTTCCATGTTGTTCACACCAAATTCTGACCCTACCATCTGAATGTTGCAGCAGAAATTGAGACTCATCAGTCCAGGGAATGTTTTTCCAATCTTCCATTGTCCAATTCAGGTTAGCTGACACTCTGGAACCTTGTTTGTTCCTCTGTAGCCCTTCTAGGTTAAACATGTTTCATTCACAGATGCTCCTCTGTATGCTTTGTTGGTGTGGCAAGTTGTTATTTGGCTTAGTTGTAGTTCAATCAGCTGGAACCAGTCTGGCCATGATCGACCTTATCTCATGTCTGGATGTTTATTTCGTGTTTGTACCGTTCTCTGCAAACTGTCAAGATGGCTGTGCATAAAAATCACAACCAATCAGCAGTTTCTGAAACACCTGTTCTGATTCTTTATTTCTTAACTGTGTCTACAGGCCTAAATGCACCGAGTTCTGCCACATAACTGGCTGATTAGATATTTGCTTTAATGATTAGTTGAATAGGTTTAACCAATGCATGTAGGTGTCGAAAAAACATTCATCATCCATTAGATTTTATACATACAATCCACCTCAGTTCTCCTGCAGTTTTCATGTCTTCCAGTCAACCTATTAGTCTCTTTCTCAGTTCCATGAAACTTTACCAGCTGCTCACTGAATTATGGGTCCAATACACCAATAACGGCCTTATTATCTCACATGTTCACAAGCAGCTCAACTTCAACAGCCAGGTATGTGAAAGTCAATATAATTCACACCAACGTCACACCGGCACAGATACAAACCAGATGTTCAAGTGTTTAGTTTATTCAAGATTCCAAAGAGTCTACTTGTGAAGCAGGTTATTTCCTGTTTTATCTCCCTGCATCTGTTCCTCCTGACTGCTCCCACAAACACAACATCCCTCTTCAAGTTTTGATCGCTGATTGCAACAGCACACGCACGAGGCAGGGAGTCAGGCAGCAACGAGGCAGATGGTATCGTTCAGAGGTATGTGAAGTTACCGGCAGCGCTGGGATGTCCGTGTCCACCAGGTCGTCTGTTTCCACCACGTGCTCCGACTCGGGGGACGACGACTCGGCGGGGATCACGACCACGGGGCTGATGTGCTCCGACAGAGCAGATGCTCGTAGGAAGTTAGGAGGGTTCTGCAAGAACCCGAGAGCAAAAGAACATTATGTCAAAGCTGCACAGATGTGTGTTTTCCCAGTTTAGATATCGGTTACTTCAATATGTGGTGCCTGCATTCAGTTTTCCTGCATCTTCATGAAAGCGTGTTCATCATTTGCCTTCGGTCAGGTTTTTAGTGTCCATAGCAACTTGTCAGAGCGCGGTTTAGCATGTAGTGTATGATAGGATGCAACAACAAAGAGAAAAACATGAACTCTCTGAACCCCAAGTAGCTTCTGGGTGTTTTCTTGCTCTTGTCACATTTCTACTCACTATGGTCTCATTTTCCACTGCGATATAAAGTCCTGCAGCACGACCATGATTACAAGTAGAATGTCTTTTGTGAAGTAGGGCACAGTTAAAATGCCATAAACCATAACGATCACTTTAACAAAAGTGAAAAAAATATATTTCTTTGATTATGTATTTTACAAAAGTTGAAAAAAATTGAATCAACACGTAAAAGTGGCCAAATGTGTTACCAATACTGGAAAAATGGTGAGTCTACATACTGCAGATATTTGACTACTTATATTTTGAATTTCCTTTCATACTTTCAAACACAGCCTGCAGTTCAGCCGAAAGTCCATGAATTTTTGTCACATGACTGTTTGTCACAACTGAGTCACTAACGGCTTCATGGTTACGCTGACGAGCCTAGAATTTTTTGTTTTTTATAGAATCTCTTTGGTGTTTGGTAGTTTTTTTTAGATTTATTTTAATGTAGAATAATGTGGTTTTGATGAAATATCACGATTTTGAACAGCACTTCACAGGTGAAGAGTTCCTGTCTCTGATAAATGGTTTAATTCTGCAGACGTTTTAAAGATAACAAGCCTTTCAAACTCACTGGTGAGTTAAAATCAAACCATGATTTAAATATTGACCTTTTTTCATCATTGCTCAGTTTCTTCATATTGGGAAGAAGCAGAAGTGTGACTTGTTTGCTTCACTTGGCTTTTATTTCTCTGTCTATGCTTTGTTACAGCGAAATGATCAGTTTCATGTACACAGGAAGTCCTGATAGACAAATATACACACACACAAGCTGCTATTGGTTATTAGTTGAGCAACAGAATAAATAATCTGCAACTCTTTTGAACACAAATGTGATAAGATTGAAGCAAAGGCAGTGTAGTTAGACATCCTCTAAACCTGAAACAACGTCAGTGATAGGTCAACTTGGGGCCTTTGATGTGGTTAAAATGTGTGAAATGTAAGTCCTCACCTCAGGCAACTGTGGGATCTGAATCAGCCTCTTGAAGTACTGCAAGTTACTGGAGCGGTAGAACAAACTCTTTAGCCTGAAACCGAGAGGAGAAGAGACACGAACAGAAAGAAAATCAGTGTGAGGAGGGCAGACGAAACAGAAATGTCTGAAACTGTAAATTCATTCAACACGACACTAAGAGCTCAGTCATCGGGGTCACACTCAGAGCAACTGTGACCGACTGGTTTTCTGGCTGTTTGTGTGACTGCAAGTGAACTTCTTACTTCTTGAACTGCTCCTGGAAGCGATCTCTGTGGCCCTGCAGAGTGTCAGCTGGAAGGCCTGTGAAACACAAACACATCATGGTGGAAAAGCATTCAGGAACTATCCGTATATTAGCACAGATACAGAATTAATACATGCATGACAGGGGTTGAAGTTGACATCAATCTCCAAATATCGACTTTTTTAGACACTCAGAAAAAGCCTTTTTGAACCTGAGCTGCATGTATGAATTTATCCAGCGGCGCTTTGAAAAGTTTCTCGAGCCCAAGAAGTCTGAGAAATGCTTTAACTCAGAGAAGAGCATGTCGTCTTTCTGTCTTTGAGGGAACCTGTCACAGATTTTACATTTTCACATATAATACGTCTGTAATGCAGAGTGTTAAGAGCTAAAGGGAAAGCTAGAAACTCAACAACCATGTAGCTCAAGAGACCGAGAACCACTTGTACCAACAGATTTGTTCTTATGTTGTGAGTTCTTCCTCTCCACTGTCATCAAGTGATTGTCCAAAGGGAATTGTTGGGCTTCTCTCGATAATAATGTGAAGTACTGATAGTAACATTTAAACTACACAAGTTAATTTGTGATTTCATTCATGTTTCAATTGGAAAAACTTTAAGTCAACTTTGCTTTTAGACGTGCGACATACAAAAACATCGGCTTGACTTTATTTTGTGACATGAATGTTCTCACGTTGTCTCATTTAGCAATTTACAAGTGTAGATTATGCTAAGTGAGCTCTAAAACATCTGCAGTGTAGCAGTAGTTATACATTGTAAAAAGGAAACATATCAGTGTGGATGTAGCCTGAGACTCATTCATGATCAAACCTGAAGAAGGAACAATGTACGAGATTTAGGGGGAGAAAATGCATTTGAATGAGGGCCAGAGACTGATTTGATTGATTTTCTTGAATGGGAACATTTTTTTGTTGCAGTCATTTCATGCAAATACACCGATCAGGCAGAACATTATGACCACCTGCCTAATATTGTGTTGGTCCCCTTATGTTTTCAAAAATGCTCCAAACCATTGGGCATGGACAAGAGGACCTCTCAGGGTGTCCTATGGGGTCTGGAACCAGGACGCTGGCACTGGATCCTTTGGGTACTCGGGCTTGTGCAGTGGGGCCTCTGTCCATCAAACTTGTTCCACTGCATCCTGTTGATGCTTGATTACAATGGGATGTAGGAAGTTTGGAGGTAAAATCAACATGTTGGGCCATTGTCATGTTCCTCAACATGTTCCTGATTGTTTGATGTTTTTTGATGTTGGGGTGCATTTTCCTGCGTGGGTAGAGCACTCCCCATATGTATGAGGGAGTGTGTTTGTTGTGGGACAGTGTTTATTTGGGTGTCTAAGTCTCATCAACACGGATGTTGCTGTTTTTCAGCAGAACAGCACATAGTACCAATATGATCAATGTTATTCACTCCATCTGTCAGTGGTCATAATGTTGTGGCTGATCGGTGTAAGTTTTGAATTCAATTTCACACCCTTTAGCAAGTTGTTTTACTGTGCAGCCTCAAATGATGACCAATCAAATAAAAGTCCTAAGCCATGGATGCATTTTAAACCGCTTTTCTTTTTACTTTAAGTACATCCTGCAGCTGCCCTCACAAAATCCTCACTGTTACATGAGGTATGTAAGCAACTGGGACGTACTTTTTTGTTGTAACAGAGTACCTTTAAACTTTTCAACTAGAGAGTGTTGCTGTTTTTGAGGCTGTAGTTTGTGTTTGTGTGACTCACAGGAGTGCAGCTTAAACAGCAGCTTGACGGTGTAGTCATACAAGTGGCTGCTGTCCAGGATAACTTGGATGAGGGGAGCCAGACGGCATTGACCCGCCGCCGTCACCGACACCGACCGAGACATGTCCAGGGAGCTGAACACTGTGGGGAGACGGAGACCCGATCAATAAATGTAGTCTCACAACCAAGACACACACACACACACGGATATTCATGCACAAAGCTCATCAATCACATATTGTTCACGACTCTCTTCATTTCACTGCCTTGGTTATAATTAACTACTAAGCCACACACAGCTCACTCTTGTTTTTTTTTAAAAAGGCAGGAAACAGGTTTTTTAGTGGAGCAACAACCTGAACACTAACAGGATTGTCTGACTCCCTCTCTGCCTCCATCATTACTACGCCCCTCTTTCAGTTCCCTGCCGCCCTGCTCACAACATCCCCAAAGTCGGGCCCTGAGAGCCTCCGAGCAGAGCAGAGGCGTGGTTTCCTGCACGGCTACAAAACACAGACACCTCAGGCCTGGCTTCTTCACCCCCAGATGACGTGATGCTTTTAAAATACACCAGACCAGAGGAGGAAGCTGACGGCAGCTTTGAGATTTTGGGTGTGAGGTCGTCGGGCAGCAACTTTTAACACAAGGTGGCTGTTTGTATATAAAATCCAATCATAAAAAGCATCAAACTCAGAAAAGATGCCAAGTCATGAGCTTCACATTTTGTCTTGAATGCTAACAGAGAGATATGACTTTAGCAAATAACTCATTTCTCTAGAGAGAAGAGGAGGAGCAGCAGCAGGAGGAGGAGGAGGAGGGAGAGATAATATCATCGTGAGGTCGCCGAATGAAGGGCATGATAAATAGAAAGCAGAATGTAATTTCCTCCTGATCACTCATGAGTGGAGGCGCACAGATTTTCCAGCATTTCTCCTGAGCTCCTGGTCTATTTTTAGCCCGGGCCATACTTTAAGAGACATTAACCTGGAATGACTCAGCCACACAGCAGCTCGGCTCCGATACAGTATGTAACCGCTAACCGCCCTGCAGCTCACCGAGGCAGATAGAGGTGGAGCTCGGATGACACGGCTGATATCAACCGTCCACGTCAGCGTCTGTTTCTCTGCACCATTTATGTGTCAGTCAGACTGTCTTTCTGTCTGTCAGAGTGTGAACTTGTGTGCATTATTCTGCCTGTGTGTGTGTGTGTGTGTGTGTGTGTGTGTTCGCTCAGAGAAGCACAGCTGGCAGCTCAGAGTCGGACCAGAATAACTCACCACCCAGAAAGAGGTTGAGCTCACACTCCAGGTAGTCGAACATCTCTACTGTCAGCTGGAAGCTGGAAGAACAAGAGAGAGAGATCATTATTTTACTTGCCAATACGCACACAGCAGGAAAATTCAAAATCAGGAACATCTTTTTCTCTCAAATTACAACAGCAGTGGTGAATTAAACAAACAGGTCACGAGTAACAAAAAATGAAGTTTTTGGTTCTTTTATTTAGATTTTACGCTCACTCTCATGATTTTCCAGCTGCTGTTTTTCTCGAATCAAGTGTCTTTACTCTAAAATCATCCTTCCTGCATTCTGATTGATTCTAGCTCGAGTACGATCCCCAGTATAAGGCACACCTGAGATTGAATGATACACCTCGAGAATAAATTTGAAGGATCATAAGTTTATCAGGGAAAGAAAATCCCAAACTTTTGATCTGCGTCTGACTTTTCTCAAAGAAGTTTCTTGTGATTTCACTTTTTCAGTGCCTTTGAAAAGCCAAAGAACAAAGCTTAGACCTCTGAAGAGAGCTCATGGTGATTTGCGTTCAAGCAAAACCCCACAAGCACAGCAGGAAAGCAGATGTTCCCAGAGGAAGATTTTGCTGCTCTTCTACAGCTCCGGAGACAAAATTATAATTTTCAGCCTCGTTTTGGTTTCGATTTTGTCGGATATGTAGCTCAAAACTGAGAAAGATTTAAACTAAGACAAGGCTGAAATGAGAATCACAATTTTGTTTCCCGAGCTTGTTCAGCATACTGTACGTCAGCGGTTCTCAACTGGTCCAGCCTCAGGACCCACTATGTCTCTATTAATAACGCTTGCGACCCAACTTTTTGAAGTTCGCTGTTCCTGTTTACAAATTAATGTTTATCTGGATGTAGTCTTAACACATTTTGATACAGCTTGGGAAAAAATTGGCTTATTATTTGCTCATTTTGGCATATTCGGACGTTTTAGCATAATTTTCTCCAATAAACTGGCAAACCCAGATCTGGAGGTTAATAGTGGGCTACTGCTGGTGTCGCCACCACTAAATATCCTGCTACTGAAAGCAAACTGTGCCATAAGAAACATGTCCTTCAAAATAAAAGACTTTATACCACTACTTTTTTGGGGGTGAATGCTTCTGCGACCCTCTAAAAATGGCTTCGCGAACCACTGCTGTACGTCACACAGCTGAACTGGTAAGAGAAACTTTTTATCTAGCATTTTGGTTACATGAGATGCAATCAAAAAGTTCAGAGGCTGCCTCCGACGTGTGTATGGAGCACGTCATGGTCATATGTGCAAGCGAAACCTGGAATGCTGCATCACCGGATCAATGGTGAGATCTGTGTTACACCAGACGGGCAGACGTGCATTTTCAAATCCATAAAAGGAGCAGAGAACAAACATCTCTTTCAGCCAGACCAAACAGCAGTCATCAGTCTCCAACACTGGAGAAGTCACGTCAAGATCATTCTCTTCATCGTTCATGTAGTCCAGAGTCGGACTGTCGTTTAGAGTTCTGCTGTAACATCCTGAGAACAATCAAAACAATGTTCTGGGTGCTTCAAGACACAGTCAGAGTGCATGGATGAGGTTTTTTTCAGCCACAACAGCACAATCGTCTCTCCCCTTTCCAGATTTGGCTTCTTGCAACTTTCTTCCTCTGTCCCGACTTTAGATACAGGTTGAAATGGCTCCTTTTTCATACAGTTTGAGCCACTCAGCACAGATGGTACTTGGTGATCTCGTAGAACGGGACCTCCAGGGAGCGTTTCCAAATGCGGCAGGAGAGCTGGGAGCAGAGCACCTCCGCACGAGGTGACAAATTTAAATAAAGCTTTCACATTTTATAGGTGCAGCTTCTGAACATTTTGATCGCACCTCGAATGTCTGAAGAGTGAGCCTCATTTGACCATTACCATTTATCACTGCTACACTGTTAAATAGTCACTATGAAAAACTCCATTTGGCTCATTCATGCTCGACTGTCAGCCCACGACTGAGGTTTTCCAGTTAATTTCACTCATTAATATGATGATCCTGCGGTCGACACAGCGGTCCTGCTCAGCAATAACCACAAGTGAAGCGGCAAAACTCACAAGTTGTTGACGTCGTTCTCTCCCGCCTCGTCAAGCTGTCTATTCGACATCTGGAGGTTGCCAGGGAAACGGGGGTTCTGAAACAGACGACGACGGGAGGAAGTTTAAAATTCGAACCACAAATCAGGCGTTCCAAACTCCGAGATCATGACTGTTTACTGGCAGAATCTGATGTTTACAACCCTTAGCATGCTTTTAAAATTGGTCTTTAGCCAAGAAAGTGGGTGGAAAGGGTGAGTAGAATTGGTCAAAAGTTTTACCCAAGTACAAATTTGAGGTTTTATTTGTTCTAGGGCTTTACTTGGAATGGAACAGTTGGTTATTTTGATTTTTTTGCTGACAGTAGCTGAGGCCAAAAAGGCAAAGAGAGCAGTGAAATGCAGTCAAAAACTTGCTACACATGCTAAAAAAAAGTACACTGACTAGAGCAACTTCATGTAAAGGATCTGAATGTTTCTTCCACTGCTGACCTGCAGGTCTTTTTTATGAGATAAAACCCTTTGAATCTGTTGAATACATGCATTGTTAGGACTTTGACTCTGTTGATCACTGTATGTTTGTTCTCACAAGCTGAATCCAATCAAAACATAACCCTGGATTTGTATGACGCAGGCTGTTTGTACAGTAATTTACATTAAACTGTAGCATTAAAACCAGCGTGAACTATTCCAAAGCTTTTTCTCTGCTGCCTGAGAGGTTTTTAACCCGTTAACACTATCTGAAAGAATGCCATATGCTCAATGCAGATGTCTTTATATGGAATATTTTACACATACACTGATCTTGTTTAAGAAACAATGCTGAAATAAGACACTGCACCATATTTCCACTGAATTATGAACGTACGAAACGCATAATGATCATTTTAATATTAATTCTTTCTGCTTGCTTTGTAGAGTGTTGTTACATGAGTTATCTGTTGATTAATTGACCTTTAAGGCAGAAACTACGTGCACACACACTATTTATTCATGCACTGGTTTGAGATTTTGAGCAATTCAGCCTCCATAACATGCTTTCTTTCAGATTAGTAGAACCAAAAATGTCCCAAAGACACATTTAGGTGTTTATTTTACTGCATGTTGCCTGCTTACATCTGAAGATTTTGATAACAACACATATTCTGAGTCATAAATCTCCACTTTAGCGGCACTAGCTGTCCAGTTTTATTCCTACCTACAGTATATTCTGAAGGTTTTTACAGAGGAGTTTATTCATAAATCATTCATAGACAGATTTATCGAATATTCTATTCCCAAAACCAGAGAGAAAAAAGATTTTTATGGCTGTTTGCAGTATTTTTTTGATTAATGGAGTGATAAAAAAAAGGAAAATCCTTTCTGTAATAAACATTTGGCTAGAAAACGTCAACAAAATGAAACAAAATTTTGACAGTGACTTCATCCAGTGTTCTGATCTCGATGTTTAAATAGATAATGCCTCACTTTGCATATTTAAATACAAAAAATAATCGTGTGCAATGCAGGTAATTAGCAGGGGAAGTTGTATCTACTGGTTAAAATGTTTACTTTAGAGTGTGTGATGGACTATGTCTGGCGACACATGAAGATGGCAGATCAGCCTCCGTTGAGGAAGATGTCACATCAAATTTAGAGGGGGGAAATAAGAGCAGATCAAAAGATTTAGACGCCAAAGTGTCACGTTTCTCCTCTGGCGATCGAGACTGAAACCCAACCTTGGATAAGACTTAACTTCCAGCCTTCAGCGGAGCAACAACGAACCGCATCCTCCTGTGATATCATCAGCGCTGCCTGCCGCTCAGCTGTCTCATAAAAAGGGCTACATTACAGATTCTAGAGAGGCCATTAGCGTAGAAAGCTAACAGAATTTTCTATGAGCCCCCCCCCCCGCTGAGACTCGCTGGCACTAAAAAGGAGAGCCTGAGACACAAGATAATGAGTGATGAGGGAGGCTGGCGCTGGGTTTTATAGGCCAGGCCGACTCACTTTGATGTGGAACTCCATTTTGGTGATGAGCAGTTTGAGGTAGATGCTGCACAGCTTCCCATAGCCTTCACTAAGGTGACCCTGTGGGAGAAAGACGAGAGAGAGACATGATCAAAGGAGGAATATAATCCTTTCTTTCTACTGGAGGACTGAAGTGTTCGCTGGTTAAAGAACAAAGGGGCGAATCAGTTTGTATTTTAATGGAATTCACTGTGCAAACGCAGGGTGAGGAGGTGCACAAAGCCGCTGACATCCTCCAGGACTGATGCTCTCCCTTATCTGAGAACATCTCCACAGTTGAAGTTCAGAGCCACAGGTCACTTCAGTCTCTGTGAAAATGTCCCCAGGAAAAAAGGAAGAAGAACATCTGCAGCTATTTGGCCAATTGCTTTCTCGCTTCCTTTTTCCTCGAGCCCTGGCAGTCCGGGTGGTAATGACACGACAGGAAAGCGAGGCCACGGCCCCGGTCACAGCGACCAAACTTCCCGTATCCTCCTGCACATCGGTGACATCGGCAAAAGAACCGAGGAGGAAGACCGAGGCCTCCGCCCCTGTTGCTCAAGGCATAACAGAGGAGTGACTCTTCAGAGTTTGTGGCCACATGGATTACAGCATGTGCGAGCTGACACAATAAACGCCACAGATTTCATCACAGACGTTTGCATCAGTACCATGAAGAGACTTGTATAGATCAATGCAAATGTTAACAAGAGTTTTAATTTACTGTCTCTCGAAAACCTCAACAGCTGAGAGCTGGAATTCCCCACAAACAAGCAACACACCAGCGTCTGTGTGATTACTGCGTGTGAGCCACAACACGAGGCTGCTAGATGATGTGCTGCGAGCTCTGGCGATCGCTTTTGGCTTGTTCTGCGTGGCTTTTGTCTGTCAGCATCTGTCGCTCCGCTGATGGCAGCAGACAGACGGCAAATAATCACGCAATCTGTACCGATGTGACTCTGACGCTCATCGACGCAGCTCGAATTTAAGTGCAAATCAGCAAAAATGCCTCTGCTCGGTTCAGATTTATCGCCACTCATTGTGTAGTTTGTTTTTCTATGGTGATCGTTCGCATCACAGCTCAAAGGCACTTCAGCAGGCAGAGCCGCCAGCAGACACGCGTGACTTTCCGTTAATCTGAACCCAGCGGCTTTCCTGCTCGTTTCCCCCGTAAAAGTCAGCAATCTTAGTCGAAAACAGTACACACATTAACAGGTGGTGCGAAGAGATTTGGGAAAGACTTTTTTCCACATTTAGGCATCGGTATTTTCCAGAAAAACATCACAGTGAGTGCAAAAGATGACATTTGCACGCTGAAATGAGAAAATTCCTTAATTTTTCAATTTAATATCCACAGAAATGAATCTTTGCTGCAATGACAACAAAGGCTGTGACAGATTAATGAGGGTTTCACAAAACATTAACGGGAGATGAAGTCTAGTTTGTTGCTACCAGTTGTTTTTAAGAGTTTTTCCTCTGAGTTTCTTCACCCTTAGAGGTCTTTGAATGCCATAAATTTTGCCTTTATATGCCAAAACACGTTTACCATGCCCATGTTTGGTATCTTCTTTTTTTTAGCACATCACCACCTATATGATCCGACTATTATTTTTTGACTTTGTTAACATATTGATGCTAAAAACACACAAAATATATAAAATCTGATTTGAAAAAATGTAGCATTTATTACAGTAAAAAACACAAACATGCTTCAGCTGTTTGGCACAACAGTTAAGTCCCTGGGTTACTGATCAGAAGGTCAGAGGATCGAACCCCAATGCGACCACTGTTGGGCCCTTGAGCAAGGCCCTTAACCCTTCCTGCTCCAGGGGCGGCGTTCCATGGCTGACCCTGTGCTCTGACGGCAACTGGGGTATTCAAACGAACATTTCACAATGCTGTAAAAATGTATTACATTTCATTTTACGCAGACTTTCTTTCACTTAAGTTCATATCGCCAGTTTTTCCTGGTCTATCGACATGAAAAGAAAAACTGGGAGAGTGTGTCGGATCTGTGCTTTCGAGTGAAGTTGACGGCAGTGTCGTACATGCACTAGTCTTCCTGTTCTGACGTCTCGAAAATGTCATGTAACCATATCACACCAATGTTTTCCTGTTTTTCTGTGAGGCGGACCACTAAGGGTTAAACACCTGCAGCATCAGACGGCAGCAGGGCTCCATGTGAGCGTCTCCAGAGCAAGAGAGTTGTGTGTGTTTACAGTGAATTACTTCTAAATATAATTATCCTGGACATGGAGATGGAATAGAAACATTTAATCTATCACAACATAGTGGCCGTCCTCAGGTTGATTCCTGAGCTCCATCACGGCTGTCAGGATGTTTTTATTTTATTGTTGCTAAAGTAGTGGCTGGACTAAGATCACACATTTTTCAGTGTTTAGCAAATCATAAATAAACTAGGCTATCAGTTATGTAAAAAGTTTGCTGAGCTTGCTGTTAACTTAGATTAAATCTTTGGTTTGTTAGTGCATTTGCATACATAAGACGTCATTTGATCGGTGTCTCACATGTAAGACAAAAATTACACCCATACAGTGACTCCCTCCATCACTGTGGTGTGTTTGTCAGCATGAAGACATAACGAAGGCTAACGTTAAAGTGACACAAGAGTCATTCCACACCAACTCACCTAGGGCCTCCCAGCTGGGGTCATTGAATGACTCCAACTGGGAGGAACTAGGTGAGTTGGCGTGGAATGACTCATAAGCCCGAATTACAGAATGGCGTCACTTCAGCCGACCTCCAGCTGTGATTCATGCTTTCTTCAGTTCACTCAGCCTGTTGTGAACTCGAGCCGTTACATTAACTCCTGTCCGGTCTGCCCCGGCGCTACTGTGCAGAAGGTTAATAGCTCAGCCGCCTATTATTTACGACCGAGTTATCAGATTATGATTGCTTCTGTGGCTTTCTTGGGCTTTTAATATGCTTTTAATGTGCTGGAAATCACAGCCGAGCCGAAAGAGGCGCTTTTAGTCACCAGCAAGTGGAGCCTAGCCGCTAAAAGCTACTGGTTCGTTCAGGACAGTCTGTTCCCTTTGTTTTCGCAAATCACGCTGCATTTTGGAATACACTGGTGTTGCGAAGAGCTGTTTTCACTCTGAAAAGTAATAAAATATTTCCCCCTCCCTCCCTTGTATTACAACCTGTGGTTCCAGAAGCCATTTTGGCCACTGTCAAGCTGTTTTTAAAAGAGACAATGCTAGTATTATTACTTAATGTAATTATTTAGCTATATTTTAATTAAATACAGTTGCAAACTCCTGAGTGTCAGTCAGATTTTGCTTAATTTGATGCTGCACTTGAAACATTTATCTGTGCTTTTGTCTTGACATGGTTGCAAATTCTTAAATAATAATAATAAAAACTCAGAGTTACTCTATGAAAATATTAATCGTTTGTCCGGATGAACCCTAAAATCACTGACCAGCTCAGGTAAAACTGAATTAACTGATTTGAGGTGCTTGCTACTGATTTGATTCTTCGTCATTTTAGGACAGAATTGTAATTTAGTGAACCAAAAATCTGTACGTCAACTACCTTTATTGTTAAACATTAAAACAATAAGATTAAATATGGCATATGATTTTACTCCTTAGACTTACGACTGTATGATATATAATAATAATAGTGTCATTTCTTACCCACATCCTGCTCATATCAGTTAAATCGGCCTTGTTCCTCATGGAGTCCTTTATCACCTGGATGGACGACAGAGAGAAGAGACGAGACCCAACAGGGGAAAAGAGTTAGTATAAGGATCAGGAACAAGACATTAAATAGACTTGAGATGTAAAACACAGAATCATTCTCTACATCTTACAGTGAACAACAGTTCTCCACACAATCACTAGATCTGCTTCGCATTCTGAACGTTGAAAAGGTCGCGTCGTCTTTACGTACGTTTGGGTGTCCGTCCCGCAGCAGCTTGTGGAAGACGTGGCAGAACTTCCAGCAGAGCACGGCGTTGCTGGACAGAGGAAGCCGGTTGACGGCGGCCCAGAAAGTGTGGGCGCCTTTCTCATGATGGGTCCCCAAGATGCAGGGTGGCAGGAGCGGTCAAGGATCACTGGGTTACGGTTTGTGTTCAGTCTGGCTCCAGGCTAATGTTATATGCGCCTTTCTACCTTAATGGTACTCAAAGCGCTTTACAATGTGTTTCTCATTCACCCATTCACACACACATTTACACAACAATGGCGATGGAGCTTCAATGCAAGGTGGCTGCCTGCCATTGGGAGCACCTTGGGGTTCAGTGTCTTGCCCAGGGACACTTCGGCACGCGGAAGGGCCGGGGATTGAACCGCCAACCTTGCAGTCAGTGGACAACCTGCTCTCCCACCTGAGCCACAGCCACCCTTTAGATATTCATATATATATTTAATCATCACACTTTCTATGTCTTTGTCCCTCTGCAGTCTATCTGGTCATCCACCTCTATAGGTTTTGTTTTTACAAATCTCTACCAAACTTTATACTGAAAACCTACATTTTAACATAATTTTAAACCGACTTGTTGCGTCTCTTGCCACAAAAAAAGGTAATTGCAAATTAGAGGAGGTTGTTTTACAAATACTGTTGACAGCTCAGAAAATCTTTCTGGTAATTGGAGAAACAAAAAACCAGAAGTAACACCAGGGAGGAGGTGATTACGAGTTCATTTCTGTAAGTTAAAAAAAAAGCTTTAACTGTTAATTATACTTTTAGATGCCATGTTGTGTTTTTTGCCCCCAAGATCTCTTTTTGAAAACTCAGAAAACAGAAATGTCGAGGCCTCCTCTCTGCAGGTTTTTAGATTGCCGTTTTTGTGCTCTTCAGTCCGTTTGATGAAACAGCAACAGGAGAAACGCCTCGCTGTCTGCGCTGCTTTGTGTTTTCTTTCACACATGACTAAATTAGCTCTGCAGCAAGGCCACGCGCACAAGATGGGGTTACACCAAGTTTGTTGTTGTGATCCAGCACTGACTCGACCCTCCAGCCGCGGAGAAGCGATTCTGCACACGTTGAAACATACACACTTCTTCTCCTCACACACACACACAGACAATAAGAGGATATTCCTGGCATGCTTCTCTTTGACAGCGACCTCCTGTGTGTTGATGGCCTTATTGATGCTGACAGCCTGTGAAGAGGAGGAGAGGAAGGGCAGAGGAGAGAAAAGAAGAACACAAATCAGCCCACAGCTTTTTTTTTTTATTCACAGCTCACACAACACACAAAAAAACATCAAGTGTCAAGTGTTTCCATTTTAAAAAAACTTGACATCCTTTAACAAAGTTGCTTTTTCCTCCTCTAGCCACCTGGGGAACGGGAAGCAGCAAAGTTTTTACAGGAGGGCGACTGACCCATTTTCCTCAGAGTTAGTATTCACGGCAGCAGCTGAGAGGCCTGAGCTCCTCTCTGCTTTTGAGGAGCTCGACAGCCTCACGGGCAAACAACTGTCTCATCAAACGACACGTATGCCGTCGCATCTCTCTTCACAGGTGCAGTCTTCTACAGAGCATGTGAAGAAATCTGCCTACATCACAGCGTTCGGGATCGCAAAATTGCAGTAAGGACCAGAAACAATTAGAGAGCATAAACAAACAGATCCGAGGCATGTCGAAGCCAGAAGCCTGCATTTCCACATTTCCAAGGAGCCACTCTTCGGTAAACACGGTAAACACTGGGACTGTAAGCAGACGGACCTAATCAGATGGCACCAACAAATACTCACGACTGGATGAGCAGGGGAGTATCAGTCTGTGCTGTGAAATCTACTGAGGAATGTTGGAGCGGCTGACCCTCCAACCCCCTCCAACTTCAGCTCAAATTAAACCGTCACCCGGCTCGTATAACAGGAACACCTTCAAATTCTGCTTGAATCGTGCCGAAAAACACACTTTAAGGATTTGCAGCGATACTCCCAGTGCGCAGTCAGTCGTGACTGTAACAAAGCTGCTGCAGCGGTGATTGATGACTAGTTCTGATGGGAGTTTGTTGCTGCGGATTTTGGCAGTTTCGACAAAGGTTCACCTCACTGAGAAATGGTGACAATAGATACGAGTCTAGAAAATGCTATTTCAAGAAAAAGTGGTGCATCCTAAAACAAGCCGAGTCTATAGCCATGCAAGCACATCAGTGAGACTGTACTAAAGCTTAAATGCCATATTCATGAGGTATAATCTTTACCATGTCCTCCATGTGTTTTATGCAAACATTTGCTACATAGCACTAAACAAAACAGAGTTGAAGCTGAAGTAGATGTCATTTCTTTTGTGGGTTACTGATCACTGGGCTTTGGCATGGGAGATCGCTGGTTCAAATCCCAGTCAGGGCACAGCTGTCCAGTGACTGGTCCTACTTCGCTCTCATTACCCCTGGTTCCAGTGCTAGTTCGGAGCCAGTGCCTGACTTAGTACCAGTTCTTTGTGTTTCCACCACCTAAGCACCGACTCCAGGTGCTAAAAACTGGTGCTTAGCAAGCACCGACTCTTTGCTGGGCCAGAGCTAAGCACCGAGTACGTCAGGGGCTAGGGGCAGGGTTATCGTGACCAACGGTGGAAAGGGACACACAAGCGGTAATTAGTGTCCTTTTTCTCCAGGACGTCCCTGGTTTGATCACAGATATATTGGAATGACTCCTGGGACACACAGAAGTTTTGCACAAACTGTTGCCCCCTAAAATCCAAAAATTGTATCCCACCAGTAGCACGATCGCGGATGTGTCCAGGCAACAGGTGACCTCTGCCTTGCAATCAGCCTAAAGATCATCAATAAAGATAAACACAGATATTCTCATCAACCTGTTGCGTTTGTTTAACTGCTATGTAGTCGATGTAAGCGTAGTCGTTTTACGGTGATGCAATGGCTCCAACTTGACTCCTTGCCAATGGAAAAGCAAACAGGATCTTAGGAGGAACGAGATTTGAACCAACTAAGCACCAGCACCGAACTAGCACCTGGTTCTTCTAGGTGGAAAATGGGTATCAGATGTACGTCGCTTTGGATAAAAGCGTCTGCTAAATGAAATTGTAGGAATCACAAAGTAACTCCCAACAATATACGATGATGTCACGATAACAATGGCATCCCAACACAGTGATTCAACACTTTGCAAGACAAAGTTCTATGATACCTAATAATATCTGTGTAACTAAACCAAAAAATGTTTGATTTCATTAATTCATTTAATTTCATTTATTTCAGGCATGCCACAGTATCACAAAGGAAATGAGAAAATAAATGAAACAAATCCAAAACCTAAAACAACGTCTAAAAACGAGTAGGCAATATAGGCAAATGCTAAGAGTGTTGTGGCCTATAGGGGGCGCTACAAAATCGGGAAAAACTTCGCCTTCAATATAATGATATTAAAACTAGTTATTACCATTAACTCTTGAAACTGAAAAGCTCACATTGTTTAAAATGTAAATCAATGCCCAGTTAATATTACTACGAAACAATGCTATTCGCTTTCTTTTGTAAGCGTATGCAAATCGCCGACGGAGGGGGGGCGCCATATAAAATCTCATCTAGGGTGCCACAATGGGTAGGGGCCGGCTCTGGCTAAACCTCATTCTTTACGGTTGTTTTTCCATTTTAAACTCCACCTCAGACCAGCTCTGACTCAAGTGACATCACTTGTGGTAATTTACCAGATTTTCTGGAACTGAAGTGCAACATCAGTGGAGTTCCTCTTTCAGGGAAGAAATTCGGGTAAATTGTCTGGGGAGCTTGGATATCTAGAGTCTGAATAGTTGCTGAGACATAAAACCCTAAAACCAACACAATCAAGGCTGGTTCAAGAGTATCACGTGGATTCAAACATGAATATCCCATCTAATAGTTGTTGAGATATTAAGGTCTGGACCAAAGTGGTGGACAGACTGACATTAGATCCAAGCTGCTAGGAAGGCTGTAAACCCTGTACTGGTTCTTATGTGAAAGGTTTTCTTTATGTGCCCTCAAGGTTATATTGGGCAGCCAGACAGGAAAAGCCGTAAGATGAAATAAATATGAAAACAAGCCTAGAAAGTCCTCCTCCTAAAAGGCCCTTCACTGAGAGTTTAATCCGTTTCAGATGGTTTTCAAAACAAGGTGTTCTGAAGCAGCATCTGGCTCGCATATCACGTCACACGCGAGAGGAAAATCAAACCGAGTAAATCATACATCTCGACCGCTGAGCCCACGAACGGAGCCAGAAATGCCGGCGTTCGGTAAACGCAGCCAAAACGTGTATCCTGTTCGCTGTCGTGGTATCGTGAGCTGCGAGTGGCGGCCGGGGTCAGCGGAGGACGGGAGGCCTGTTTCGTAATCTCACTTCCACAGATGTCCTGAGTGTGCTCCTCCTCTTCCAGCATGTGAGCCGTCAGGACTGGAAGTTCACCACGAGGAATCACTGGAGGAGGAGGAGGAGCAGGCCGAGGGGGGAGGAGGAACAATTCAGGAGAACTGGTTACTATCAGAATGAGACAAACCCAACACGGTCTGACATGACGGCTATTAAAATCCTCCAACAATAGCATCTGAAATATGCTACCTGGTGTCATCGGCTGCTTTGAAACTAAAATGTCTGGAAATTCAGTCCAGAAGATATTTTCCTTATAACCCTAATCCCTTCAAATTCACAGCCTGGAACAAAAAAACTAATTTAGGATTAGAGGCAAACAATCTGGCTCATAATTCGGCTCCTGCCATGTCAAAACAACTGCAGACAATCGAGTGTGTTCTCCAAACACTGTCGCTCTCAATGACATATCATCACCAGCTCGAGCAACTCGGCAAAAACAAGTTTTGTGTTCGCAAAAATCTAATTTGCGAGTGACATTAAGGTTAAGTTAGAGAAGCAATTCACTTAAGGGAAGTGTGAGGACGTGAGGAATCCAGGAGCTGGATGCCTGATTCACACACATACAACTAAGTTTCAGTGTCCGCCATCTGTGCTCAGATCATAATTCTTCTGGTGACAAAAACACACCACTGAATGTCATAAAGACCGACTTGGATGATGTTCATTTAGTAAATACGAGCAGAGGGGCTACAAATCCAACAGCTGTCCTGGCGCATCAACCTGAGCCAGGGACTCTAACCGAACCGTAAAGGTCAAACTCAGCAGGTCTGACATCGTCCTGCTCAGCCGGAGCCGAGCTAAAGCCGTGGTCAAACCTGCCGCCTGTTTCCTCTGATAGAGACCACGAGGTAAAGGTCACTGAGGTAAAGCTGGACATCTGCTTTGTTATCTGTAACTCACACGTGAGCATTGGTAGACATTTCTGTAATAAAACCGCACAGGAGATTTTGGGAGTTATGAGCAGCAATCCTGCTTAACGACAGCAATGAGCAGCGATTTAGCTTCTAATCTTAGCCTTATCCCTGCAAAGGACACGAAAACCGTGCTGCAGTTAAGACATCATCCACACAGAGACGAAGGAACTCCTCAGAAAGGCTATCAAGACTCAAAATTCTAGATAACTGTCCAGCAATTCTGAACAGAACTTTTGAAATGTTATAACAAATAAGAAAAAAAATGCAAATTAGGCTTGATTCCATTAAGTGCTAAAACTCTGCGCAGTGTCAAGAATCAAAATTGTAATATTTCATCAACATCACTTTATATCACACAGAATGATGTGTTCCTTGGTGCCACCATGAAGTCATGAGTGACTCAGCTGCTGCCAGATTCAGGACCTTTTCGGCTGAACTGCAGGCAGTGTTTACCCAGAGTACTAGAGAAGTATGGGAACTACTCAAAAATGTAAGTGCGAGGTTATCTACAGAGTTGGCACTTAAAATGTTTTCCATGTTGATTAAAGTCTTTTAAATTAAACTGAAATGAATTTAAAACTCTCTGAGACCAGCGTACCAAAGTTGGATCATGAAATGTGGTGGGAAGCTAAAGAAAACAAGCAGACGTTGATTTACGATTAGTTGGTCATAGTTGTATTTCCAAGGTCAAAACTAACTGTTGGCAGTCAGCCCTGTGTTTTACCCTCGGTTCATTTTGTTTTGTCCTCCAAGCATGAAAAGCTGCCTTCTTTTTTAGATCAACACGTGTTTCCTCAAAACCCAGAAAACTGCATATTTTCGGTCTAGTTCCTGTTATTAGGTTTCAGTCTCGCTGTTATCAGCTCCCTGCTGCTGTAGAAGACATTTAACATTTAGGTATTTACATTTAATTGGATTTGTTCCAAACTACTCAAATGTAGTCTGTGCAATAAACTAACACCATTTCCTCCTCAACCATGTGAAGCTTTTTCAGTACAAGGACTGTTGTGTTTTCTTTCTTCAAATCTAATTCACTTGGCCAAAACTTTTTGTTTACACTGTGACCACATCTGCCTTGAATTAGCAATGTGGGAAGTGACTTTTGTGTCAGTTGCTGTCGCTGTCGCTGGTTGTTAATCTGTCAAAACAACTAATGGTGATTCCATCTCATGCTGTCATCTGTGCAGAGGTCAGAGCAGTAAAGATGACACCAGGCTTTTAGTTACAACATCAGCTGGATGTTAATGTCACACAGAGAGCATAAGATCAATGTCATCACTTAGATTTTTTGCGACGTTGCATCGATTCGGCTCCGTTTGCGTCCCCTTTTCGGTCTGTCACTCGCATACAAAAAAATCAAGGGATGATTGAGTAAATGCCAGTGCAACTGGTTCCCACATGAGGATGACCCAATTAGCCCACAGTGAGACTTTGTACTTTGTGTTGGAGTTGAATGAGAGTGCCAGCTGCCTGGGACTCCTGGCGTTGGCCGAGGCAGCTTGCTGGCATCAATAAATCAATGGCCTATTAGCTCCTGGCGGCTCGGCCACTCAGACCAGCTGACAAAGTCAAACCATGAAGAATGATATCAGAGGTGAGAAGCGAGTGATTATGAGGATAAAGAGCAAAGATCAGCCACGAGGGAGGCCTCCTTAGAATGGTTCATGTAGACGTAAATGGCGTCACTGCATCCGTAGGAGGTGAACCTCGACGCAATGCCTCTGCACTTTCTTTGTCAACCCCGTATCAAACAGTTATAATCAGGATTCAATCAATTCCTCTTTAGCTCAATGCAAGAATCCTTACTGCTTCTTGGTATCTACAGAAACATCTTCTTTTTCCACAGCTTTGCCTTCGAACAAAGTGTTATTGATACAGTGTTGAAAGCATGTTAAGTTGAGCCTGGCAAGCTCCAATCGGGCCTCCTGTAGAAAGCACGGCATTGATATGCTGATGGTCGCCTGGCTGTGTCCACTGAAGGGCCACGGCACTCAGGGAGGGAGAGAGGAAGCATCTTCTGCCTGCTAAACGAAGCAGCCTTCACTCATTGACTCACTTCCTCATCCTCTGCCTCGCTTCTGACCGACTCCTCTGACTAATGCATGCTCGGTGATACAATTTCCAGATTAGTGCTGGAGATATGTCATCTCACCATGGTCACTCCATGAGGAAGCAGAAAGACAGACGCTGCTCTGGCATCCTTGTCTCTGCTGAGGCAAATTTCATGTCAACATTAGTGATGAGAAGATCCTGCAGCCTGTAATATTCAACCATGAGAAAGCGACGGTGGAAAAAATCACCAGGGCCAAATATGAAGAGGCAGAGTGAGTTCGGAAACACTTGCTCTCAGAGGATTTAGAGTCTCATGGTCAAGGAGGCGGAGGAGGCATCCTTGAGCAACCCTGGTGATTTGGGAGTGATTAATCTTAGTGCTATGATTACGTGACCCCATTCATTCAGAAAGAGGAGGACAGAGCTGGGAGCCCTTGACATAGACTGAGCGGTTCTCTTAATTTCACAGTGCGTCAAATGTTTCCTTCTATCGTCTCAATCTTCTTATTGAGAGACAAAGACAAGGGAAGATCTCAAGACCGTCATCAGAGACAAAGAGACGTGTCAGAGCTTGCTCGACACTCTACACCCAGTGAGATTAAAGGTATGATGAGTTTGACACAAGCATTATCCAACGATGTCTCATGATGTATGTATTTAAGGGCTGCAGGTAGAGCACTCCCAAAGCTTTTGCAATATTTCTTTTTCCTTTTGTGATTTGACTCGTTCAGTCAGGAAACTAAGACAAAAACTAAGCTTAAAATTCTGTCTCATTTTTTTTCTTTTAAATAGTCAAAAATATACAATTTGCTCTAAAAAGGAACTGCAAAAACCAAAATATTCTGTGCTCCTTGGCGCAACCCTAAAGTCATGAGTGACTCAGCTCTGACCAACAGCTACTTGTCAAAAATTCAGGGAACTTTTGGCTGAACTGGGCTGAACTGCAGGCTGTGTACACTGAGCAGCTATGAGACAAATATGAAAACAGATTAAAAATACAAACAGTAAAATATCTGTAAAAATGCAAAGTCAAAGTTTTTCCAATACTGGTAACATTTGTAGGCATTTAGAAAAGTTATTGGTCATTTTTTCCATTTTTGGAAAATAAGTAAATGAAGATTTGTTTTTCTTTTTTAATGACTGGTGGCATTTTAACTTTGTTAAATTATACAAAAGACATTTCCGGGTTCTCTCTCCTTCTAGCCAGAATTGAGCTGTTTCCATAGAGGTGCAGGACTTTACACTGCAGTGAAAAAACACCCAGAAACTACTTGCAGCTCAGATGGTTAATGAATAACAAAAACGAAAGTAGGTTTTACCCCTAATTGAGATGCACATGTTAACTGTATGCTTGCCAGAGGAAGCACAACGCATAAAGTGTAGCACCGACAACAGTCAAACACAAAAACTGTCTAACAGATCCACTGATCTATGCGATGTCATTATAATCAAACATTTGCACAAAGACAACATGAAGACACAGAAATCCTAATTTTATAACTAAATATTCCTCCTCAGCTTCGTGCTGTGAGTTTCAGTGATCAGCCTTTGACAACTCCCCAACCCAACAAGGCGCAGAAACACTGAGCTTTTTCTCTTAAGTGTATTTCACAGTCATATCTGACTCCATCTGTCAATAAATAACGCCACTATTTCTGAGCAACCGTAAAGAGACAAAACCACTTTTCACACTTTCTTGAGATGAGTATAAAAGAATGATGGTTCAGATGTCACACTGTGGAGGCGGCTGCCGCTGAGATGGTCCAGGGTGACGGTAAAAGCAGCGAGGGGAACTGAGGGAAAACAGGAAACAAACAGTCTGTGAATGCAGCGGCTCTGTAATGCTGAGGTGTGGTGGCAGAGGCCTGGTCATTGTGGCTGACGCTCGGGGGGCGGAGGTGCTGGAGAGGAGGAGGAGGAGGAGGAGGAGGAAGGGGGGGTACAGGCTCAGTCAGGCTTCCTGTCTTGGCACACCCTGCACTGCCCATTTCCTGCCTGCCTGCTGAAAAATGCCCAGCTCCTCCACCTCCACTCCCCCCCAACCCATCCACCCACGTTCAGCTAAAACCTTGCTCAGTGGAGCCAGACAGGCAGCTACTGAGACCCAAAGCTTCAGTCTGTCTACACTGCTCACATTTCTGCTGGACTCTGCCAGGTGTCTTTGTGTGAATACACACAGACCTAAGAGACAGGGGTATTAATTATTAAAGTAACAGTGTAAGGATAACCTTAACGTTCAAATGAAAATACAGAAAAACTTCATTTCATTTAATACTGATTATTTAATATCCAGATCTAAACTTATAATACACGTTATTAAATCTAAAATTCAAGTCTACTTACACATAAATTTCATACATAAAGTAAAATCTGCATTAATTTAGTGTCAAATTTCTTCCCAACTGATAAATAATTGTCTGTGGCTGCAGCAATAAGTCACTGACGTCAGTATTATATAAGCTACTGTACAACATTCTGACAACTGACAGGTGAAGTGAATAACATTGATCATATTGGTACTATGTGGTGTTCTGCTGGAAAACCTTGGATTTTGCTATCAGTGTTGATGAAACTTAGACACCCAAATAAACATGAACAAGCATGCTCCCTCATGAAAATGGAAATTACGTCATTTATCGGAGCAAGAAACTTGAAAAACAGAAAGAATCGTCGGATTTTCAACTTTGCAACAGTCGTTTGCGACAACACATCTGTGTTTTGCTTGATCATTTCATTTTAATCACATTGTCTTGCTCCAATCAGGTTCCGTAAGAAACTAAAATTTGTGGTCTTCGAGGCAGCTGTGAAGCCATTAGTAATTCAGCAACAACCAAGAGCATCTTCTTTTGGTCACTGCTGCACCACAATGTCGTTTTTTAGCTGCTGTCATTGTTCGGGTGCACTCAGTGCTACAGTTTTAGAAACGGCAGTGGCAGCAGCGTCTGACAAGTGGCTTGTACACTATGCACAGTTTCAATGGCAGGTCACAGCAGCACAATACACAGACACCTGAAGAGAAAACTAACAGGGGGCTTCTGGAAGATGCACTCTACCACAAATGGAAAAATCCCCGTCAGTGTTGTCTATTCATTAACAAGGACAGCTTTTAAATACCTTTTGTCCTTGTAGCTGCCAAATGCAATCCCAGAGCCCTGAAGCTACCTTAGAATTTCCATTAAATAAGTGTTAAGTTAAGGCTGGAATCCAGGCTTATTCTGCTTTGACTGGTGCTGGCTGTGTGTGTCTTGTCGGGCTTGTTGGGACATGCTTATTCCTTATCTAAAAATCATTTTCCTTCTGCCGCAGCATTCAGTTTGCCAAAATAAAATACATTTAAAAGCTCAATTTGATTTTGTGGAGAATAAATAATCATTTAAAATTCACTGATGAATAGAATACTTGATAAATCGATCAAAAGCTCTGTAAAAGTCTAATATTTCCTTTTTTACTGTGTTGTTGAAGGTAAAATGCATTTTATCAGAGCTGTTTCTGATGAAAAGAGCTGCATCTGGAAACAATGCTGATCAGAGATGTGAAACTAAAACAATGAGTGATAAATTGTCATTATGAACCACCTCTTTCACATACACGTAGCAATCTAATCCAACTGATAATATAAAAATGCAGATAATAGCTGCTTTAAAATTTGTTTACACCAGTAATTACTAATATACACCAATCAGCCACAACATTATGACCACTGACAGGTGAAGTGAATAACATTGATCATATTGGTATTATGTGGTGTTCTGATGGAAAACCTTGGATTTTGAATTCCATGTTTAACAGACTTAGACATCCAAATAAACATTGTCCCACATCAAACACACTCCCTCATGCAAATGGAAATCCCAAATGTCACTGGCCTACCCCTGCAGGAAAATGCACCCCACCACATGGAAAAAAACATCAATCAGGAACATGTTGAGGAACATGACAATGGCCCAACATGTTGATTTGACCTCCAAACTTCCTACACACTACTCTGATCAAGCATCAACAGGATCCAGTGGAGTAAGTTTGATTGACAGAGGCCTCACTGCACAAGCCAGAGTACCCAAAGGATCCAGTGCTAACGTCCTGGTTCCAGACCCCATAGGACACCCTGAGAGGTCCTCTTGTCCATTTCCAATGGTTCAGAGCATTTTTGAGCACATAAGGGGACCAACACAATATTAGGCAGGTGGTCATAATGTTATGCTCCACAAATGACACATCAGGCCTTTAACGTCAGTGTTTCTTCTTGTGTACTTGATATTCAACTAAAGGGAAAAATTACACACCTATTTCCTAGAAAATAACCCAACTCCCTCCACAGTTCAACACGCACAACCAGAAAAAAACACTTGAAACTGAAAGCTTGCCTTGCCACGGTGCAGTTCACAAACACACGCCCTTCCCTCATCACAGGTTACAGCAGCATGAAATGGCTCCTTTTTTTTAAACAAATGCATTCAAACATCATATAAGAACTGGAGAAGTGTTTTGGGCCCAAACATTTTTCCAAGTGCAACTCCACCCATTTCAAAAGGTCAATGCTCCAAACAGAGCCCTCTGTGTTGCTTGTTTAAGGACCATTTTACGCGTTGCATCTGACAGGAACATCCGCTCTCAGGCAACACTCAGTCCACATCTCCTGACAGGCAGCCTAGTTTGTACTGAGGAGAGCAGGGTAGTGGAAAAGATGGTCTTTTTTTAGAGTGCTATTATTCTTGTGTGCTTGCATGTACGCACATGGAAAGACCCATGAAGCTCACACAAATCATGTTACGCCAGCATCTGTGGAGCCACTGAGGATGTTTGCATGTCGATTTGCACCTTAATCAACCATGTGAGCTTAATCAGCATCGCAATTTTAAATTTCATAATTAAGTGATAGTGAAAGAACCCTTCTGCCTCATCACAATGGGCTGAAAGGACTTATCAGCCACATACAGGCCTCTGAGATTCTAACAGGGAGCTTGTTTTCGACAAAATGCACTCAATATCTTCTAACCCATTACTAACAGGGCATTTGGTGATGCAGATAAGCCCAGTGGGATGACGCCGTCTCTTAAGAGCCCATTAAAAACGCAAGAAAACATGAGCGTGATTTCAGAGCGCTGGGTTTGTGTTGCTCAGACAGAGGTGGAGGGCAGCAGCTGGTTAAAGACACACACATGCCAGCATAATTAAACTCTCAGGCCAACACCCCCATGGCAGGTTTATGAGGCTCCGCTAACAGGGCAGCTTTCTGCAGCCTCGTGTGAAGGAGCTTCACCTCCGAAGCGTCCTGCAGGACTCCTGATCTCACAAAGACGCAGCATGAAAGAAACATCTGTGGAGCGCAGTTCAGTCCACTTGCTCACAACTCGCCAACAGTGAAAACGCATGAACATCACAGAGCTCGCCTGTGTGAGCGTGGGCGTGTTTTCCTGAAGGACTTGATGATGGCTTATGTAGCGATTTGACACCAATTAAGCAATAAATCTCCTGCAGCAAACGGACTGTTGTCGGTGATTGCTGTAAAGAGCCACAGTTTACTGGCAACATCCAGTTCAGTTTGTTAAATTCAACAAATCTTCTGATGTGCATCTCCTCTGGGATTTTCCTAAAGTTATGTGGAGGCAGAAAAAGGTACGTCATTCAAGGATTAAAATTAAAATTAAGTCCCAGATTATGTCACCTAATAAATAAGTTCTGCTCTTTACTGATCCAGATCTAATCAATAATTCTACAGTTGATATTGGCCTATTGCTTGGGGTCATTTAGAAATGGTGTCATCACAGCTTGTTTAGCGGAGCAGCTTTGACTCCATTATTTACAACAATCTCAGCACTATCTGCAGCACATGTAGCAGAGCAGATGATGGTGCGGAGTCGGGTGGTGTCTTCATGTCAACTTGCTGGTTTGTGAAAAGCACCGACCAGCCACAACATTATGACCACTGACAGGTGAAGTGAATAACACTGATCATATTGGTACTATGTGCTGTTCTGATGGAAAACCTTGGATTTTAAAATCCATGTTGATGAGACTTAGACACCCAAATAAACATTGTCCCACAACAAGCACACTCCCTCATGCAAATGGAAATCCCAAATGTCACTGGCCTACCCCTGCAGGAAAATGCACCCCCACCACATGGAAACAACATCAACCAATCAGGAACATGTTGAGGAACATGACAATGGTCCAACATGTTGATTTGACCTCAAGACTTCCTACACCCCATTCTGATCAAGCATCAACAGGATGCAGTGGAACAAGTTTGATTGACGGAGGCCCCACTGCACAAGCCAGAGTACCCAAAGGATCCAGTGCCAAGGTCCTGGTTCCAGACTCCATAGGACACCCTGAGAGGTCCTCTTGTCCATACCCAATGGTTCAGAGCATTTTTGAGCACATAACCGGGACCAACACAATATTAGGCAGGTGGTCATAATGTTGTGCCTGATTGGTGTGTATAGCTGTACAATAAATGAACAATGACCCCATCATTTTCCCTTTTCAACCCAAATCTGGCATGTAGAATGAATATCGGCCGATGAATCGATGCCAGAAACTTTAAACTTGGTATCAGTCAGGCTTTAAATAGTACTAGAGGTGCACAGAATCATTAGGATCGTGACCTGTTTTGGTTGCATTTTCATTTATACTAGTTTGTTCACTTTTTTGTCAATTCGTACCATGTCGAGCTGAAATTTACAATGACTTTCATCATCAAATAATGTTATGTCATTTTCTCGATTCCTGAATTGTTTGGCCCATAAAATGTCAGTCATGTTTCATATTTGCATCAGTCACCCTACAATGGAACAATTTTTTGCTCAATTGACCTTTAAAATTGATGAATGAATGAAAATGAATAGTTATTTTAGCTCTGGTTAATGTTTTTATGAATTAACCCTGAACTCTGAGTGTTTATAATAGTAAATTTGCCTTGTTTTGATCTTAAAATAAAGGTTTAATTTCATGCTGCAATATGATTTCCCACTGGGTTGTAGTGGTATATAAGAGCACACTATATAGCCCCTGGTTCGTTGCATGTCATTCTTGTCTGTCTGCACGGCTACGTTGCAAATAAAAAGTCTGAAAGGTGTCTAAAATACCTTTTACACTCGAATTTGGGTCACTGCACTTAACTCCAAGAAGGATTCCTATATAATTGGGTGCAGAGACGTGTTCAGCGATAAATGAGGACAGGTTCTAACCAACGTTCCTGCATTTCTGCATGAGCACTCAAAGGCAATTAAAGAACCCACAGGAGAAACTAGACACACAAGTCTGCAGCAGCAAAGTGTCAGTATGATGCAAACATTTCAACATCATGCAAATCGAACAAAACATGCGCGCAATCACAATCTCCAGCAAGCGTTCCTCTTTGCTGTGCAGTGTGGGAACGCAGAGTCTGCTTGCACCTATCTGGACTTTTTTTTACTTCATACCACTGCAGAGCCAAAACACAGCGGCACAAAAACAGCCTTGAGAAGTTCTGTTAGAGCCACAATACTGAGCCGTTTCCCACTCGCATCACGTCTGAAATAACCTGCAAATGCATCTGAATGGAGATCCACTAAAGAGTCACTCCACCGCTCCACCTACGCCATGTCTGCACTACATGCCCCGGCTGACTTCACGTGGGCAGCCGAGTTTTATTTCACAGCTGCGAGAGTGATTTTCCTGCTGCAGATATCAAAAGGGGGCCGACGGGCTCCGGTGCATCTTTATACCATCTACTTTTCCTTCCTTTATATTGTTCCTTCCTTCACAAACCTCTCAGAGTCTCTCTCCCCCCTTCCTGGTTGAGGATTACTGGAAAGAGGACCCTGCTTTCACCACACACCCTCCCCCACACCTATACAGGGGGCTAAAAGTACACCCATCCATCCATGCTGGCAAGTGAAAGGCCGGTCTTGTTGCTGTGGCTTACGTGCACCTGCCGGTTAGCCTCTATCGCATCATTCACAGCGCTCCGAGCCAGAGGAAGATAAATGCGCACGGCTGGGCATGGCCTTCGAATGTGGAATAAAAGTCCACATTGTTCAACAGTTTCTGCTGATCTGCTCGCCGTAAAGACGACACATCATCTCAGCTGACTCTAAATTCACAGCTTGTGGCGTCCCCTTTTCTTGCATTCGGAGACAACAAACTTCAGTCAGTAATTGACATTCAGGGTGCGTTTAAACTGTGCTCGCAGAACTTTTTCCACTACGCTGCAGCTGGAGACTGAGCCGAGCAGAAAACAGAAAGCTCTGAGCAACACGGGAGACTTTTTCATGTCTTGGAAGCACATTTTACACGTTTAAAGCTGCATGTATGGATGATGTAACTAATAAACTAGCTACAACATCCATACATGCAGCTGTAAATGTATATAATGTGCTTTAAAACATGCCTTTGAAGCACATTTTACACATGTAAAGAGCATAAGCTTACATTTTGCACCTTTAAAGCTGCATGTCTGAATGCTGCAGCTAGTAAACCAGCTATGAGATCCATGCATGCAGCTTTCAATGAGTATAAAGTGCTACCAAACATGTCCTGGAAGCACATTTTACATGTTTAAAGCTGCATGAACTTTCAACACACATGTATATATGGATGTTATGGCTAATAAAGCAGCTACAACATCCATACTTCCAGCATTAAATGTACATTATGTGCTTCAAAACATGTCTCCGAAGCACATTTTACACATTTAAAGCTGCATGTCTGGATGCTGCAGCGAGTAAACCAGTGATGACATCCATACATGCAGCTTTAAATGAGTATAAAGCGCTTCCAACCATGCCTTGGAAGCACATTTAAACCTGCATACAGGGATGTTATGGCTAATCAAGCAGCTGAATACAACATCCATACATGCAGCTTTAAATGTGTATAACATTAAGTGTCTTTACATAACACGCATTTAAAGCTGCATTAGCTTTTAGATCTGTTTAAAAGTACATGCAATGTGCTTTATGCACACTTTACACACTTTTAAAGCTGCATGCATGGGTGTTAAAGCTAATAAAGCAGCTACAACATCCACACATGCAGCTTTAACTGTGCATACAGTGCCTCCAAACATGTCTTTTATGTATTTAAAGCTGCATGCATGGGTGTTAAAGCCAATAACACAGCCACAACATCCATACATGCAGCTTTAAATGTGCATAACATTAAGTGTGTGGACATTATGCACATTTAAAGCTGCATGTGTGGATGTTGTAGCTGTGTTATTGGCTACAGCATCCACACATGCAGCTTTAAATGTGCATAAAGACCCTCCAAACATGCCTTTTTACGCATTCAAAGCTGCATGCATGGACGCTGCAGCTGCTTCATGGGTCAACTTGAAGCAAAACACCAGTGCAGAGAAAACTTGTGATCGCCAGGTCTTATTTGATTCTGAACTGCCTCTCTGTCTACCAAGGACCCTGCGGGCCCCCTTCAAGGACCCTGTGCCCCAGTTCGCAAAAAACCGCTGGAGTAAACACTGGAGCGACTGTGAGCTTCGTGTCTTCTCCTCCCACAACAACAACAACAACAAAAAACAAACTTCCCACGGCCACATTTAAAGCTGCAACACGAGCAGACAACAAGTCGCTGCTTGCACGGAGCCCCAACTTGCATGCATTCGCGCAAAAACACTCCTGGTGTGTGTGTGTGTGTGTGTGTGATCGCGTGTGTGTGGACTTCGTGGACACCACCCCCACCTCCACAAAAAAAACACGCAAACCCCGCCGCGTATTTGCTGCTGTAGGTGGTGTTATTGTTTAAATACAGGAATCTATTCTTGAGAAACTTACAATTTTACTCAGATCCATTCTCGTGGAAGCGGTGATCCTCGGAGGAGCAGCAGGAGGAAGGAGCTTTATCCTGACGCGGAGTAATTAGTAACGGGAAAGCGATTGAGGCAGCAAGGGGGGAGGAGGTGGAGCGGCTCCGTTAGCTCAACATGTGTCCCGATTTGGTATTAAAAACGCGCCTCTGGATCCTTTCCTCTGCTTTCCTTCCGCGTCCCTTCTCCGTCTTTCTCTCCCCCTGACGTGCGCCCTTACCGCCGAGGACTTCCAGCATCCGACCGCCGACGCGCCGCGGCTGTCTGGGAGGAGAAACCCGGAGGACCGAGGCTCATTTCACCGCCTCCACACCGACTGGATCAGCCCACACCGACAGCGGGAGGCCACCTTTATTTTGCAAATCGCCCGCTCTCCCCTGCGAGACAATAGTAGCATGGAGCCCGCAGAGTGGGATGGCTCAAAAAAAAAAACCCCGGTGGTTCCCAAGCTGGGGTCCGGGGAGCGCCGGGGGGTCGTGCTAGGAGGGAGGGGTCTGAAGAAGAGTCCAGGAAATGACAGAAGAGCTGCTTCACCAGGGCTTTCATTCACCTGCAGCTACAGAATCAGCTGCTCCTCAGAGATCAGTCATGATTAGATTCAAATTTATTTGTCAAATCCACATCCTCTTAAAATAAGGCCCTAAATAAAGTTATTTTTCAGGTTTTTCAGAAAACAAAAAAACCGAACCACCTCACATTGAACCTTGACTGAGGACATTATACACCGATCAGCCACAGCATTATGACCACTGACAGGTGAAGTGATTAACAGTGATCATATTGGTACTATGTGCTGTTCTGATGGAAAACCTTGGATTTTAACATCCATGTTGATGAGACTTTGACACCCAAATAAACATTGTCCCACAACAAACACACTCCCTCATGCTAATGGAAATCCCAAATGTCACTGACCTACCCCTGCAGGAAAATGCACCCCACCACATGGAAAAAACATCAAACAATCAGGAACATGTTGAGGAACATGACAATGGCCCAACATGTTGATTTGACCTCCAAACTTCCTACACCCCATTCTGATCAAGCATCAACAGGATGCAGTGGAACAAGTCTGATTGACAGAGGCCCCACTGCACAAGCCAGAGTACCCAAAGGATCCACTGCCAACGTCCTGGTTCCAGACCCCATAGGACACCCTGAGAGGTCCTCTTGTCCATGCCCAATGGTTCAGAGCATTTTTGAGCACATAAGGGGGACCAACACAATATTGGGCAGGTGGTCATAATGCTATGGCTGATAGTACAGAGGTAGAAACGCATGATCTGTTCAGCTGAGGATGGAGTTGATTTTATTAGAGGTGGCCAGCATCATGAGGAAATGGTTTAGCAAAAAAAATTAGGAAGGTGATGATACTTAAAATGCGCGAACTCTTAAAATCCAATCCATCTTCACCCTGCAATCCCCAGGACCCAAAGGTGTCAAACGCCAGAGGCTCTGTATCCATGGCCCAATAGGTCAGAGCTGTTTTAGTGGCACAAGGGGAACCTACACAATATTAGGTTGTTTCAAAGTTGTGGCTGATAAACAGTTATTCTAACAAGTTCAGCAGCATTCATGTGATTCATTAAGACTGGTGAAAATTTTGCATTTTATTGACTTGTTGTTGCTTATTTTCATTCTCTAAATTTTGTCTGGCGATTTAGGAGTGTGGAGGGAATTTAAATTCTCTAACAACATCAATTATTCACACTTGTTGGACACTTTACCAGTTATTTCTATGTCATTTAGACTTCTTCAGGTTAACACACAGTCAGCTATGCAATGAAATGTTTTGGACTAATCACAATGAAGTTATTGATCATTTTAATAACATATTTTTAATTTAAAAAAACAGGAAAAAGACCTAATTCGAAGTAACACGCCCATGATCACGTTAACTGCACTTCAAAATCCTCCTCATCACCAACAAAGCTCTCCATAACCTGGCTCCCCCCTACCTGCACCTGCACCCTCTGCTCTGCTGATGCTAGCCTCCTATCTACCACCACCCAGACCAAATATCGGACCTGGGTCTTTCTTCACCGCTGCTCCCACTCTCTGGAACTCACTCCCCAAAATAATAATAATAATAATGCATTGGTTTTATATAGCGTTTTTCTGGGCACTCAAAGACGCTTTACATTGCATTATTCATTCACTCCTCGATGGTGGTAAGCTACGTATGTAGCCACAGCTGCCCTGGGGTAGACTGATGGAGCCGAGGCTGCCAGTCTGCGCTATCGGCCCCTCCAACCACCACCAACCACTCACTCTCCCATCCAGGTACTGACCAGGCCCAACCTTGCTTAGCTTCCGAGATCTGACGGGATCGGGCATCCACAAGGTGGTATGGCAACAGCATCAGAGAATCCTCCTCATTCTCTACCTTCAAAAAAATCCATAGAGACACATCTTTCCATAACAACTCATAAATCCCCCTTTTCTATGTGCTCCTTTCTCCACTATATTCTGTTTATTTTTGTTTGTGTTCCTACCTACTTTATAAAGCGTCTTTGAGTGTCTTGGAAAGTATTATGTATTATGATTATTATTAACACTCTAATCTATTAATCAAAGTGCACAGGTAATGCTTTTAATGTTATCACAACACAAAACATAATGCATATAAAGCACGTTACTGCACTTCTGGTTAGGTGCTAAACTGCATTATTAGTACTTGTGCTCTGCAATGACAATAAAGCTGAAGCAAAATCCACAAGTGCACAGATTGCAACCAGGCTAAACCCACCACACAGCACTGAGGCTAAAGGTTAAATGGTCTGCACTTATGTAGCGCCTTTCTACCTTAGTGGTACTTAAAGCGCTTTACAATGTGTTTCGCATTCACACAGCTTCCGACAGAGCTTCCATGCAAGATGCCTGTCTGCCATCGGGAGCAACTTGGGGTTCAGTGTCGGGATCGAACCGACAACCTTGTGATCAGTGGACAACCCGCTCTATCACCTGAGCCACAGCCGCCCAAATTAATTCATGCTTTCTGTGTCCATAAGGGTACATGCAATGTTAGTTTCGTCATCCGTCCAAATCCACAAGAGTCTACCCATGTGCAGACGTCCGCATGCAGCCCGAAATTTGTGGCCACACAGACTGTCCACACTGCAAGAATACCTGCTGTGCACTTACCAGGAAAAAAAGGCAGTGCTAAAACAAATGGTTGCTATGAGGAGAGACTTACAAGGAGATTCTCTGCTTTCCACACATTTTAGAATTACTCATCAACAGACTTGTAATTGAAGTAGGCTGTGAGGGGTCCAGGTGGACACAGACAAGCACGCCTCGGGAGATCTGCCCAGAGGTCAAAGGTGAAAGCGATGGCCAGTCTATTATTATGGTATGATATGGCTGTTTATGAGCCAGGGAGGGAGCACGCTTGGTGTTTGCTAATGCAGCTGAACTTGTGTGTTTTGGTACCGATTGTATTGATGAAGTGTCTACTGCTGGTACGTACTGCTATCATTTTATTGCCCAGGCCTATACACTCGACTTCCTCTGACAACAACGACACAGGTAAAACCATAACCACAGAGTTCAGGGGAGGTGATTTTGAACAACAGCTATAGGGTTTACTCATTGTGCCTGAACTTACTTAAATAAAAATATTTCCAATACAATCCTATATACATTTTGCTTAGAAAGTCACCAGAATGCAGAAAATAAAGTGTCTGATTTTCAAAATTTCCTGGGGGATGATGCCGAGACCCCCCACTTATTGTGTCCCCTCTTAATGTGTTCAAATTAAATGGTGAAAACTACACACACACACACACACACACACACGACGTAACCATAACTACACATGGTTGCTGTAGAAACACCACTAAAACATATGCTGGGAACCATGAATATTTTATCCACTGTTTGTTTGTAGAAAGATTCAGCCAGTTTCAGACTAACTTTAAGTCTCGTTCTTTATTCTGTCTGCAGTGATGTTGCTGCCTTGACAAGAGCAACTTCCAAAAAAACGAAAAAGAGCTCAGCTTCCACCCTGAGAGCACTTCTGGGTAGCTGACGCCCCCCTCTGGTTTCTCTGGGACTGTCACCTGAAATCTGTGTTTCTGTGTTTATGGTTCACGAAACCTAAGCATTATGACACAGTTTCAGAGTTTCATTAAAACAAGAAATGCTGTTATGTAAAACTATGAAAATGCAAATGTGAATAACTAAATCAGTTACTAAAGGTTAAACTCTGCTGCTACACTGTGACTGGTCACACGTCAACTGAATGGAGCCATTGTGTTTCTTTTCCAAAATGTCAGCTGGTAAAAAAAATATTGGTTTCACACATTTTAACCTCTTGGAAAAAATCTATAAAGGCTCTAAATCTGGCTTAAAATTCAATTACAATGCAATTAACTGTATTTCTTCTCTTTTCCTCCAACCTCCTCAAACCACTGTTTCCCTTGTGGAGGCAGAAACCATCGTCTGTAAAATCAGTCCTTCCTCCTGCTGGAACCACTGCTGGATTCACTTGTAATATATGCTGTAGATTATCTGGATGGGAACTTACTAGGAGCTCTATAATATATCACGCCCAGTATATCTGTATATATAATTAAATGCCGTTCCAAACTGCGTGCTGGAAAGGAGAACTGCGTCTGTGTGAGTCAACACAACTCACCGTCAATAAATGTGCGTTATCAACTATAATAAACCATAACTATGCACTCAGTGGCTGCTGTATTGTGTGTCACCTACAAAATCTACTGTAATCCAACACAGCAGCTTTGTACAGGCGTTTCTCAAGGTTTTGCTCACCTCTTTTACCAACACAAGGTGGGAAAAATACTAGAAACACTCCAATATAAAGGGGACAATATGGCTGAATGGACATCTCTTGGGACACTTTTATTTAGTCTTATTTCAATTATTATATATGATGAGCTTCTTACAAATACAATATGTGGCAGAGCTGTCTAATGGACTGCCTTACATTGCAAGGTTGAAGTTCATTTACTCAAGATTAATAGATGTATTTGTTTGTCTAATGGTCAGAAATAACAAGAAAATGCATATATTTAAGTCAAACAAGGTAAAACATACTCGTGACCATTAGTGTACTCGGACAGATCATGTGTGCCCATTCCGAGCTTGGAAAAACCCTTGATTGCACAGCTAATAAACTAGCCAGGGTATGTACAGTACAGTGCATTTAGATCCTTATCAACTGCAAAACACCATTAGAGAGGCGCCTGATTGTCCCAAATTTATTCTGCAGCCTGACAACAACAATAAACCAGACAGCCACAGTCACAAAGAAGCATCCTCAGTGACAAGAAGAACAAGGACGAGGCCTGATCTCAGCATCATGGAGTCAGTCTGGGGGTTACATGACCAGACAGAAGCCCCAGAGGAGCAATAAAACCCACAAGATCCATTTATACATCCAGGCCAGGCTTTGCTCTACAATCACAGGACATCAGCTGACCAAGTGAGCGATAATCAATATGCTGCTCATCAGACCGCTGGGGCTGGGCACTATACCTCCGGGCTGCTCTACAGTCTGTCTCCAAACAATGCTGCCTATTTTCCACCGAGTCACTTCACATCCTGGTACGGCGTGGGCCCTCCGCCGAGCGCAGAGCATTTCTCACATACAGCGATCCCACTCTGTCTGATTCTCACTGTGAAGCACTCGTGTCCTTCTTATAAAGTCTACCCACCTGGAATAAAGAGCATGACCCTCATCCTAACTTAAGTAGCTAAAGTATTCAAAAGTACCTTGAAGAACACTTTAAGGGTTTTTCTAACTCCAAAAATAAAAAGTGACCAAGCATCAACCCTGAACTTGAATGTAGCGTATTACTTTTTATATGTTATTGGAGCGTCCAGATGTCCTAATGTTTATTCGCAGAGGGCAGGCGAGGTGACAGCTCAGATTAACCATAAGCTCAAAGCTTGATTTTGATTTCTGTGTTATTTATTTTGGAAACATACCAACTGGGCTGAAGAAGCGGGGCAGACTTTTCCTGCAAATTCCAGCAGGTAGTAAAAAAAAAAAAAAAAAAAAGCAATAACCAGGAAATGTCTGAGTACTAAGTCTCCAACAACTCCTGAATGGATAGAAATAGTTCAGGAAATTTACACTCCGGAACGATTTACTTCTTCCCCGGGACATTCCACTGAACAATATGAGGAATACTGAAGAAACTAGAGAGCTCTTTACTATGTATTTATTGCCTTTGGAGAATTTTGTTTTATTTCCTTCTTCACTACGGCCAACAGAACTTAAAAATGAGCAGAAGAACCCTCCCTCCTTAAAAAATACCCTTTCTTTGCCTGAAAGCAGCCATGATAAGTCAATCATGGACATAAAAGACCAATAGATGTTGATGTCTGCAATGTCTCACTTTAAATGACATCACCTTACGTATGATGACCCTGTCTGTTGTCTGTTGGTCTGTATGTTCCTGTTTGGTCAAAAAACTATAAAAAATAAAATAAAGTACTGTTGATGTGTTGGCAGAATAAACAGATAGGTGAAACCACTGCTGAGTAAGTGCAATTTAATAAAGGCTGGCTGTTTTTATACTGTCAGCATCCGCCATCTTCTCTCTCACATCTTTCTCTTTCCGGTAGACCTTTATAGCAGCAGACATTTAGTCAAAGTGGGAAAAGCACAAGTGTATTCATAAAGGCTTGCATTAAATGACTCAGTGAGTCATGACAGTGACCCAGCATCCACAAAAGCAGGACCCTCTCTAAGAGGAATGCAGCCATCAGTGATGCACCTCTGCTTTCTCTGCTGTGACAAGGAAAAAGGTCTGTGAACTTTTCAACATCAGCATGGTGCTGAATGTCTGAAATTTGTTCCACCTTAGTGCTGAAGACAGATGTTTACTCATCCAGCGTCACAAACCTCCTCCCATGCTGATGACTTGACATGCTCTAAATGTAAGTCTAAGTCAAAGCAGCAGAGCAATCTAAGACTGCGTCTTAAGTTCTGTTAAATATTAAAGTCTGTCTTTACTTAAGAATTTAAAATGTACGTTATTTTTTAAGCTAAATGCTTTCTAAAAGGTATGACCGAACGGCAACATTGAGAAATTAAGCATCAAAACTGCAGTTCCTTAAATGTCCACTTGAGGTTGGCTCCATAAGTGAGTCAATCCACATAGACCCCCATGTTAAAAGGCCCAACTTTACAGTACAAATAATAGTGTTTACAGCCTGGTACAATAAACAGTTTTGGTCTCTATAGTTAATTTCCTTTATCATGACAACTGTAATGGGCTGAAATTTTATATAACTCACTCATTTAAGTTGTATTAAGGCCTAATGTTAGGCATAATTAAGAATGATAAAATGGTCCCCTCAGTTCAACTCATGCGCCACTTCTTTTTTTTGATTAGTGAGGAGCTAGGAACAGTCAGGCACTGCCAGGATGGTGGCAGCCGGAGCCTCCACACTGACCTTTAAAACCCCCTGTCCATCTTTACATCCAGTGAGTATGACAAGTTGTTGTTTTAAGCAGTCCTGTTGAGTTGCAGAGCCCAATTCACAGTCTGCGGTGAGCAAATGAGCTAAAAGGGGTTAAAGTCCACTAAAGTCAATGCCTCCTCCCCTGACTCAACACTTACAACATGTCCTTTTAAAAAGAATGACTTCATGTCTTCCGGTGGAACAAACCCAGCGCAGATTCGATCGAGCATTTAGTTCATATGCAGGAGTTTGTGGTGTGCAAACATCTGGGTGAGTGGTGACGGTGGGTGTTTACATCAAGTACACTAACAGCGGTGAAAAGGCCAAATAGAGCCTATGAATTATTCAACAACTCAATAAGACCAAAACCTCCCACTTTCATCATCTGTAGGAGTAACAATAATAATAATGAACTTAGTGTGATTTTAAGCAGCAGCAGCTCAGACATCTATCAGGCTGAAAGTTTGACCTTTGGGATTATTGTAGCCATAACTATGCTTTTATTTTCACTTTGAACATGTTGGATAAACAACTATTCATGTGAGCGGGTATGGTGAGTACAAGGGCTGCACAATAATTCAGTGTTAGCGGAATAATATCCTGACAATATGATCTTCTCTTGTGCACATTAGTAACTTTAAGCAAGTAAGCAAAGACTGAGGAAAATGAAGAGCCTGAAGCAACGTAGACCTGTTGCTATAACTGTTATAAGAAAACATGCATATTAATACGGCAATATTTTTTCAAACCACATCCTCAGTCAGTGCAGAATGTTTATTGCCACATTGCTGAGAACTCTGTGTACTTTGATGGTTATTGAATATGAGGTCACTCATGTTGCAGCAGCCTGATTTGCATACCACACACTTTACACCCCTGATGTAGGTTTCGGTCTGACTTCTGACCTCGGCTGCAAGTGAAACAAAAAGCCCCGCTCCATCTCCGTCCTCCTCCCTTTCCACTTTACTGTGCCGTAAAACACAGACGAGAACTCCAAAACAATCTGTAAATCAGGAGCATTGTCGCCGACGCCAGGAACTCATCGGTGCACTTTGTTCCACTTACTAACTTGTCACTCATGTCCAGCTCTATTGTCCCACGCACAGCCAGTGCAATGAGGCCACAAACCACCGCCTGCTGTTTCTGCTGCCTCAGTGCTTTTAATGGTCTCGCTTTCAGGCTCGCATGCTCGTCTGAGTGTGTACCTCGTGTATGCGGATATCCCTCTATAACTTCCCTGCGTTTTGAATGGCAGGATGTAAAAAGCAGGCAACGAGGAGTCGAGACAATGAGCGAAGGAGGAGAGAAGAATGAGGCGAAGTAAAGAGACAAAAGACAGGAGAGAGAGAGAGAGGCAGGGAGACGGGGTGATTACAAAAATGCTTGTCTACGTCCGCCCTGCTAAGTCCTGCTTGTGCCCGAGGGCCATGGACCTGCTCCTCCCCTGAATTCCACAGCTGCCAGGGCACCAAACAGAGCTAACAGCGGGCGCAGGGCAGCAGGACGAGGGCCAGCCATTAGTGCAGGTCCACATATGCTGGTAAACAGTGTTCGCAACAAAGCACTCCAGGGGGTCCTTCTGCAGTTGCCGTGAGGTATGAGAGAAGATTATACAGTACCTAAACTAATCTGACAAAAACAGAAATAAAACTTGATGCAAAAAAAATGCATATTTGCATGTTGAATCAGATAGTACCTGCACATGTGATGATATGCAAAAACATATTGTGATTACTTTAACAGATGTTACAATATAATAATCAGAAGGGTCATTTTTCCAGTTCTTTTCCACTGAAAAACATCAAAATGATACTTTTTGCTGTGGTCTGTACCAAACAAGTATGCTCCCTTACAGCCGAACACTATGATTCTCTGCAGCAGCGCAATACTTTATGTACGAGCACAAGCGGCTGCCCTGCGAATAGTCATGAAGCAGTGACTCTGGTAAGTCTAACTGGTTGTGGGAATCTATTTAGAGTGCCGTTTTAAGCCTCTAAACCTCAAGCAGTTTGTGCTCATTTTTAGCACCTGTCATATTTTAACCGGCTGTGGGTTTATTTTTCACTGGAATACAAAGTCCTGCTTCTCCACAGCACCCGCACAACTACGGCCAGAACTAGAGAGAAGTCAGAAAGCTCTTTTTGCAGTATGACGCACGCATAATGGTCAAATGTCACGACCCGACTCCATTAGGTGAGGACCACACATGATCAGAGAAACTTAAGTTTACTTTAACCAAACATAATTTAACAAAACAAATTAAATATCTGGATCAGTACTATCAGTAATGTAATGTGTGTGGATGAGTGGCAGCTAATGTGTAAAAATGCATAAAACAAAAGAACCCATACAACTTAGCAAAATCCAGGCCCAGAGAGAGCAAACAGCTGATTCCAGTCAGCTAATAAAGCTGATGAACAACCAGCACAGGTATCAGCTGATGGACTTCCTGTTCTTCTGTAAGGGAGCCTGAACTCCGGCCAACCAAAGCAGCCCAAACAGGAAGTTCAGGGGCTGTCACACAATCTCCAGACTTAAACCCTGTAGAGCAGAGGTGGCCAACCCTGGTCCTCGAGAGCCACAGTCCAGCATGTTTTGGATGTTTCCCTCTTCCAACACACCTGATTCAAATGATCAGCTCGTCATCAAGCTCTGCAGAAGCCTGATAACAATCCTGATCATCTGAGTCAGGTGTGTTGGAAGATGGAAACATCTAAAACAGGGGTGGCCAACCCTGGTCCTCGAGGGCCCCTATCCTCCATGTTTTAGATGTTTCCCTCTTCCAAGACACCTGATTCAACTGATCAGCTCATCCTCAAGATCTGCAGAAGCCTGATAACGATCCTGATCATTTGAATCAGGTGTATTGGAAGAGGGAAACATCTAAAACATGCTGGATTGTTGCTCTCGAGGACCAGGGTTGGCCACCCCTGCTACAGAGCATGCATTTTACCTGCTAAAGAGGAGACTGAAGGGAGTAACCTCCCAAAACAAACAACAACTGAAAGAAGCTGTGGTGAAAGCCTGGAAAAGCATCACAAAAGAAGAATGTCAAGGTTTGGTGATGTCAATGTGTCACAGGCTTGATGCACTTACTGCAAGTAAATACTTGTCTCCTGACTGCTCTGTACAAACACAGCCCAGTTCAGCGTAGCTCAGCTGAAAAGTCCCTTAATTTTTGTCACAAACTTGTTCATCACAGCCAAGTCACCAATGGCATCTCGGTTGGGCCGAGAAGCCATTAGCACAGATTTTTTTTTTGTTTTTAATAGACTGTAGTAAGAGCAAACAGTTTATTTTTGGCTATATTTTTTAAAATGTGACACTTAGTGATAGATAGTGTTGCATTTAAAAATTCTCAGGAAGTGATTTTGATCAGATATCACAAGTGTTTTGACCGAACGCGTAATAAATGAGTATTTCAAGGACCAGAGAAAAGTTGAAAATCCCACGATTCCTTCTACTTTTACAGATTCTGGGTTTGATAAATAGTAGTTTAGTTGATTTTCTTAAAGATGACGATATGTGGCACGAGTATACTGATAAGGTACCACTAGATGAAGTGATATAATATGAACCGATCAGTCACAACATCATGACCACCTGCCTAATATTGTGTTGGTCCCCCTTATGTGCTCAAAAATACTCTGAACCATTGGGCATGGACAACAGGACCTCTCAGGGTGTCCGATGGGGTCTGGAACCAGGACGTTGGCACTGGATCCTTTGGGTACTCTGGCTTGTGCAGTGGGGCCTCTGTCAATCAAACTTGTTCCACTGCATCCTGTTGATGCTTGATCACAATGGGGTGTAGGAAGTTTGGAGGTCAAATTAACATGTTGGGCCATTGTCATGTTGCTCAACATGTTCCTGATTGGTTGATGTTTTTCCATTTGGTAGGGTGCATTTTCCTGCCAGTGACATTTGGGATTTCCATTTGCATGAGGGAGTGTGCTTGTTGTGGGACAATGCTTATGTGGTTGTCTAGTCTGATCAACATGGATGTTAAAATCAAAGGTTTTTCAAGCAGAACACCACATAGTACCAATATGATCAATGTTATTCACTTCACCTGTCAGTGGTCATGATGTTGTGGCTGATCGATGTATTTCTGTAGTGATATCTTCTCCCAGCTCTAGCTCACAGCCCCGCCAACACACATGCGCTGAATTACAGACGCAAACAGGAGTGCCCTCGGTGTGGACGAGTGAAGGGGAAGGAGGAGGCTGGCAGTCTAATTTTAAGGCCTTAATTATGTAACACACAATGTGGTGTCACTCAGTGGCTCACACTGCACATCCCAGCTGAGGAACTGGTGCCCCAGAAGTTTTCCACAAGCACTAATTATGGCTCATACGGGTCCAGAGATTACTACCTCCACTGGCTTCCAAATGAAAAGCCTCCTCTGGCCTCTGACAGCTCGCAGACAAGGAGCTGGCATCGCTGACATTCTGGAGCCGGAAGATAAAGATTATAAAAATGCTTCGGCTTGTTATTTACTTGTTGGTTTCCTTACGGCTACTGAGGACGTAATTTAACACCGAAACCAAAACATGCGATGACGCTCGGAGACAAACGCACCAAAGATCAAATCCCCCCCTAAATTAAAGAGTCAGCTGCTATTATGAGGCTAAACATGTCATTAAAAGCGAGGGCTGTGTGCTATCTGGCTGCTTCCAGTTCATGCTTTTTATAACCCGGACCCACGGACGGAGAGGATTCCTGAACACAACACGGAGATATAGGCGAGCAGTTTTACACACGGGAATTCACATGAGCAGGCAGTGTTTAACTCGCTGCGTCTTTACACTGCTGAACTTCTCTAAATCCATCGCAAACGATTATAAAGAGGCTCTGGAGCTGAAAGAATTAATTGATAAGTCGATCTACACGTAATTATTCTTCACTCATTGGGCAGATTAATTGAGGAAAAACCAACAAGAAATGAAAATAATCCTGTGGTTGCAGCTCTAAAGCCGGACTCATGAATAATGCAGCACAGAGGCTTGTTAATACAAACATCAAAAGGCCTGAGGGAGTGGAGAATCTGAAGAAAAACTCTCAGACAGACAGACAGACAGGCGGACATGCGGGCAGACAGTTGGTTTCTCTATTGAGGAGGTGAAAGCAGCCACCGAGCAGATTTAGGCAGCTTTACAGCACAACAGATCAGATGAGATTATCTCCCGTTGATCCCCTGTAAAGCAGACAGCAGATTCATTGATTCTTGCACCTCCTGCCACAGCTCTGGATCTTTAGTCAGAAATGAGCCACGAGAAAATAAAGGAAAAACCCAGGTAAACGCACTATTGGAGCCTCACGGAGGAGAAACTGGGCACCATTAGCATGAAGAAGCAAACAGGTGAAGGCGTCACGCTCCAGGAAGACTGATCACCAATAGAAGAGCTAACTTGTTCCGTCTTGCCTGAATATTTTCGTCCTCCTTAATGGCGGGAGCTGATTAACAAAGCTCTCTGATGCACAAGCCTGTCAGAGCAGGACTGAACGCTTCATCTTCCTCCCCTCCAGCTCGTTATCAGAAACACCTTTACCTTGACACACTTGCAGGACTTGCCTGACAGTGACCCAGTGACCAGGCTTGGTTTCGGGAACACATAAAGCCACGCATGCGTCCCTCCCCACCGCCAATAATCCATGCTGCCACCGTCCCGGATGGGGAGGGAGCAGACAGCCATGGAGGGTGGGTGCAAACTGAGCTGCCAAATACCTGCTGTGCACATTTAGGGCCGTGTTGACTGTACTGTCCGAGTTTAGCCGGCGCTGTGGATGGGGAGAAGCATGTTGCAGCGCTGCCACGGCGGTTTGGGCTGCCTGGATTCATCTGACCTACTTTCCCCCCCATCTCCTCCCCTATGCCTGGTCTGGGGGATAGAAGAGGGGAGGGGAGGGGAGGGGTGAGACCACCAGGCAGGAAGCAGCGGGATCCACAGCATAACAGCAGCCTGCATATAGGCTCGTATGTAGCTCCTGAGCCACTTTCATTATTCATCAGCAGCAGCCGTAAATATAACAAACCATCCCGTCCAGTCACTTCCCAGATCATCTCCATCACCGGATGAGGCCTTCACCGGGAGCCTGACAGCACATGAAGCAGCTCCAGCAGCCGGCCCCCCCTCCGCTTCATGCTGCAGATCCTCCAAAACAGCACAGTTTATCTGAATCCCAAGAAAAGGCCACTGACCCACATTTCAACAGCTCTTTTGTTGCACGGTGGACTCCAGCTTTATCTGCTGATCACACACAGACATCTGGGAGAGTCTCAGTAATAATAACGTGGATCAGACACAGTGGGAGCAAAACTGTCAACAATGAGTCACATCCAAAGCAAAGATGTGCTCTGTGTGTGTGTGTGTGTGTGTGCGTGTGTGTGTGTGTGTGTGTGTGTCAGTTTTCTTGTGTACTTTAGCTGACAACCAGCAGCCTGACATGCTTATAATCCTCCCACCACATAAAGCGGCTCCCAGCCAGGACCCCTCATCCCACGCTGCCAGCACAACAATGTTATTATAAAGGGAATAAAAACGACCCTCTGTGCTGCCTACCTGCCCTCTCTCAAAGTTTTCCTTCTCCAGCTCCAGGCTGCTCGCCCCTCCGGTCCGTCGGATCACTTTGGGGATCGCGTTGGGGACTTGCTGCATGGAGCTTTTCACTCGATCCATTGTCGTCTGTGACAGAAACAAATAATAATAATAAAAAAACCTCACAGCAGCAGCAGCGGGAAAAAAAACGAAAAAAAAGCCTTCAGCCGATAAGCAGGCCGAGCTGTGAAATCTTAAAAAATAAAAGCTGCACCAACTATGGCGGGCAGCCGTCCATGCTGCGCTGGACTCGTCGCTCCGTTCACTGGAGCATTTGGTCTTTTAGTCCAACACCCAGTCAATGACAGCAGACTGCAGGCGGCGGAGTGAAGCCGGAGGGGCTTACGGCAGGAGGAGACGTCTACTTCCGCTCTTCACAATAAAAGCCACAAAAACCACGGGACTGCAGTGAGGAAAAAAAACATGTAAAATATATTTAGTCCAGTTATTTTTACAACACATAGGTCAATTCCAGAAAAATTAAGAATAAAAAAAATAACACTGACTTTATGAATTCACCTGACAAGTACAAATATTATTGTTAAGATGTTAACATGTGAAGTTACCAGGGTAATTAAAATATTAAAATTTAAAATCCAAAAAATTACAACACTTTGGGAAGAGGTCAAAGCTACCTGTGAGAAAATTATTTCAAAAAGAATTTCATTGGACTCTAAATTGTTTCTAGTTGGTACACCGATCAGGCATAATATTATGACCACCTGCCTAATATTGTGTTGGTCCCCCTTATGTGGTAAAAAAAATGCTCTGAACCATTGGACATGGACAAGAGGACCTCTCTGGGTGTCCTATGGGGTCTGGAACCAGGACGATGGCACTGGATCCTTTGGGTACTTTGGCTTGTGCAGTGGGGCGTCTGTCAATCAAACTTGTTCCACTGCATCCTGTTGATTCTTGATCAGAATGGGGTGTAGGAAGTTTGGAGGTCAAATCAACATGTTGGACCATTGTCATGTTCATCCAGTGACCACTGGGAATTCCATTTGCATGAGGGAGTGTTCTTGTTGTAGGACAATGTTTATTTGGGTGTCTAAGTCTCATCAACAGGGATGTTAAAATCCAAGGTTTTCCAGCCAAACAGCACGTAATACCAATATGATCAATGTTATTCTCTTCACCTGTCAGTGGTCAGAATGTTGTGGCTGATCGCTGTATATATCCTAAAAAAAAAACCTAATTACAATCAAAACAAACTGAATGGATGGACCTCAGCTTCTTAAACGCTGAGACAGTGAAACCTCAATTTTGGAAAAGGACTTACAGACCAAATATTACAGATTGGATTAAACAAATGATATCAAACCTACCACTAGAAAAAAATAACATACACATTAAAACACAAACAAAAAATATGAAGAAGTTTGGGGATCCTTTATGGAATTTGTGAAAAAGCCATACAATTACTGTAGAATGCTGCCGTCTGTCAGTTGGAGGGAGTGGTTGTTGTTCTTTTGTTTGTTTTTTCAATATTGAAAAAATAATAATAAAGACACTGTTGAAACTATTACTTTTTAAATCCTATCCAAAAGTATCTAAAACACTTATTTGCCAGACTATAATATTTATTCATCCTAAACTCCTATGGCATTATTAATCGTGAACATTTACCTCCAAGGACTCACTGGATTCTCTATGAATAAGCTTTCTTTTAATTTTTTATTGTATTACATATATATTTTCTTATTTTATGTTTTGTTATTTATTTTACTATTTTATTATTTTTTATAATCATAATAATCTAATCTTTATTGATCCCCTTGGGGAAATTCCTTCTCTGCATTTGACCCATCCTATTTATAGTTAGCTATACATACTGGGAGCAGTCAGGGCTTAAAGGCCTTGCTCAGGGGCCCAACAGTGGCCACACTGGGGGTTCGATCCTCTGACCTTCTGATCAGTAGCCCAGGGGCTTAACCTGTTGCACCACCACTGCCCCCCAACAATAATAATAATGTTTACCTCTATTTAACTGCACACATTTTAAAAGCTTGACAGTAACCTTTTTATAACTCATTGCAAAAGTATTTATATCACCTTTAGTTGCAGGGTAAACCGGGATAAGATGCCTCCTCAAGAATAATATTTATTTATTTTTATTCTTTTTTTTTTTTTAAGAAAAGGGTCCAAAATGTAACAGAAAACAATTAGTATGCCTAAGTAAGCAGATTTAGTTTGCCTTTAAGACACACATAACAATATTTTATTGATAGTTTGCTATTATGTCCCAGTATTCGATGGTGTATTATGGTGTACATAATTTATCAGACATCTGAGCTTGAGTGTTGAAAACCATAGAAGTCCATGGAGGGCATCTTCTCTCAGAATATGTAACCACTAAAAATGTGATATTGTTGTATATTAGTGCTGTCAATCGATTAAAATTTTTAATCGCGATTAATCGCATGAATGTCATAGTTAACTCGCGATTAATCGCAAATTAATCGCACATTTTTTATCTATTCTAAATGTTCCTTGAATTATCATTTTATACAAGGAGGAGGCGGAGAATTCGCGTCAGCTGTGTTTGGCCATCAAGTGGTATTACAGACTAGATGTGCTACATGATAACTCAGTTCATACTGACAACACACACAGATAACTTTGGTCTTGTCAATCCTCATGCGCGCACCCCAGGCCGCCGTCACCTGGCGGAGCATCTGCATCAGCGGCACGCGGTTCGGGACGCGGAAAAGGAGCCGATAGAAAGGCGAGCGAGAATATTGCTACTGTACCACCACCAGCAGGAGATCCTGTCGGACTCCGACGGCGAACACCTCGCCCTCGACTTCGCCAACCATGCCCCCGCCTCACCCACCCCCGCCCGCGTTAATCTCGCGATAAAAAAATTGACGCCGTTAAAATTGATTTGCGTTAACGCGTTAATAACGCGATATTTTTGACAGCACTATTGTATATATATTTTCAGAACACAGAGGCATATTTTGGTCTATCAAAACATTACATCAGCATATGTCAGGACCACTAAAAACTATTTTAGTGCTATTTAAAATGAATTAAAAATGACTTCTTACCCTTGTTTACCCTGCAGTCGGGCTTGCGTGTTAATTGTGATGTTGGTGACATTTCCCTTCTCAACTCGATTGTTTTTCAAATCTAACCCATTGCAGAAAACATGGTTAACAAACATCTCCATGTAAACAAGTGGGCCCTCACAAAAACCAGAAGTGCTGTTTGTCAACACCTGCAGTAACTTTACGGATCTCTAGGTGTTTGCCTACAAACGTTGCTGCACAGATCACAGCAGCTCCACGAGCAGCTTTTACTCACAGCGTCCTGACAGGAACGACTTCCAGCTGCTGCTGTGGGGACGATGACACCTGTCAGCTGATAAAGGTCGCTGTTATTTGGATATTTTCTCTGGCAACGGTCCCTGACTCCTCCCATCGCTGTCATCTATTGGCTGGATCTGCAGCAGGGCCCGCCCACACCCTTCACTGATATGTGGAGATTCTTTTTTTTTTCTTTCTCCAGCCTTGTCCAAAAACTGCACCAGCAGTCTGATCAAATTCCAGTCAAACAGATATGACACATACATATTTAGGAGAACATGTCACTCCAGCTGGGATGGGTGATTTGGGAAGCTTCAGGTACAGCAATATTAGTTGATTTAGACGCTTGAAAACTTCCTTTGAGAGAAAAGAAAACAGAGGCAGACTGTCTTTATCAAAGCTGTGGTGGAATTATTGTTGCAGCAATTTAACTGTAGATCACATTTCCTTTTTCTGCATTTTACTGTGGACTTTTTCAGATCTTAAGACTAATCTGTTTCATTTATTTTAATCAGGAGCATTAATACAAAGAGCACAATGAGTAATGACAAAAACCCTCAATCAAAGGCAGCTATGTGGTAAATAAAGCCAACACAAGTCCTTATAAAGTCTGAATACACTTCATAAGATTTATGCCCATATTAAACAAAGGATAAGATCCTGCTAAATTTGCCCGAGTATCAAAAACCTGGTGCTGAACAACACTGGTGGAGTCTGTCACACTAAACTATCAGCTCTATGTCTTTGTTCCCTTTGTGTCACTCTACAGTAATCTCTCAATGGTTTGGTCCAACTTGGATCAGTTTTGGTCGAGTAGGAAGGAGCTGTTTAAAGTGAGCTGCTTGAGTAGAAGGATATAGGCCGGCGAGGGATCATTTCCTGTCAGCGGTTATTCCTATCACATCAATAAATCAAAAAATTGCAACAGACTGCCAACCTTTGCTCTGAGACACAGGAGGAGCCTGTTTCCTCTGCTTCACACAAGGCTTCCATCTGCTGGTAGAACGTAGGAACCAGCATGTGCCTAGTAGCCGAGCTTGTGTCTATTAACTCTCAGCGGTAAAGGCAAATCTAGTTTTTCACACTCACAGAAACACACACACATAAATAGACATAAAAGCAGAGAAAAGTAAAGGAGCAGCTGGGTGTTTTTTTTTACTACTTAGTCATTTGGATCCCAGCCTAGCAAGGCCCCCGTTCAGAGCTTCACCATTCACAGGGTAGACTGGGTGTGGTTTTTTAGGTGCCTGATGTTGTAGGAGAGAAGAAAACAAAATGTTCCATAGCTCAAATCTGTATCCACTTATAGTGTTTGCTCTTAGGTATGGTATTTATTTAATTTTAAAAGAATAAATAAATGCATCAAATATCCGAAAACAATTTATAATCATTACATCTATCTATCTATCTATCTATCTATCTATCTATCTATCTATCTATCTATCTATCTATCTATCTATCTATTAGACTAATGGATAACCCTTTATATAACTCTAATTTAAACAGCAAATAAAGTTTGTATATGTATATTCTTGAAACACACACATTGCTTAATTACTGTCTCAACATTATATTAACATAGCTCCATTTGACCACTTGAAGTAATTTAAATGCTATTTACAGATTCCCAAAGCCACAATGTTAAGTGTGTTTGTTTGTTTGTTTTTTATGGGGTCACAACCTAAAAATGCTGGGTGTTGCTGGGTCTATTTCTAGCAATGCACACAATGAAAATGAAGCTATACATGTGATGGAAAATTTACAAAAAGTACAATATTGTTAATTTGTACTGGGATAGATGTGTAGAGCAGCATAACATGGGAATATTCAAATAAGTAAATAAATGTGCTTTAAAACTGCAAAATTATACAGTAGAACAATAGTAGGTTCAGAAACTTACAATTGAATTAATTCTGATGAATAAATATAACATAAAAAATGAATAAATATAACATCAAAACTAGATAAATAGCATCACATGTGTCCACCGATCATTACTGTACATATAGTTTGAACACAGTGAGCAGGGTGAGGCCAAAAAAGGAGATTGGAGGAGAAAAAAACAAAACAAATGAGAGGATGAAATCTCGCGAGATTACCGCTGTAACGGAGGACTGGGGCTTGGTCTTGAAGTTTTCAGATGCATCTGTAGATGAATCATAACAGCATCAAGATGTCGGGACGATCAGGCCGCGCGGAGACCCGAAGTCGGGCTAAGGACGACATTAAAAAGGTCTTGGCGGCCATCGAGAAAGTGCGCAAATGGTATGTAAGCTCTCTGGGGGACAATATGGAGGGAAATGTATTAGTAGACCGCAGCCTGATATCTGCTGCGTCGCTCAACAAACTTCAGTCGGAAAAGTTAGATGATTGACGGGGCCGCTGACCAATCAGGGCGCTCGGTTGACAGGGGAGGCGGGGCTAGTTGAGTTTTTCCGCCGAGAGCTGTCAATATGGCTCCAGCCTCACATGGCGCGCTGCTATCCAGGCGGCTGTCCTGTTAGTCACACAACAATGGCAGTAATTAACACCTTCGGACATCTTGAAGGATTTTTACGTGCTCCTGCGCTGTAAGCGAGAGCTGTAAGTAGGCATAGTAATATATTTGATCAGCTGTCATCTCTGACATGCACAGAAAGGACATGAGCATATATACAGTATTTACAGATGAATGTTGTTTAACCAGATGGTGGTGTCTAGACGTACACTGAGCTCCTCTGTGACATTAATCAAACTGATTTCATCCCCAGGGAGAAGAAATGGGTGACAGTTGGAGACACATCCTTACGTATATTCAAGTGGGTGCCAGTCACAGAAACAAAGCAGGTGTGGGCCTCAGTCATGTGCAGTCTCTCTGCTGCTGGTGTGCTGGGTTTTTTTATTTTTAATTTGCTGCATCCTCCTCACAAATAAACAAAAAAATAAATTAAAAAATACCCATGAATATAAAAACGAAGAGTGCTCTAAGGGAATCCAGGGAATCCTTGGATGGGGTTTTGTGTGCATTCTTCTAGTGCCACAACAGGTTAATGTCCATAATTTAATAATATTGTGGGGCCTTAGCCTTATTATTTCTATTACTTTGCTTAATCTCCATAATTAACAATACTACAGAGTCTTAGTCTTTATATATATATATATGTGTCTGTGTGTGTGTATTCGTAGTATCGTCATAGTATCATCATAGCCATGAGATGCTATGAAGATACGGTCTCCTGGCGTCCAATCCATACTATTAAAACAAATTCCACAGCTTGTTTAGGAGGGGGAAAAAAATATTTTTTTTTGCAGTTGTTATCTTTGTATGTCCAGTATACAGTTGGTGGCGTAACCATGTAGTCTCAAGCACTGTTGGTTTGTTCCATTTTCAAACAAAGTATTGATATATACATACATTTACATATATATACATATATTTAGTTCCATTGCACAATCGTCCACCTACCATGTGTATATAAGGTGTCAGTAACTTTGTAGTTATTGGTAATAGCTGTATTTTGCTCTACACTCTGAGCAGTTAAGCTGTGATTCACTTTAAACACGCTCTTTTACACACATTGATAGTTGTGCATAGTGGTTCAGTACTCCTTCCGTAACCTGTTGGCAGTGTTTTAATGTGCGTGTTTTATTTTGTGTAAGTATTTTGACATCCAAAAACAGCAGAGTCAAATTCGTTGTGTGTGTTCATTTAAAGCCGATTGGGATTCTGATTACAGTCATGTAAAGTTTTAGGGTTGTAATCTATAACATTCAAATTATTCAGGTAAATCAACGTTGTAAATAACCCTGTAGGATCTTTACCTCAATATTTCAGCTTGTTTGGTTAATCTGTAACACCACTCTTTTTTTTTTCTACTGCAAAGTCATTGGGTCCAACGGCTGTTGATTTAAAACAGCTGCTTAAAGGTGAAGTGTGACATGGCTTGACTTGACTTGACTTCAGTTTGACAATCCAATTTCTGTTATCAGATATATCGCACCAAATCCACCGGTGGAGATGTTAGAGGGTTGAAAGATGTGGTCCTGGAAAATACAAACTCTTTGTTGGATTTCACTGGTGAGTTTGGTGATTTTTAAAAGAAAAATAAAGCAGCTTTTGTACAAATGCCTGTATGTCAAAAAGAAATTATCACAAGTAAATAAACCAGAAAAATTAAAACATGCTGCAAGAATTAAGCTATTACCTGACATATTGTGCGACTCCTGTGCCCCAGATGAAAACAGCAACCAGAGCTTTCTATCGGACGTTTACCAGCCTAAAATGGATAACAGCAGCAGCACTTCCAGCTCGCAGCAGGTCAGCCCTCCACACACCTCCAGCCTCCGAACTGAAGACTCTCAGCCTCCAATGCTCGGCCAGGAGAGTGTGGATGGTATGTAGACGCCTTTCTGAATCACATTTTTATTCATTTTTACACATTAAACCTCACACATAAAATAGACTCTGTATTCATGGATTTATTGGACTTAAATATAGATGTTTATTCTTAATTCTCTATATTTGACTAGTGGTAACAAAGCTTTCTGATTGATGATATTAGTCCATGCCTTCTTGTTAATGCAGAGCCAGTTCATTCAGGACAGGAGGGAGCAGATGAGCCGCCTACCCTCATCAAAGAGGACCTTCTTTCATCAGGAGCTGCTAGACGGAGCAACCCAGACACACAGGTTTATTTTATAAAAAAAATAAGTCCAAGGAAGACCAAAAACATTTTTCCTTGATTAAAAAATTCATAGATGTTTTGTTTTATTCAACAGGAGGAACTGGATGAATCAGGAGCACCTCCTTTAAAGAAGATTTGCACAGGAGAAAATGCTGTACTGAGATAGCTTATTTATAATCATTTGGTCAAAATGCACATGATACCTGTCCTGAGTTATTGTAAGATTAGCTAAGCTTTTAAAATTATTCTGGTTCTCTTTACTTATTTACACAAATATTACTCATTACATTTCAGCTAATGACAAAAAAATGTATTTACTGCATAATCTTTTTTTTCCACTTTTAAAGGTGTTTGAATTGTTGCTGTTTGAAGTGATTTTTGAAAAGAATGGAGACGATTTTCCAGACTTTGTATGTAGCAGGTCGTGTGTATTTCCATGCACATGCTGTTAAATGTCTAGTTTTCTGGCAACTTTCTGATTTACTATATACGCAGCTGAACAGTGGAACTTTTGCATGTTTCCATATCCTTTTGCTCTATTTTTAAGGCTTACTGCCCATGGCTGTATGCAGATTGATGTTTAGATGTGCCATTATGTATTGAATATGATGCCCTTTCTGGAACAAGGCTTCTTTTGGCTCATCACATGCAAGAATACAATGCTTTTGTAATATATAAATATATACATAATATAATTTGCCCATGTTTATAATTGAAAACGTTTTGTAAACCATAATAAATGCTACTTTTCATTTCAATTCCTGTGTGTTGCAAGGTTGGTGCTTATTCACGACACTAGCTAGTAATCACTACTATATTACAAAGGCAGGTCCATTCAGGGTAACCCATTGTTTAATCAGGCATGATCACAATGAAGTGTGTACAATTGGTTTAGAAATTAATTTGATATTTCGAAGATGAGTTTAATTTTACATTAGTTTTCAATAAATGCATTATGAGACTATAGAAATATGTTTTATTATTGCTGAGTTCAATTTTCCATTCCATTTTATTGTCATCAGCTGAGCTCCAGCCTGTAGTTCATATTCTCTGCGGGCGTGGTTTATTTGAAGTGGCTGTTCCCAGGCTGACAATAGACAGGCCGTATCAGCCAATCAGAGACGAGCAGGCCGATTCGATGAAGGCGCTTCACCGAGACAGCCAATGAGCGCTGAGAGGAGGCGGGACTTGCTTGCGACGCCGCTTGCTGCCGGGGAAACGGAATTCTGAGGGTGTACGGGATTGTGCCGGTGGACTAGAAACTCCCGCCATTTCGACAAGGAATTAACCTCTTGATTGATTCAGGTTACTCTCTCGTAACTCTTGCTAGCACTGTATTCGATTACAAGGAGCTCCGACACTACGATCATGCAACAGATACAGTCTAAACAAGAGCAGGCCTAATTTGCACAGACTTTCATTGGGACTGTACAGCGCGCCAGACCTCCCGCTGAACTGAGCTTTGGCTGTTGCCGCGAGTTTGATTTCGGTGTGGGCTGCATCCTTTCAAGTGAAGGAGCTGAAAGTTTAACAACTATTTCGGGAAACAAGTCCAGCAACGTGTTTTACATCTAAAGACAGTGCGAAAACTCAGTATGGCACCGCTACTAGAGGAGCGGAGAATGGTGCGATGAGGCCGGTGGCAAGAAGCGCACTGTTATTGTTTTGCAACGAGATAGCAATCCAAGCTGCTAGCTAGCCAGCTAGCTGCTACACGTTGAGTGCCGGGCCTGCCGGCGGTAACGTGAGACGTGCTATCGTTGGGCATTGATATTTTGGGCACTTGGATACATGCTACGGATATACCGCTGTATATTGTTGTACTAGTTTGTCACTAGAAGATCTAATTTTACCTTCGGCACTCGTGCCATCTCTGAAATTGAAATGGCACCGCTTTTGGGCCGGAAACCGTACCCACTGGCTAAGCCGCTAGCCGAGCCACCAGGCCCGGGAGAGGAGGTCTACATCATCGAGCACACCAAGGAGGCCTTCAGGAACAAAGAGTATCCTTTAACATGATGCTGATGCTCAGTCTCCACTTATCGAGTCAGCCGGTATGCTGGATAGCTGGCTTTGTCTACCTGGTTAGCAACATAGATGTTCCCGTAGTCACATGCACAGGGCTGTAAAGCTAGCTGAAGTACCGAATTCGACGTTACATGACATTTCTCCTCCCGTTAAGTGTTTCCCCGCATGTACAGTTTACACTGGATGACAACCCTACTAGCTAACATTCACACCGCTCTGCTAATCAGCTCACTGTGGCTAATAGTTGCCTGTTTAACTAAGCTAGCAAACAAATAAGAATTTAAATAGCTCATAGCATAGTTGTCGTGCTTTGTTAAATGTAGAGAAGTGGCAAAAGGCGTCTTTCACTTTGATCTTATACGGCCTCCCTGTCAGCTACTAATGCTAACAGGGTTAGCTAGCACGCTGCTAAGGTTAGGTATCCCATTATGTCACAATAGCCCGTCGTCTGCTTCCACAGACTGAAGCCGCTGCTCGGCTGCCTTCACTTAGCTGCTAACGTTAGCCTCTTTACAGTTAGCTAGCTTTCGCTGCCGGTACATTTTGTATCTTAGAGTTTGTCAAGCGATGATAACAGCTGACTGACAACTATTGACTGATTTAGGGCGGCATTTTTGGGCGGTTGGGTTCCTTCTGGTGTAAAAGTTGGATAACTTTACCTACTTGTTCAGAAACTGTTTATATGAAAGCTTCAAACGCCAAAGGTCCTTAACTGTCAGCAAGGTTATGAAGCCAGCTGTGTCAGTCCGATGTTAAAAACTCAGTTAGAACTTAAAGTGGTCATAAAAAGGTGTTATTGCCTCCCTGTGTTACTTTAAGTTATATTACAGTTAGATTCTTGTGGTGACATGATATCTGTTTAGTTGCTTTTTTTCTGTGTATTTAATACTGAAGTCTTTCTTCGCTGAAAGCTGTGTGAAGAACAGGCCTCACATCTACCTTTTCATAATGTCCCATCTGTGGTTACACTGAGAACTCGACTTGGGAAAGCAGTTGCTTTTACTCTTGGGTTTAGTCATTTCGCAAGAGGTACTGGTAAACTTTTGAGACCAACCTGTAGAAATGTGTTTACTTTTTAGGTAGAACTTCTATTCATTTTGGGTGCGGAATGCTATTTCTGAGTTGTTATTCAGTCCTGTAATCCTTTTCCAGGCTTGTTTCTCAGTGTTTTGAAATGCCTGTGCATCCTGGGTTTCCCTTCCTTTGACTCTCATTACTGGCATCAGTGACACCAGTTTGTCAGCAATCAATGATCTTGCTTGCTGTTAATAAGCCAAAAGCCATGCATGGGGACTGTTAACTTGTGAATATTGTAAATTCCTTGACGACATGTTTTTAGAGAATATGAGGCACGTTTGCAGCGGTACAGTGAACGCATCTGGACGTGCAAGAGCACAGGAAGCCTCCAGCTCACACACAAGGAAGCATGGGAGGAGGAACAAGAAGTCACTGAACTGTAAGTATTACATCTAAAGTTTTGTATGTGCCCATTTATCATGTCATCCAACTAGTGATATAAGAACATTAGTTTGTTCCCTGCTGATTGCAGTTCATGGCCTGTACAGGTTGTTGGATGAGTCAAGAGTACACAGGTTCAGCTTTATAGGTGGAGATGCTTCGTATTCCGATGTCCAGTAGAACTCTGAGCCCTATAAATCTGTAATTGTATAAGCCAGTGCTAATTATCTAGATGCGACGTGTGAAAAGATAACGATTAGCCACTCTAATAGAAGTTCAGTACTACTGACGGAGAACCATACTCTCCAAGTGAAGGTCACAAGGCTTACTGCTTTGCTATGATTGGATAAATGTGGTGCTCCTCCTCTCATTCTATTTAGAGGGTGTGTGATTGAGTCATCCTTGAATCTGCAATGTCCTGATGAGAGTTCCTTTAGCCTGATCTGGAAAAGAAAAACAAAACTAGTTGGGGAATAAAATGATTTGAATACTTCAACTCATTTCTTTCAGTCTATTTATCACAGAGTATGTATACGTTACTGTACATATATGTGCTCGTAGCATCAAAAAGGTGAATCACATTTTATTTGTGGTCCAAGGAGATGTCACAGCAAAGACTGCACAGAACAGTGCTCGGCTGCCCAGGCTCAAGTCACTCAGGATCATGAGCTGTATTTAAGCACTGTCTAATTATATCAGCCAAGAACTTTTACTCCCCCTGCTGGCCACTGGTAGCCTTTTGTTGCTTTATTATTTAAAGCTCCTTTCTCTGATAGATGCATCCCAGGAATGAAAACGCAGTAAAAAGAAATCATGTCATCAATAGTGTGTCATACAAACCCTAGAGCACAGAATGAGCGGATTCTAAGACATCATACACTTTACATTATTTTTACCATTTTAAACCTTTTTTTTGTACTAACTGCTGATCATGTTCTGTGCACAGCCTTCAGGAGGAGTATCCTCAGTGGTTTGAGAAGCCAGTCCTCGAAATGGTCCACCACAACACAGTGTCTTTGGACAAACTGGTGGAAATGGCCTGGGTGGAAATCCTCACCAAGTACGCCGTGGGTGAAGAGTGCGACTTCCTGGTCAGTTTGACTTCTTACACTAATACACTTGCCTGTTATGAAATGTGAAAGTTATATTACTTCCAGTATTTTTCTTGTTACCCAAAAGATAAATATTTTGTCTCATATGAAGCTGTTGATTTTAATTCTTTTAAAAGGAAAAAAACAATGAAATCCCGCACAAAAATATTTTACTACAGTCTGTCTAATATAATGTCACATCTAAGTGAGAGCCAGCTGTGGTGGTTGTGCAGTGGTAAGCAGATGTTTAACTGATGTATTCCAACACACAAGACTCAGAAGACTTTTACATTTCAGGTGGGGAAGGACAAAAGTTTGCGAGTGAAGGTGGTAAAGATCCATCCTCTAGAAAACCCAGAGGGCGAGACAGGGGAGAAGAAACTCGAAGGTGCCTGTGACTCTCCATCCAGTGACAAAGAAAATGCAAGCCAGGAAAATCAGAGGAAGGAACCGCCTCCAAGAGAGGAAGAGAACAGGAGGGAGAGTCTGAGTGAGTACCTTTCAAGTCTAATAGTAGAAGTGTTGCTGCTGGGATAAAACTACAGACATGTGGTTGATGTTGTTTTAAAAAGCAGGTCCAGAATAGCTAGTTTTGGTCTGTTTTCATATGCCCTCATTGCACTTATTTCACCTAGTTGCATTTTACTTTAAAAAAAAAAAGAATTTGGGGAAAGAAAATGGCTTCTTTCTTAAATTATGGTGTTGTTTTGCTCTCTTGCAGGTGACAGAGCACGTCGTTCTCCTAGAAAACCTTCTACTGCAATGAAAGAAGAGAGGAAAAAATGGGCAATGCCAAAATTCCTTCCTCATAAGTACGACGTGAAGCTCATCAATGAGGATAAGGTTTGTTGGCCGTGTAATCAGAACTTAACAAATGTTGTGAAGACTTCTGCCTAGACAAACATTTATCTTGCCTTTAATTTTTTTTAAATTGCAAGTGATGATGTTTGGCGTCCTCATCTAGAACTGATATCTCAAAATTACATCTGTGATTCTTGTGCTCTTGGTGTCTTGGCAGACTTTGCATTTTGTTTTTCTTTCATGAAACTGACACAACGTTTTCCCAATGCCTTCTGTCATAGGTGATCAGTGATGTCCCAGCAGACAGTCTTTATAGAACAGAGCGTCCTCCAACCAAGGAGATTGTGCGCTACTTCATCAGGCACTATGCTCTGAGGCTGGGAAAGGGAGAGAGTGCGCCCTGGGTGGTTGAAGATGAACTGGTGAAGAAATTTAATCTACCCAGCAAATTCAGTGACTTTCTTCTTGATCCACACAAAGTAATGTACTTTTTTTCCCTCACATATCATTTGATTCACAAATGTTGTGATCCTGGCTCACAGTCTTTTGTTTGTCTAAAGTTTTTGGCAGAAAATCCCTCCACAAAGCGCAAGAGCTTGACATCTCCGGAGGGTAAACCCAGCAAGAGGCCGAAGACCACTGACACTCCAGGAGAAGATTTGGAAAATGAGAAGGGAGAAAAGAAAAAGAAAAAGAAGAAGGATTCTCTGGGCATGCCACTTAGTCCCACCATCTGGGGCCACATGCAGGTTAGCTGGCTTTTATGTACATTATGAAGTCTCAGTTAAGATATATGTGGCGTATTTGGTAAAAGTCAAAGTTTTATGTAATGGGTTCTTGTGTCTGTATTTCAGAAAATAAAAATGAATGGTTCTCCTCTCAAGGTAAAAAACTCTGGAACTCCTAAGAAAGGAGAAGGCAAAAGCTCAGCTCCCTCCACTCCGAAATCTGGCAAAAAGTCGGGGGACAAGAAAGAGGGAAAGAAAACTGGAAAGAGCGGCGATAAGAAGCTCAATGTTCTCAAAGCCTCTAAAAAGGATGGTAAAGCTGGTGCTAAGACACCAAAGATGAAGCAGATGACTCTGTTACATTTGGCGAAGAGCACTCCTGCAGGGAGCCCTAAGAAGAGAGCACGGAGTACGGGCAAGGGCACGCCTAAACTGGGGAAACCACTGCACCCTATGGCTCTCCACCTTCTCCGTTACTATAAGGAGAACAAGGGCAGAGAGGATAAAAAGAACTTCCTTTCCTCCCTCATCTCCAAAGCTGCCAAGACCTTGTCCTCAGATGACCGTGGCCGTCTGCCAGAGGAGCTCAAGGAACTAGTACAAAAACGCTGGGAGCTTCTGGAGCAGAAGAAGCGCTGGGCAGCCATGAGCGAAGAGGAAAAGAAGGAAGAGATGAAGAAGAAACGTGAGGAACTCAAAGAGAAACTGAGAGAAAAGGCCAAGGAGAGACGCGAGAAGGAGATGCTGGTCCGCCGCGAACAGTCACGTAGATACGAGGACCAAGAGATTGAAGGTGGCAAGACCCTGCCGGCGTTCAAGCTTGTAGACATGCCTGAGGGGTTGCCCAACACCCTGTTTGGCAATGTGGCCATGGTTGTGGACTTCCTTAACTGCTATGCAGGGCTGCTGATGCCCGAAGACCAGTATCCCATCACAGCAGTGGCTCTGATGGAAGCGCTGGTCGGGGAAGGCGCCGGCTTCCTCTATCTGAACCGTGTGTTGGTGGTGCTGCTCCAGACGCTGCTGCAGGATGAGCTGGCTGAAGGCTACAGTGAACTTGACATGCCCTTATCTGAGATCCCCCTTACCATGCACTCTGCATCAGAGCTGGCACGGTTGTGCCTGCGACCCTGTGATGCTCATGGTGAAGAGAGCGGCCAGGGCTCTGAGGACTCCGGGGCTCTGGGTGGCTTTGATGATGTGGTGACCAGCGAGTTCCTGGACAAGCTTGAGACAATCGAGGTGTTTGAGCTGAGCCCAGAGGAGAAGGTCACCCTGTTGGTGGCACTGTGCCACCGCATCCTCATGACGTACTCGGTGGAGGACCATGTTGATGCAATGCAGCAACGGTCTGCTGAGCTGTGGAAGGAGCGTCTGGCAATGCTGAAAGCGGTCAATGACCACAAGAAGGCTGAGAGGAAGAAGCGAAAGGAGATGGAGAGCAAAGGTAGGCAGGATGCTCAGAGTTTTACCTGTAGTTAAAACATAGCTGTGGATCAGAGGATAAGATTTAATACTCTAGATTCTGAAATTTCCATCTTTCTCTGCTCACTTAATTAAATTGTAAAGCTCCTATAATACCCACGGATTATTAGAATATTAAAACCTGTTAAGCCATGCATTGAACATGAGTATGTGTTGATTATCCTTTGTAAAAATGTCAGAAATATGAAAATAGTTCTTAGTCCTTTATACCTAAATTTGTAAGTACAAATACACGTTGATAGCAGTATATTGATTTTTGCTCTGTTTTTGTGGGATCAAAGGTGAGAAGAAAAAAGAGGGGGGAGCCAAGAAGGAGAAGAAGAAAGAAGTAAAGGTGGAGCCAGAGCCAGAGCCTGAAGACATGATCAGCTCGGTGAAGAGCCGGCGGCTGATGGCCATGCAGGCCAAGAAGGAAAAGGAGGAGATGGACAGACAGAACAAAGGTAAACTTACAAGGACTGGAGCAGGTCATCCATTTTTGAAATGTGCTTTTTTGAAAAAAAAATTGTAGGTATTGTGTGACATGTACATTTTTAGGAATGCAACAGTGCGTGTATTTGAATGGAAAATGTTCGGTATGGTGTTTCCCCCCATAGCAACTTGAGCAAAGGACCACATGTTGTGAGTTCAGCCCATGTGCACATTAAAGTCTGCTGTTTGGGAACACTACAGTTTCTAGTGAACTACAGTGATGATAGACAAGAACAGGTGGATTGGATGAAAACTGAATGCCAGCATTGTTCAACTGCGATCCGATATGTAGCTGGCTATACATCAGACTTGCTCTCTCATTTGAGATGGTTCACCCGAATTTGAACATTAGTGGTACAAGAAAAAAGTGAGTGCAGGTTTCATTTTCTTCCTTTGCTCCAACATTGGCATTCGGAGCAAAACTGTAAAGGTTATCACTTATCCATTTTGTGTTAGTACACCTCATGATTTCTGTTTGTTACTGTGTTATTCTTCGTTAGAACGCATGGAGAAGGAGTATGAAGAGGAACGGATGCGCAGACAGAGGGCTGCTGCAGAGCGAGCCTTTCAGGATGGAATAACCAAAGCCAGACTCGTGATGCGCAGAGCCCCACTGGGTACCGACAGAAATCATAACAGGTTGGTTCTGCACACAGATGGCTAAAGATTACACACAGATGAGCCAAACATTGTAATCACTGACAGATGAAGCAAATAATGCTGATTGTTTTGTAACAGCAGCAGATGTCAGGGTCTGGGATATATTAAATGGTAGTTGATCAGTTGGTTGTCATTGTCACCGTCACCATGTTATGTGCCGGAGGTGTAGAGACCTAAGTGACTTAAGCAAGAGTCAAATGTTCATGCCCATACGGCTGGGTCAGAATGTGTGTACCTACTGTGCAGTGATGAACCTGGAAATGCCACCTCACATCTTACAGGATATAAAGAATGTGATGCATGTGAATCCTTTGTATTACTGTGGTCCATTCTAACTGTAGTTGTGTGATGTTTTTGTTCAGGTACTGGCTTTTCTCTGACGTGGTTCCTGGTCTGTACATCGAAAAAGGCTGGGTCCATGAAAGCATCGACTACAACTTCACACCTCCCCCAGAGGAAAAACCAGCAGAGCCAGAGGTGGAGGACGAAGAGGACAGTGAGGCAGCTGCTGCTCCTGATTCACAAGGTACACCAACTAAAGTTTGGGCTATCATTTTTTAAGTCATAAAATACCCATAGTTGTAAATATCGAGATAATAAATGGTTGTTTCTCTTGCAGTAGCTGAAAAGGATGATGGAAGTATAGATGGTGCTGTCAGTGAAGGAGCCCAGCCAGTAGCAGCAGTGGAGGTCTGCATAGAAACTACTGTTCCCAAACAGGGACAGAACCTTTGGTAAGAGCCTACCTCTGTTATTCTGTTTACTTTGATTTATTTCATCCTGTTATTCTCTTGATCTTCTGTGTTCTAACTTTCCTGCCTCTGAATCCAGGTTCATATGCGACAACATAGCGGAGCTGGAAGAACTGGTGGAAAGTCTTCATCCTCAGGGCGTCAGAGAGAGTGAACTGAAGGCAAAGGTCCAAAGCAGGTGATTAGACGCTTATCAGAGGGGATACTTATTTTAACACAAGTAAAACGATCCAGCCCTGTGATTTTACCAGCTGTCAGCAATCTGACGGATGAATGCTGTTGAGTTTTGCTTTCAGTGACCTTTCTAAAGACGAGAAACTCATTTTGAAATTCAACTATTGTTGTGTTGGAAGTGAAACCAGCAGCAGGTTGTGGAGAGAACTTAAGAATAAAACTGTATTTGCTATTGAGGCCAAAACATCATGTTAAAGCAGCAGCAGTGATAAAGTAACTGAGTACAAAGCTCTTCCCTCATTGTTTCAGGTACCAGGACATCATTCACTCCATCCATTTGACCCGTAAGGGCAAACCGGGTCTCAGGACCTGTGATGGCCCCTCAGAGCTGCTTAGATATCTGCGCAGTGACATCCAGGAGGTGGCGTCAAGACTCCAGAAGGGAGGCCTGGGATACCTGGATGACAACATAGACATCGAAGAGCAAGTGAGTTTGTCTGACTGTATTAGATATTAGTGAGGAAAAAAGCCGGTACACAGTGAGGCACTGAAATGTTTAGTGTCATGTGTTACATTTTGCAGGTTTATTCTAATATGTCTTTCCAGACTAGTGATACAGTAGTGCTAAAATGTACCCTGGTGCTGACCCATGCATGGATTTACAAACCATATATCCGTCTTTACAAGCACCTCTAATGCATACAAATTTGTAAAACTGCCAAAATTCACATAATATCGTCATTTTTGTAAAGCACCTAACGTTTTATTACAAGTGTTACTGATTTTACGGCTCATGCTGTATGTCTGCGTTTTGCACAAAGCTTTGTAATTGACTTGTAATTCATAACTCATTGTCTGCGTCATCCTCTTCACAGTTGAAAGGCATGGAGAGCTTGAAAGACTTCGGCGAGTGTATCATCACTATTCAGGCCTGTGTAATCAAAAAGTTCCTGCAGGGCTTTATGGCTCCTAAGCAGAAAAAGAAGAGAAAGCAAGGAGGGGAGGAAAGCAGCAAGACTGAGGAGGTGGACGAGGAGAAGAGGCTGGCAGAAGAGGCCAGGGTAAGAGAACAGAGTTTTCAGAGTAACAGGATCCATCAACAAGTCAGTGAATGCAGTTAAAACAAGAATTTTAGTCTAAGTACAATCTGTTAATTGCTGTGCAATGTTGAACCTTTCCTTTTAGGTAGCCACAGCGGTAGAGAAGTGGAGGACGGCTATCCGAGAGGCCCAGACCTTCTCCCGAATGCACGTGCTGCTGGGAATGCTGGACGCGTGCATAAAGTGGGACATGTCTGCCGAGAACGCTCGCTGCAAAGTCTGTCGTAGGAAAGGTTAGCAATGTTTTCCACTTCTGTCTCACTCTTTTGGTCAGAAACGTTCGTAAATGTGCCTACAGGTTATTTGCAGTTGATGAGAGCATTATGATTATATTGACTTAGGAAGGATTTTTGTTGTCACGTAGGTTTTGCTGTTTTGACTGTAATTACATGCAGTTCAAAAACCAACAAGAGGACAAACTAACTATGTGACAGACTTAAGCAGAACTGGATCATCACAGCCACTAATTGTCCTACAAAAATATAATTTGTCCTTTTTCCTCTCACCCTTTAACAGTAAAACCACTGTGTTTTACTTTCTGGATTCTTCTGCTGTTGCCTGCGTATGAACTTGGAAAATCATTATGGTCGCTCCTGTTGAAGTGAAGCAGTGCTGCACTACCCAAATGGTTTTCGGCTTCCTGTCTAGTGCTCAGGCAGAACCCATCTGTGCTGACGCTGATGGAGTTGAGGTCCAGATCCAGACAGGGCAGCAGCTGCAGGCTCAGAGCAGGACAGACTAGTAGTGTCAGGCAGGTCTACATACAGAGCCGACAACTCTGCAGGCCGACAGGTGAACCAGTAGTGATAAGGGGACAGTGAGAACTTTGTCACAGGTTCAGAAACACAGACACAAAAGAAGAATGTGCCAGAGATTTGATGGCCTTTCCATGGAGTGAAGAACAGGAAAAAGATGATTGTGGGAACACTAAATACAGTCCAATTGAAACATTAACTCAGTCTTATGGCTTCCTTGATCTCGTTCCAGGTGACGATGAGAAACTTATCCTCTGTGATGAGTGCAACAAGGCCTTCCACTTGTTCTGCCTGCGACCGGCTTTGTACCGCATCCCTGCCGGAGAGTGGCTGTGTCCGGCCTGCCAGCCCACTGTAGCCAGACGTGGCTCCCGCTCAAGGTAACCACCCACCTTGTGCTGAATGTTCTCTATTACCCATATATACTGTTGTGTTTACACTTGCAGAACTATAGCGTGAACAACTCTTCATGTAAATACTTTGAAGTAGCATTTACTTTACAGTTTTTATGTCTAAATACATCTTGTTGGCTGTCACAGATGGCAAGAATTAATTTTAACTAACAAAATCTCTGAAAAAGTGAGTGGTTTATATACGGTAAAAGGTGCAGTATTTATAATCTGTATGCACACAAAATACTGACTGGAAGACCCAAGTCAGGTGAACTTCCACTAAGAAACTTCATAAACGTTAGTCTGGCTGCTGTTGAGTTCAAAAAAGAAACTGAGATGACAGTAGAAAAGAGCGACCTGTTCCGATTTCTGTCGTGCAAAAGCAATCTGTGCAGAGCTTATTGACAGATGGAGGCGTCAGCTGCTCATAAGAGGACCTTTGTTGGTCGACTGCTCCACACACAGGCAAACATCAGAACAGCTGCATCAGTATCACTGAAACCAGTATGTTTGATTGCTTTCATCTGCCCTTTTTTTATCAATTAAGATTTTCAAATGGTAACTTCTCCATTGCAGGAACTATAACCAAGACACAGATGAAGAGGAGAGCGAGGAGGAGTCTGAAGAGGAGGAATCTGAGGAAGATGAAGAGGATGAGGAAGATAATGACTACAAAGCCATGGGACACAGCTGTGAGTATAAGACGAGAGAAAATGAAATGATGAATGGTGGTTAATAGGGTCAAATGTTCGGTCAGTCCAGGTTATCAGGGGCATTTTATTTTACAACTTTTGACACTAAACAAAAAGCAAAAGCAGTAATTGTGTTTACTAATCCAAAAAATAACCTAAGTTGGTTCTGGAAAATACACGTCCTTGATGCTGATTGTTGGGAACGAAAGGAATGCTGACAGGGAATTTTTAGCCCTTGTCCTCTTTATGTCTCCATTGTCTGTGTGTTGTCATGTAGCACAGCTAAGGTCTGGACCTTGCTTTGAAGCTCTGAATGTCTCACTCTGGCTTCACTCAGAGTATGTGGCAGGATGATCCCTTCTGTCAGTTCAGGTCTGCATGTCAAGGATAACCATTAAGAAGTTTAGTGCATCGATGCTGAACAGATCAAGAGAGGATGTTAGCACACCTAAGAGCTTATTATTTTTCTCATTTCTAGCGTGAGGCTCTCGCAGTCTAGTATTCAGTCCATGGTGACCTGGGATCGGTTTAATCAACATCAAATGAAACATTTAAGCATTAATTATATCAGTATTGGTTCT